>KZ112437.1:0-368995 GCA_002120305.1 Hypoxylon sp. CO27-5 | reverse complement strand
TTTTTTAATATTACTAATATATAATAAAAATTAACCTTTTAAATTTAAATAAAAGCAATTATATTTAAATTTAATTATTTAAAAGTAAATTTTATAAAACTTATAAAATATAATAGTTATTATATTATAATAATATAAAATTTAAATATTATATAAAATAAAAAGTTTTAATAAATTAAAAATTAAACATTTTAAAATTTAAAAATAGTAATAAATAATTAAGTAAATTAGTTTTTAATAATATAATATTATTAGTAATTACTATATAATATATGTAATATAAAATATAAAACCGTTTATTTTTACGATTTTTATTTAATAAAATACGAATTTTCTTTAATCTTTTCCTTTTTTTTTCTCCCGGGTAATTTGGCTCGAGCTTTGCTCGTGCGAGTTGCTACTTCGTAAACTCAGGGCATTATTGTGCACCCCGTGCGGGGGGTGCCTCCTATATAAAGAATTATACCTTTAAACCATTTATAATAATATCAAAGATAATAATAATTAAAAGAGGTTTTTTAAAGTTAATTATTAAATCACTTAATCTTTTAATTATATTAAAGTAAGCAATATATCTTATAATATATTAATTTATGGTTATTTATAAGCTATTAATATAACTTATCCTTAATCTTTTAAATTTAATTATTAAAAAAAGATAATTAAATAAATTATTCACTTAAGTAATTTTTATTTCGATAATAAAATATTTTAGTATAAATATTAGTAAATATTTAAATAATATATTAAATATTAAAGTAAAAAGTTTTATCTTTAAATTAGATATTATAAAAGAAATGGCTTAATAATTAATAAAGACTTTATTTATTATTTTAATTCCTTTTTTTAGATAAGAAAATACTTTAATAAAGTTTGGTTAAATGTGGTTTTAATATTATCTTTTATAACCTTAACTTTTATTTTATTCTAATTATCTTTATTAGATTTTATATTTATATTTATATTTTAATTAATCACTTTTTTACTTAAATTTTTATCCATTATTACTAACTTAATATCTTATTAAAAAATATAAACTTTATTATTAGGTTTTTTAAATTTGAAGGAAAGTTTTTAAGGTTATTAAATAGTAATTAAGTAAGGCTATTTAATATTAAAACAATAAATTTATAATTTAAATTAAATAATTTCTATTATATAAATATTATAAAAGGCGAAAATATAATTTCTTAAATATAACCTATAAATAAATAAAATATGTTAAACAAAGTTAAAGCTAACTACTTTTTAAATTAGCAATTAAGTTTAAGCTTTTTCGTAAAAAATAAGCAAACCTTTTTTAAGTTTTAACTATTAAAAACCATTTATTATAACCTTTTCTTATAGCCTTTTCTTATCGCTTACTAATTCTTTAAAATTAATTTATTCTTTTTTATTTTATTACCTCCTATTTCACCACTTTTTACTCCATTACTCCCTATTTTATTACTTCCTAAATAAGAAATATTATTAGAAGATATTATAAATTGCTTCGAAATTTTCTAATAAGGTAATAATATGTCTTAAGTTATGTATAATATATATTTTAATATTAAACTTTTTACCTTTATTATATTATAATTTATATTTATTACTTTATTAAGCTTTTTACTTAAATTTATTATATTTATAATTAAAGATAAAAAATATAACTTAATTATAATATTTATTATATTTCTTTTTCTTTTCATTGCTTATTTAAATATATTAAAAATAAATATACATAACTTTATATATTAATTTTATTTTAATAAAATAAAAATATTAATAAAGGAAATAATAAAATATTTATTATATAAATTATCCTAATCCTATTAAAAAATATAAAGCCATGCCTTAATATTATTCGATATAATATTAAAAGCAATAATAATAAAAAGTAAAAAATAACCTTTTACTTTTAAATATTAACTAAGTCTTTATATAATATTAAAATAAATAATATATTCTATAATAACCTAATTTTAAGTAATCGCTAAGAGTTAGGAAAGATTAATACCAAAACTTTTATATTTAACTATAAGGAATAAAAAGTTAAATATATTATAAACTTTAATTAGCTTATTTATAATTTAAAAATAATTAAGTTTAAGGAATTAAATAGGTAAATTATTTTAAAGCATATTAGATTTTAAATAAGAAAATTTCATATTTATTAACAAATTTAAAGGAATAACCTTATAATAGATAAACTTATTATTATAACTTTTAAAACTAAAATATATAAGCTTTTCTATTATATTAAATAGGTAATTATTAAGTATTTCTTTTACTTTTATTTCTAAGAATATAACACTAGGTATAAACCTTAAAAATTATATTGTTAACTTTAACTTTTCCATATAACTCTTTCCTAACTTAAATACCTCCTTAAAATATTTTTCCCATTTTAGCGATATTACTTTTTAATTTTTTTAAACCTTTTAATCCTTACCTTTTATATTGGATAATAATAACTATATATATTTAAACTATTTTACTAATGGTAAAGAATATTTGATTTTATATTTAATTTTATTAATAACTTGAATAATATTATTTAAAACATTATAAAACTTATTATTAAAAAATATATTATTAAGTAAAAGATAATTAATATAAAATTTCGAATTAAAAACTAAAATTACGTATTTTTTACCGTTAATTTATATTATAATAATTTTATTAAATTTTTAAAACTTATTATTATCCATTTTATAAACCAAAGATATTAACATTTTATAAATAAAACTTATAGATAATATCTTAAAGGCCTTATAATTATTTAAGGCTTTTTTAAGCCTTTTTAATTAAAATAGTTTAAAACTTATTAATAAGTTATAATTTATAAGGATAGGAAAATTAATATTAAAGTCTTTAATAAAAGTTAATTAGTTATTAAATATTTTTTTGATTTAAGTTAAAATATATAAATTAGGTAAAAATAATATAAAGGGTAAATTTAAAAAGGGCATTATTAAAAACGCGATCTTATAAAGACAAAAAGAATAAATAATTAAAGGAAATTAAAATTAACTATTATTAATTAATTTATATAAAAATATATTAATATAAAATGATATATTTGCAATAATTGGATTACTTATATCTTAACTAATTATCTTATCTTTAATAACTTAAGTGTAATATTATTACGATTAAAGCTAAAATCTTTAATAATAAGATAAACCAACTTAAACTTAATTAGCTTAAATCTTTTTATATAAGGTAATTTAATCTTATTAAATAGATTAGATTATTTCTTTTAAAGGAAATATTTCTTAAGTAGTAAAGGTTAGCTTTAAAAATATATTATAAAAATAAAAAAAAGTATTTTTTAATTATTATTTAATTAGAAAATATACCTATATTTATATAAGTGTATATATTAAAGAAAGTAATATTTTTGGGCTAAGATTTAAAGAAAGGAATATTAAGAAAGCAAATATGCTTTTTTTTAATAATTAAAGCTATTATAATAATTATTCAAATATTTCAAATAGCTAAAATAAAATAATTACCTATTATATAAATATAATATATTATAAATCTTATAATAGGATGTTGGTAATGTATAATATATATTATTATTATTAAGGAAATAATATAGAATATTTTAAAGGTAGTACTTTTTATATTTTTAAGCTAATTAAAGAATAAAAATTTAATAAAAGTGGAATAAAATAATTAATTAAAAATATAATAATATAAAAGGAAAAAAGAAAAGAAATAATGGCCTTATTATTAAAGATAGTAACTTTTATTAATATACCTAAAGAAAAAATAAAATATATTATTTAATTAATAGTTTTATAAGCTATAAAAAAGTAGTTAAAAAAATATAACAAATATTAGCTTATTAATAGGATTGGTAATATATTTATATATAATATTACATATATTTATAATATATATTATATATAATATTAATTACTTAATATATAATAAGTATATATAATATACTTATATTTATTTTTTTATATATTTTATATTATTATATTTAAAAAGTAATAAGAAATTATTACTAATTATATATTATTATAAGTTTTTTTTAAAAAGCTATATATAATTATTAATAATTTTAAAAATATATTATATGTGCATTTAAATCTTATATCCTTTAGAAAAGCTAATTAAGGCAATTTTAGTAATATAAGTTTTATCTTAATATATTTTTTATTAAGTGTTAAAATTGGCTAAGAAAATAAGTAATAATTAAAAAGCCTTATTATATTATATAAAGCCTTTTAGCCTAAATTATATATATATTATTATTTTTAAATATTAGGATTAATATTATATTTTTTTTATACATATATTTATTTATTAATCTTAAATTTATAAAGTAAATTCCCCTTATATTAAATAATAAATTAACCTAATTAAACTATATTATATTTAATTATTATTACCTATATAAGTTATTTACAAATATTAAATAAATAAATATATTAATTATATAAGCCTAACTTATCACTACCTTTAATAATTATATAAAAAATTAATAATAGCCTTTTATATTAAAGGTAAAATCTAAAATATATTTAAGAAATATTTTATACAAAGCCTTAAAAAAGCCTCGCTTTTTATTTAAATTATTATTTCAACTAATGGTTTTATTAATAAAAAGCGATATCTTTGGTAAAATATTTTTATTTTTATAAATAAACTTTTATACAATATTAATAAAGGAAAATATCTTTTATAAAATATTATTATTATTATAACTAATATTATTATAATTAATATTATCATAACTAATATTATTATAATTAATATTATTATAGTTAAAAATTTATAAATTAAATATAAGAATATATTTAATATATAAATCTTATTCCTTATTATTATTATAAAATATTTAAGACTTTTTATTAGGTAAATTTAAACCTTTTAAATAATAATTATTAAATAATTATAAAGACTTAAATAATTTTAAAGACTTAAATAGTTTTAAGGACTTAAATTGTTCTAATATATAATTAAACCTATAATTATTAAACTTAATATTATTAAAGTTATTAGTTAAAATTATTTTATTATTACGTATAAAGTAAATTATAGCGTTATTATAGATATTTAAACTTAATATTTTAAAAATTTTTTTTTTGATTTTATTATAAAAACGTTTTTTTCCTTTTTATTTGGTTTATTTATAATTACTAATTGCTTTAAATAATAATCGTGATAGGTTTTTTATTATTATCTATTTATTAACCCTTATTCATTTTTTATTAATAACCTTTAAAATGCTTATAAAATATTTGATATTTTTATTAACTTTGTTAGTAAAAATTTAAATAATTAAATTTATAAACAATACCTAGGCAAAATAAATAAAGAAAAATTTTCAAAGGCTTTAAAATATATATAAGTAATATACATTATAATATAACTTAATAATCTTTATATTAAAATCTTTTAACTTTAATAAAAAAACTAATATATAATTAATTAAATAAAATTTATTATCCTCTTTATTAAGTTTTAATAAAAAGATAAGGATATTATTATTAAAAAGTTTATAAATATTAAATCGAAAATAAACCTTATTATTAATTAAATTATAAATAATAATATTCTTTTTATTTTTAATAAATTTACATATATCATTAAGTTTAAGCTATTACTAAGCCATCCCAAATATTATATAAGCTTTTTTAAGTGTGCCTAAATTTTTAATAACATAATAAAGCACTTATTATACATTATACATAAAAGGTTTTATAATAAGGAAATAAAAAAGGTGATAAAATATTATATCTTATTAAGGCTTAAATAAAGTTTTTAAGAAAACTTAATAATTAAAATAAGATATAATAAAATATGGTATATCTAAGTAAAATTAATATTAAGATTAAAAAAGGATTAAAGTTTTAATCTTAAAAATATTTAAAATAATAAAAAAAATATTATTTAATAAAAATAAAATAATTTTCAATAGGTTTAAAACATAAATAAAATATTTTAAAAGACTTAAAAAGAAACGTATACTTTAGTTTATTTATATTTAACCTTTTATTATTAATTTAAATATTCCTAGCTATAATATAATAAATATAATATAAAATATTATAATATAATCTACCTTTATTAATTACTTAAAGAAAAAGAAATAAGGTTTTTTCTAAATAATTTAAGTAATAAATATTAATTAATTATTTTAATTATTTGTGTGTATTATTAATAAAAAGTTAGGTAAATTTTAATAAAGGCTATAACTTTATTTTAAATATTTTTAAATATAAAATTAAATATAATATTAAATAAGAAATAATTAAATTGGTTATAAAAATAAAAAAGCTATTTATAATAAATAAAGTTTCGAATTTAAAACGTAATAATATATTATTAAATATTTTATATTAATTTTATATATATTATTTAAAGGATAATATGCTTATATATTAAAATATATATAATTTTAAATATAAGTTATAAGAATCTTATATACCTTTTATTAGAAATTTAAAACTAATCTTTGGATAATATTTATATAGGTGTTTATATAAAGTTAAAAAAAAGCAAATTAAATTAAGAAAAAAGCCTTATTTATAACGTTAATAATTTCGTTTTGCTTCGTTATATTTATATAATTTTATAAAAGAAAATCCTTATTAAATATTCTATTTTTTAAAAAGCTATTTTTAAATATTTCATTCCTTTTTTTATTTTTTTAATTATTTATTAAATTATATATATCTTTTAAAATATATGTTTTTTTTCCTTATCGAGTTCTTTAATTTTAATTATTACTAATATGATGTATATAATATTTCGATATGTTATAGCTTTGATTATTAACCCTTTATAATTTCTATTTAATATGGTATTTTCAAATAATATTAAAAACCTTAATAAAGATTAAAAATTAATAGTTATATTACTTCTTTTAAATTTAAATAGTGAAGATAAATGTGGCCTTGGTTTTTTAAATGTTTACTATTTTAATTTTAAAGAATATAGCCCTTTGTTAAAATTTATATTTGTAAGTAATAATGGTATTTTTTATAACCTAATTTATTATATATATTATATTATAGCTGGGAATTGTTAAAACGATAGCTAAGTTAAAGCATTATAAAATAATAACCCTTTTTAACTTAAAATATTATAAAATAATAACCCTTTTTAATTTAAATTATTTCGGTATAAATTATCTTGTATTTAGAAAAATAATTTTCTAAGTATATTTTATGTTTGAAAAAATAATTTTCTAAGTATATCTTACAATTAAAAGAATAGTTTTTTAAACATATTTTACAATTAATAAGGTAATCCCCTAAGTATTATAATAACTTAAACATGCCCATTCCTATTTAAATTTAAAAACTTAAATAAAAAAGCAAATATTATTAATAAATTAAAAGATAATATTATAAAAAGAGATATTTTAATAATATTCTTTTATATATTTAAGCCTTATAAGGATGTTTATTATAAGTTATTATATTTTATTATTTTATATTTTCTTTTTTCTAATAATATTTATTATTAATAATTTATAAAAAATATAAATATATTATTACTTTAAACTTTAAGAACTAATATTATCTTTATAATTAATTATTAAAGTTATAGGTAAATCTTTTTAAAAATTAACTATATAAGCTTAAAAATAAAGGTATATATTATTTAAATAAATTTTAAAACTAAGTAAAAATAACTTATATAATTCTTAATATATATTAGATATAATTTAATAAAAATTAAATAATAATATATTATAAAAATATTAAACTTAAAGTTAATTTAATAAAAAATATATAAAAATTACATAAAAATATTTATAGAATTTTTAATTAAAGTATATTTATTTTATTTTTAAAGCTTAATAAGGATAAGATAACTAAAATATTTGCGTATGTGTAAATATTTATATATAAGTAAATATATAGATTTTTATAAGAATTAATATTATTATATTATAATTTTTAATAAGATAAAACTAATTAGATTTTTCGCAAATATCTTTTTATTTAATTTATATAATTTATATTTTATATTATATATATGTTTATAATAAAAAGATTAAGTAATAAGAAAAGTAATTGTGTTTTATATTTTAATAATAAAGATAAAATAAATGTTAATTTATAAAAACTAAGCGAAACTAAGTTTTTTAACTTATACTTAAATTATAATAGCATATTTAGGGTAAATGGTAATGATAATAAAAATAATAATAAATATTATAAAGATAATAATAATGATGTTTTATATTTTTAAAATTAAAATAAAAGAATAAATAATAATTAATATAATAATAATAGCGAAAACTAATTAATGGTTAATTATTTTTAAGATTGTTATAACGTATATTTAGCTTTTAATAATAAAAAAATAAATAATCACTAAAACAAATTATCCATTAATAAGTTAAAGAAAAGATTATAAGAAGTTTTTAAAAATCTTAACAAATTAAACTTTAAAGTAACTAAAGAGTTATATGGTTGTTTACCAAAGTGTTTTTAATATTTAAATGATTTAAGGGTTATTTATAAGTTAATGGATATATTATTTATCCGTTTTAATAGCTTAGTTAAACAAGATGTGGCAAAATTAACTATTTCTTTTAATAATAATAAAAATAACCGGATAAGTTAAAATAATAAAAGCATTTAAATTAATAAAAGTAATATAATTATTAGGAGTAATTATAATAACTAAGGTAAGGCTTTTTAAAATAATAAGGTTATATTTATAGTTATACTTAAAATATCTCAAAATAATAAGGTTATATTTATAGTTATATTTAGCGATTTTAAAAATATTATAAATATTTTATATTTTATTTATTAAATCTTTATTTTTTTATTAATATAAAACTTCTTTTATAATTTATATATTAGGATTTATGGTATTTAATTTATTAAAGAGTAATATTAAATAAGTTATATAATATTAAAAAGTTTATTAAGTTATAAGTAAAATTTAAAAAGTAAGGCTTTAGCTTTATACTTAAATAACTTTACAAATATTAATTATAATATTATATAATTTAAATAAAAAGATAAATAACTCAAATATATATTATTTAATTTAAGTTATATTTTAATATAATAGTTATAGTTAAAATTATTTAAGGTTAAAGTTAAAAGATTTTAAGGGGAGGTTATATAATATTTGCTTAATATTTTTATAAGGCTTAAAACCATTAAAGGAGGTGTTATATAAGAGTTTTAAAAGCTTTAAAAGCCTTATTACAAAAAGGTAGCTAAGAGGTATGTTATGTGAGTTTTATTTAAATATCTTCTTATTTTAATTTTAAATAACTTTAAATATAAATATTATATTATAATACAACCTAAATTAAAATATATATAATTAAGCTATTTATTTCCTTATTCAAATTATATAATATTATAATTAATATTTATAAAGTTATTTAAATATAAAGTTAAATAATATTTTAATAATAGGTTATTTTAAAAAGTGGTAAATATATAATATAATAAATGCTTTTAGGTATGAAAAACTTAATTATAATATAAATAATAATTATAATAATAATAACTTAAAATTATTAAAAAAGAGAAAGTAGGTTTAACTTAACTTTAAAAGTGAAAATAATAATAATAAATTTATAAATAAGCCTAATTTTAATATAAATAATAAGTACTTTTATAAAAGCAAAAATATTATTATAGGTAAAAAATGAGAGGAGATTAATATAGCTTTAAAAGAGGATTATAATTTTAATTATAATTTAAATAATAAGGAATTTTATAAGCGTAGGGGTATTGCTTTTATTAAGGTATAATAAAACATTAATATCATTTATATTATTAATCTTATAATAATTCCATTTATTCATTAATATTTCAAAAATTTAACGTTTTAAATAAGTTGTTAAAATATAAAGATATAAGAGAATTTAAAGTAAATAAAAAATGAAAATGAATAGTTATATTAAATTAAAAATATATATTTAAGTTAAATAACTTATTTTAATATATATATTTTCTTTTAAAGTTAATTTAAAAGGATATTATATTTAAATATTATAATAAGTTTATGATTTTAATAAATAAATAGTAATTAACTTAAAGTTCTATTTAATATAAGATTTTTTAAGCTTTTTTTAAATTATTAGATTATAATAACTTTAAAGTAAGTAACTTAAAATAATTTTTATATTAAATCTATTATAAGGATTAAAGGCTATTCCATTATAAAAATAATTATATTTGAAATTATTAATCACCCTTTTATTTTATATATTGGTTAGGTATATCATTATAACTTTATAATGAATACAATTAATGGGTAGGTTTTTATTAACATTTAAGGGTTGTTTAATAGTATATATTAGCAAATATATTATTTTATATACGTTAATAGCTTTAAGATTATATAATTATTTATTTATAACTTTAAAAAAAATAAATTAAAAAAGTATAATGCCTTAAATATTACTTATATACTTTGTTATAAATTTTTTATAGTTATTAATTATATTTTTTATCTAATTATATTTAAATATATAATTTTATATAAAGAATAAACTTTTAAGTAAAAGATTTTAATAGTTAATATTTGACTTGTGTAAATAAGCTAACCTATTCCATAAGTTATAATAGATTTAAAGGTATACTTTATATTTAATAAGATTATTTTAATGTATAAATTATTTTATAAATTAATAAAAGTAATAAAAATTACTAAGATATTTTAATATAATAATATAATATATATTCTTTTTATTTAATAAGCCATAAGTAAATGATAAGTTATAAATATATTATGATTTAATAATTGATAAAAGATTAGGATAATTTAATAACTAGTTGATTAATATTTTTAACTATAATGATAATATATTTCAATTCCTTTGGTTAATTTTAGAAATAATTATTCTTTTAATAAAATATTTCTTGTTAGTAAATAATTGTATTATTAAATAGAAAATATAAGTTAAGTTTTAATTAATATTAATATATTAAATAATAAAATTGCTAAATTAAAAGTTATAAAGGTTAAAAGAATATGTTATTTGAGAATTTAATAAATGGAAAAAAAAACCTTTGGGGTTAAAGAATATACTATATTCCTTAGTAAAATTTTTAAAAGAAAATTAAAGATTTATTATTAAAGAATTTAATTTAAATTATATTTAATAATATATGCGAAATAATGTATATAATGATATTAATAATTTATTTAATATTAAAGTTATATGGTAATTATTCATTAAGGTATTATAAAGTGTTAAAAGGTAATATAAAGAAGTGACTTTTAATATTAAAAGGTTAAAGCCTTTATTAAACCTTAGCTTTGTAATAACTTTAAGTGATAAGTTATTATAAAGGTTAATTAAAATAAAATCAATATTATTTCATAATAAAGTCATCCCTAATTTAATTTTTTATCAGTTATAAAACTTAATATAATTAGAAAAGTTAAGTTTAAAAGAGATTTTTTAAAATAATATATTTGACATGTTTAACGGGTTTGGTTAATTTATAAATGAAAGATAATAATTAATAATAAAAGGGGTTAAAGCGGTACAAGTAGATTTAATAATGTTTTTAATATAAAAATTAAATCCTTTTATTTTAACAAATAGCTTTATTTAATACTTTACCAGGTTTATTATAATAAATATAATAGCCACTTTTAAAAGACTAATGAAATTATAAGTAATATTTTAATAAAGGCGTTTTATTTAACTTAAGGGTTAAATATAAAGTAATAAAGAAATTATATATATATTTTTTAAATGTGTTTATAAGATAATAAAAAGGTAGGTTTACTTAGTATATATTTAATTATTAGTGTTAGGTTAAAATTATTTTAGTTTTAAAACTATTATATTTACTTATTAACTTAAATACTTAGGTAAATATCTTTAGGTTATATATAGCTTATAATATACCTAATTATTATTATTCCTTTAGTTATTTATAATATTTATTAGGTATTTTATAAATATTATATAAAATATTATATATATAAATAACTTACCTTTATTTTAATTATCAAAGCTAACTATTAGTAAAACAACTATAATATTATAGTTAATAAGTATTTAATTAAATTATTCCCATATTTATAAGTTAAATTTATTATATTATAAGGTTATATTAAAGGTTATTTTTATTTTGTAAATAATAATTTGATTAATAAATTAAACTTAAATAATTTATATTTTAAGGCTTTTAAATAATATTAATTACTAACCTTATTATTAAGTTTTATAAAGCATTAATTAATTCTTTTATAATTATTTAAATATATATTAAATTATATATTTTTTAATTATTTTATGTTATATAATTAATAGTTATAATAATATTAAAACATTACGTAACTCTTATGTCACTTTTTATTGGCTAAGAGTGTAAGTTATTTCTTTGGTATTTTAATATATATTATTTAAGCTATTTTAGCTTTAAATTACTACTAAACTTTTATACTTTTAATAATAATAACATAAATTATATTATAATATATTATGCTTATTATATTATAGCTGGTAACATATAGGCTAAAAGTAAAAGAAGGAAATTAGCTTAAAAAGAAATAAACACTTTTTTATTAAAATTACCTTAAATAATGTTTATTATAATTTTTAAGGATAATATTTTATAAGTAAAACGATATTTTTTTCATATTTTTAATTATTAAAATAATAAATATTTATATTAAATTATTTTATTAGTTTTTATGTTATTAATTATCTTATAAAACCATATTTTATTATTTTAAATTTTAACTAATAAATATTCCTAATAATAATATTATTGTTTTAACAATTTTTATTATAATATAATAAAGATAATAAAGATAATAAAAAAAATAATAATAATGATAAATTTAATAATGAAAAAACTAACGATATAAATATAAATAAGAATATAAGTAAAAGTAATATTTAAGTTAAAGGGAAAGGTTAAAAAGAAAATGTAACTAGGGGTAATGTTAAAAATAAAAATGAAAAAGGCGAAGAGGTTAAAGTTAATGATTAATATAAGCTTAAAAATCCTTTAAGCGATAACTTAAGTGGCAACTTAAATAATAACTTAAACAATTATTTTACTTAAAATAAACCTTTTATTATTATAATATTTAATAAGCCTTATTATATTATTGGGATTTATATTAAAATTAATTTTACTTATATTATCTTTATAATATATAAGAAATAGTTTATAGTTAATTATATATATAAATATATTTTAATCGATATAACATATAATGATTTTTTAAATAATATTTTTAATTTAATATTTTTTAATATAAAGTTTTATTATTTCTTTAATTATAATAATATAATTATAATTTTAAAGTTTAATGCTTTTATATGCCATAAAACTTATAAATTTTATTTAATATTTACTCATATATTTTAACCATTTAGTAAATTAATAAATATAAATTTTAAAATAATCATTTCTTATTATAATCTTTTATATTTTTTTATATTAAGGATTTTCATTTAATATTTATTTGCTTATTTTATTTAATTTCTTTTTAATAATATTATTATGTTAATATTTAACAATAAAAATACAAATGATATTATTAGGGATAACTAGCCATTAGAAATGGCTGGGATCCATACCCTATAAGATTTACAACTAGGTTTACTTATATTTAACACACTTTTTTAATTAGCCTTGTATTAGCCATCTTTATTAATTAACATACTCTTTATTTAAGCTTTAAATAGTGTTATTTAAGCCGTTAGGCCTAACGTGATAATTTTACGTTCTCCCTTTTAATTTTCCTATAATTCGTAACAAATATTAGCTTTTAGCTTTAGCTTGTTTAAAATAATTTTAATAATAATTTTAAAAATATTAAAAGATTTTATAAAAAAATATTCTTTAAATTGCGATTTAAAACTTATAATAAACCCGGTAATAAAAATGTTATAACTAGTATGTCGTTAAAAAAAAATAATTATAACGTTTTATTTATAAATACCTTTAAATTTATCTTTTATAATGTGTTTTTTAAAGATATATATAATCATTATAATTCCGATATTAACCTTAATAAGTTATTAGTTAATAAGCTAAAATAATAGGTTTAATTTCCTAATTATAATAAAAGCGATAATCATTATAAATTTATATTATTATAGCTTAAAGGATATATTAATATAAATAATAAATTAATAGTAGATTTATCTTTTATATCTTTATTATTTAAAAATATAAAGAATTGAAAGGGGTATAAAAATAAAAATAAACATAAAGTTTAAAAAATAGGAATTATAAATATTATATAAGTAATAAGGATAATATGGCTACTTATATTTAAGGTAAAAATAATCTTTAAAAATAAGGTTAAATATGGTAAGGTTAAATGACAAGGTTAATAAAGGTAAGTTTACGAAATATATTTTAATTATATAACATTTTATTTTTATTTAATTTTATTTTTAAAAAAGGCTATATATAATTGTAAATAATTTTAATAATATATAATATATAAGCTAAAAAAATACCTTTATTTAGCTAAAATACAATTTAAAAGAAGCTTTAAATTTACTATTATACTTAAAGGTGTTATATAATATACATTATCCTAACCTTAAAGCAAAGCTATTATAATAGCTATTATAATTTAATTAATTTAATTTGGTTAATTTAATTTAATTAATATAATTTAATCAATTTAATTTAATTAATTTAATTTAGTTAATTTAATTTAATTAGTTAAATTTAATCATTTTATATATATATACATATATACATATATATATAGTGGTTAGGTTAAAAGCCTTATATTAATATAAAGCTTTAATTATTATATATATTTTAACTAAATTTTTATATTTAAAAGGAAATATACTAAGATAGTTTTTATATTATTAGAATTGCTTTAATTAGCTTTTTTAAAGAATATAAATATTAATAAAATATATCACATATTACTAAAGTTATTTATATTTATTTATAATAATAATAGATTTATATATAATTAGTAATAATTACTTATTGCCTTTTAAATTTAATAATATAAAGTATTATTAAAATATACTAGATTATTATAAAAATATTATTATAAAAATAAGTTATTATTGTTATAATATTAGGGATAAATATAATGTTAAATATTATTATAAATTATTAAATATTTTTACTTATTTCTATAAATATTTATTATAATATAAACGTTTACTTTAATTATTATTTAAATAATTATATTATAATATGCTAATACTTTTTAAGCGTTATAAGCATTAGTCCTTAATATTTAAGCCTTTTAAAGCTAACAACCATAACTCGTTAAATAAAACTAATAAAAGTGGTTATAATTAAGTATAAAAGCGCTTTAACATCTTACCTTTTATTATTCATATTGTTATTAAGCTTATTATTAACCTTTATTATTAATTTTATTAAAGCTAATTTAAGGATTATTCCTAAGTTATTAAAAGTTTTTAAAATACTTAAACTTTCCTTCCTTATTTGTGAAATAATTTAAACCTAAAATAATAGAATTAAAATCATTAAAATAATTTAAAAAGATAAAGATTATAACAATTAATATATGACTTAAAATTTAAATATTAAACGTTTATTTTAGGAAGATTCTTTATAATTTAATACTTTACTTTAAGTAAAAAATACTCTACTTATATTACTTTCCTTAAAACTTTATAAGCGATTACTTATTACTTATTAAGCAATATTATCGTTATTTAAGGTATATTATTGCTAATAATCGTAATGTTTTATTAAATATACGTATATTAAATATATAAATATTACTTTTATTAACTTTATTTTCAAATATAAGTCCCTCTTTAATAAAGGCTAACCCCTTTAATCTTTAAGTAAACTTATTAATAAAAGGATAAAGGGATTAAAAGCTAAATTATTAAAAGTATAATAGTAAGGGATAGGCTTTATAATATAAGATTAATCGCTTATTTTAAATTATTATTTAGGAATATTATTAAACTTAATTATTATTTACTTAAATACTCATTATTAAGATTATAAAAAATAATATAAGTTATATAATATATTAAAAATGGTATAATTATTTTATTAGCTTATATTTTAAATTAGGGTTAGTTTATAAGGTTTTAAAGGTTTTACTTAAAAAGATATATAATAATTATTTATTAGTTTCCTTTTCTATTTAATATTTCCCTTTGTTATTAAAAATATCACTTATATTATTAAATAATTTAATTGTTTAAGTTTATAACCTACTTAGATATTATTCATTAATAATAAAAGAAAAATAAATTAATTCATTTCCTATTTTATATAAATCTTTAAAGTTTAACTTTATTATATATAAAATAATTATCTATTAACTCTTTAATATTAGGTTATATTTTATTATTATAATCTTTTTATATATCTTTATTAGATATGAAAAAAAGAAAGTATATTTATTAAATAAAATAAAAAAAGGTTAATTTATATAGTTTAAGTTTATTTTAACGTTATAGCTTAATATTAAAATACTTATTTAAAAATTACTTGCTTAAGTAACATTTGCTTAAAAACCACTTACTTAAGAATTACTTATTTAAGATTCTTTTATAAAGAAATTTATAAATATTATTATACTTAAGTATTAAAATTTAAATAAAGCTTAATAATGATTAATAAAATAATAAATAAGGGAGTTTAATAGTCTTTGTAATAGCTATTACATTAATAACTAAGGCAATATTATTATATACGATATTACCTTTTAATTATTTATAAAAATGTATTTAATTAATATTACCTTAAGTATTAAAGATTTTTATTTAAAGGGATAAAGTTTAATAGGATTTAAATATTTAATAAAAAATATATATAAAATATTTGAAATAATATATTTATAACTTCTTTTTTTAATATTAAAAAATAAAGCTTATAAACTTAAATTAATTTTAAATATTATTAAAAAAAGTAATTAGGATGGTGTATATTTATATAAGGTTAAATAAAGTATATAATATCTTTTATTAATTAAAAAGGTAGCTTGGTAATATATAATTATAAATTATTTTAATATATATTTAATATTTAATTAATAAAGTATTATCGCTTATAAAAACTATTGAATAAATATGCTTTAATTTAAAGCTATAAAAGATAATATATCTTATAATAATATTATTAATTTAATAAGTAATTAGGCTAATAATACCACTTTTTTAATAATAAATATAGTTTTTTATTAATAGGTTGTCATTTATTAAATAGTGGCTTTCGAATATAACATCTTTTATTCCTTTATAATATTTTTTATCTTTTTTATAATTAATAATATTATGGTTTTATACCTAGGATAATTAAGCACTTAAGGCGTTAAGGGATAAAGATACAAATTAAATAAGATTAAATATTCTTATAAATTTAATTACTTAAGTAGTTTATTAAAAGCATTGTTAATTATAAAAATAAACCTTATAAGTATGATATACTTCTTACCTTAACCTTTATATAAAAGATTTAAACTTAAAGTGAAAGAGATTTAAAATTGTAATAATATTAATGCTTATATTATTAAATGAATAAAATATAAAATAATTATTAATAAATTATTTAAGAATGAAATAAAGTTTTTATCTCTTATCTCTTTTTCTTTCATTTTTTATTCTTTTTTATAAATTCGTATATAAGTATTTAAATTATATATATATATTTTTAGTAAATAAGTAAAATCTTAATATAATTATTATAATTATTAACTTTGTTTAAAACTTATAATTATTTAGCTTATAAAGTTAATCTTTTAATTAAATCTTATATTTATAAATATATAATTATTATTTTTAAATATGTTAATACTTAAAATTAAAGCATTATTTGTATAAATTTGTCATTTTATTATATTTTGAAATAAGTTTAATTAGTTTTATTTTAATGTTATATAAACAAACGTTTATCCTTATTATAATTATGTTATATTAAATTACATTTTTATGTTAATTTTTATTAGATTTATATATATTAATAAATTATCTTAAAATACTTATATGATAAAATTAAATATTTTATATAAGTATAAATATTAAAGAAGTTTTATTTAAGGTTAATCCAATTTTTATTAAATAATTGTAAAATTAGGTATTTAATTTATTTAAGTTAGTAATTGTAATATATTATTAAATGTTTTTATCCTTATCCCCTTTTTTTATTTTTATTTTTATTTTTATTTTTTTAATTAATAATAAGCATTTAATCATATTTTTTTTAAGAGTTTTAAGCTTATTAAATTATATATTATTAAATCTTTTTTATTATATAAACTTTATTATGTTTATTTTAAGAATGTATTTAAAAAGATTAAATTAATATAAAACTAATTTAATATAAAAAACTTATTTTTAAAAGTAAAAAATAAATATTTTTAGATAGTAAAATAAGCTTATAAGTTTAATAAAATTTAATTTAATAGCTCCTAATATTTCTAATAAAAGATTAAACTTTAATTAGGGTTGGGTAAAGGCTTTTAATTAAGATTTAAATAAAGAGAAATATTTTTTAACTTTTTTTATACCTTTAATTTATAAATCTTTTATTAGTAATAATAATAATTAGTTAAAAGTAATATATAATATTAATTTAACTAATTATATAGTTTGGGTTTTGGTAAAAGTAAAGAAAATATTTATAAATAAGGCTATTACTTTTATAATTAAAGATTTAAATATATAATTACTTTATTTAATTTTAATTATTTTTATTAAATAGCTAATAATATTTATAACTTAAGCTTAAATGGATTATTTCTTTTAATAATATTAGCTTTTAAAGCCATTACTATTAAGAACTTTAATTAATATAATATTAATTACTTATTATAAATTATAAAGATAAATTTTCATATTTCTTTTAATATGTCATTCCTTTTAATATATTACTCCTTTTAATATATCGTTCCTTTTAATACATCACTTCTTTTAATATATTGTTCCTTTTAATATATTGCTCTTTTTAATATTACTCCTTTTAATATTTCTTTTTTTAATATATTTTTCCTTTTAATCTTTCTTTTTTTTAAGTATTAATATTATTTTTAATAAATTTAACTATTTATATAATAATAATTAAAATTGTTTTACCCTTAGAATGTGCTTATTTTAATTATAAGGTAAAGTAAAGCCTTTTTAATATTATATTATTTTACTTAATTATTTTAATAATGTTTATGTTAAGTATTATTATAATGGTAGTGGTAGTAAATATTTATATTAATTTAATATATATTTATTTATATTAATTAAATATGGTTATTATTTTAATTATATATAATAAATGTAAGTAAATATATTAAAATAATAGGTATATTTATAATTATCCTTATTTATTCCTTAAAATATATTAAGGTTAAATTATCACAGCTAACTTTAAATATTATTTTTAAGGCAATTAAAAATTTAAAGGCTTAATTACTTAATATAATAGATTATATTAAAAAGCTTAAATATTAAAGATTAATTATAAATTTTTAGGGATTAGTAATATAATATTTTACTTTGAAAAGTTAAAGGAAAAGTTCTTTAAAGTTGTTTTATTAAAGCTATTAAAATATATTTATATTATTAAATTTAAAAAGCGATAAGTTATTACTATTAATTATATATAAATCTTTAATTATTATAATAAAATATAAATAACTTTAGTAATAATAAATATATTTAATTAAAATATATATTTTTTAAAAGAGTTAATTAAGGCAAATTTGGCAATATAAAGCTTATGTTAATATATTATTTTTTTATAATAATAGGACTTATTGTGATAAAGTTATAAATAAAACTTATAATAAGGTAAAGATATTTTTTTTTAATTGATTAACTTTAAAAAGCTATAAAGAAGGTAGTTTAAATAGTTATTCGGTTAGTAAAAAAAAAAAAAAAAAAAGATAACTTAAAATTATAATTACTTTTATTAGGTAGTATAAGGTATATAGGATATATTATTGTAAAAAGGATTAGGAAAAATTTAAAATTGAAAAATTAAATATTATATTTAAATATATATATTCTCATTTTATAGTTATGATAGTATAGGTGGTATTAATTAAAATATAAGTTTAAAAAGGTTAATAAGATAAATTTTATAACTTAAATATTAACTTATTTTATTTCTAATTTTTTTCTTTATATAAATGTGACTTTATATATTTTTTATTAAAACTTTTATTTAATATATTTATATTATTTATATTTTTAGGTTATATAGTTTAAAAAGGATTTAAAAGATTTAATTTAATGAGTTTAATAATTTTAACAAGCCTAATAAGCCTAATAAGCCTAATAAGTTTAATGGCTTTAACAAATATAGCTTTAATAACTTTGATAAATTTAATAAGTTTAATAGGTTTAATAACTTTAAAGTTTAGAAAAGTTTTATAGATAATGTTTTTATTAACTTAACTAATTTAAATATTTTAAACCTTTTAAAATCTTTAAAGTTTTTAAATATCCTAAATTTTTTAAAGTCCCTAATATTTTTAAGCTTTCTTATTTTATATATAACTTAGCTTATTATATATGTAATTTAATTTTAGTTTATTATATATATAGCTTAATTTAAATTAATTTTATGTTTAAATTAACCTTGATTAATTATATATATAACCTAATCTTAGCTAATTTAATATATTATTAAATTAATTTTAAAGCGATATGATTAAAATCCGCTTATAAGAATCATTTATTCCTTTTTAAAAAAATGGTATTTAAAATTGCTTATTAACTTTTTTTAATTTTTTTAAACACTAGGGCGATAATAATATAAAAGTATATTACTATTATTTATAATTATATAAATATTTAAGTATGATTTTTTTATAAATATTGTATAAACTAAATTAAATTTAATATCTTTTAAATTATATAAGGATAACATCTTTTTTTATAAGTAAGATATTTTTTATTTTTAACGAAATTAAAAATTATATAAAATATTTTTATATAGCTTATAATATTATTTATTTATTATTAAATAAGTAGGTTATTATTAGTAAATATTAGATTTTATTATTCCCTTTTAAAAACTTAACTTATATAATAATTTTTTTCCTTTTTTTTTAAAAGAATGAAAATGTGAAAAAGGTGTTATAAAATATTTTTATAAATTGTTAAATAAGGGAAGATTAAAGTTTATAAAATATTTTTTTATAAATGTAATTTATAAATTTTGTAAAAGTTAATTTATTATAATTAAGCTTTTAAATTAAGATAAGGCTTTTTAATAAGTGTTAAGATATAACTTAATTAGGTTATTATAAAGGAGTTATTATAAAATATAAATATAATAAAAAGATGTAGGTTATATGTGTTTAAATGAAAGTTTTATTATAATATTATTACTTGTGTTAAATGGGTCGGATTAAGTGAAGTAATTAAATAAGATTAAATAAGCTTTTTAAATTATTTATTATATAATATAAATTATTTTTTAGAGTTTTTATTAATTTAATTAATAGGTTTTTATTTAATATTAAATTAACTTTAATAAAATAATTAATATATCCATATAATTAAATAAAATAGAAATTGTAAATTTAAAAGTTAACTTTATTAAAGCATATAAAATCTTAAAAGATTGGGATAATATAATTATTTTAGCTTTTTTTTAATTACCTTAGCTTTTAATAAATTAAGGGCTAATTTTAAATTGATAAATGTATTTATAAAGTCTTTATATATATTATAATATTTAATTTCTTATGTTATAAATCCTTAAGGATTTATTAATTTTTTAAATCGATTTATAATATAAATTATTTAACATAAAGGTTAAAAATATTTATCGATTTTATATTAATCTTTTTTATAAATTTAATCTTAAAGTTTATCTTATTTATTTTATAAAGATATTAATAAGTTATATTTTTTAGGTTTTAACTTAAAGGTTAGGCAATATTATAATGTGAATTTTTCTTTAAGGCAAGGTTAAATATATTTAAGTTTAATTGTATTAATTAAATTAGTAAATATATTAGTATATTAATTCCCTTAAAAAATCCTATTAAAAAGGAGAAAATCTTATTTAAATATGTATATATTAATACGAATAAATATTAATATTAATATAGATATAATTAAAAGCATATTTAAGCTTTATTAAATATAACTTTTTAGTTAAATTAAATTCATTATTTTGGATAATATTTTAAGATTATAATTAAAAAGGTTAAATTATATATACATAATATAAATGCCTTTAAAATAGCTTATGTTTTATTAAAAATAAAAAGATTTTATAAGTGGTTTTATAATAAAATGTCTCATTATAATATTATATATTTAACGTTAATAAAAAGAAAAATAACTTATTTATCTTTTAAACTTTATAAGTTTTAATGGTTAAAAATGTGTGAAAAGTACTTATAATTAGTTGATTTTAGTGAATACGTAAAATAACCTTTATTATTATTATTAAAGCTATTTAACAATTTAAACATTAATAATTATTTATTATTAAATTAGGATATATTTACTTTAAGTATTATTTATATTTATTTTAAACTAAGGTTTATATTTATTTTCATTTAATCTTATATCCCTTTAAACAATATTTAACTTATCCATATTTTATTATATTTAATTAAAATTATACCAAAGTTAATTAAGTTTTTTATAATACCATCTAATTTTATTATAAGATATTTTATTTAATGATAATTTTAGATCTTTTTTTTTAACCTTATATTACCTTAAATAATTATTTAAGCTAATATAATTATTTTTATATAACTTAAGGTTATTACAATTAATAGGTTATAGTAAATATTATATAAGCCATTTGTTATATATCTAATGTATATTTAATGTTAAAAAGCTATTAAGGTTATATTTAATTAAAAACTTTTTAAGCTTATATATTAATTATATTAGTTTAATATTTAATTTATTATAAATATTTATAACATAGTTTTAAATATTGGTATTATTTATATTTAACTATATATAATGAATATGATTTGTTATAATATAATTTTTATTTAATTAAAACTTAATTTGGTGATTATTTTATTATTTTATAAACTAAGTATATTCTTCCTTAATAATGTTATTATATATGATATAAAACATTATTTAATCCATGATTTTATTTTTATTAAAAAGGCCTTGTTTAACCAAAATTTTAAAGTGACTTTATATTAATTATTAGTTTAAATTCGAATCATTATAACTTATATACTTTTAAATAGGTTTAAATAACATATAATTTAACATCTTATTATATTTTTTAACAACTACATTTATTATTACTTAATCTTTTTATTTTTTCTATTAATCTTTCATTTATAAGATTTTATAATATAATTACCTTAGCGTCATTTAATTATTATATTATTTAAATTAATTATAACTACTTTTAACTTATTAAAATTAGCTAAATAGAATTATATTTAAGTTATAAAAGATATTTTAACTTTATAATCTATTTAAATTTAAAATGATTGGAAGTTTAATTTAGTAATAATAAGAAAATATTAATTTAATATATTAACGGGTAAAGAATTAAATTAGCTAATGTTAATTTATAATATCTTATAAAAATATATATTAATATTAATATAAATTTTAAAATTAATAAAGTAAAGCTTTTAATATTTATTTATAAATTATATAAAGTTTAAATTGGAAACTAAAAAGATTATATTTTATAGGTTTTATTTAAATTACTTTTTTTCTTTATGTTATTATATAATTTGTAAATATTATTAATAATATTCCTTATAAGCTATATCTTTTGTAATATTTAGTTTTAAATATTTTTAAACTAATTTATAAATTTAATTTTAATTTAAATTTTTAAAAAGGCTTATTACTTCGTTATATTATTTAAAGAAATAATATAATTAAACCTAGGTGTATATTCTTTTAATTAGATTTACTATCTTTTTTATTATATTATTTTTAAAGTAAATTTAAATAATAAAGGAAATGTTAATATTAAGCCTTTATATATTATATAATTATTTAAAGATTTTTCTATTATAAATATTTTAATAATATATAAAATATTATATATATTTTATAAGCTTAGTTAAATAGTTAATTAGCTTATAATAACCTATTTGTTATTATTGTAACTTATGTTTAAAAAACTGCTATAAGATATTAATTTTAAATTATTTCTTTTTTAAATATATAATAATATTAGAATATAATATCTTTGCTTTAAAAAGTTTAAAAATATTGGCTTTAATAGTATTAATATTTTACTTTTTTTAGTATAACTTTTACTTTATTAAATGTTATTAAAGTGTTTGTTAATTAATATAGAAATTATATTCATTTTTAAGCTTTTAAATAATTTTTGTTTATAAGATTTAATCATTTAAATATTATTATATGATTTAATCTTTAAAAGGCTTAAAATTAACTTGGATTAATAATATATTAATTTAGCTAATAATTTGTAGTTAATAAGTAAGATTATTATTAAGAGGTAAAGAAAAGTTATTTAGAAGTTATATAAGAAATAAAGATATAAGCTAATATTTTTAATATTAAGTTATATATATTATGGTTAAAAGCCTTTGCCTTATATAAATAATTGGTTTTTATATATTTTAAATTATTTTTAACTTAGCCTTTTTTTTATGTAATTAAAATATCATTATTAAAATTTATAAATGTTATAATTAAATCTTATAGTATTAATTATTTATTTTAATGCCTTAGTGCCTTTAGCTTTTTTTAATGTAAATAACTTATTAAATTATTTAATTTCTTTTTTAAAAGAGTTTTTCTAATAAGATTTTAAGACTTTATTTCTTTAAATGAAAAGATGTTGTTTATTTAAAGCAAAGAAAAGGGAAGTAACCTTAGTTAAATGTGTAAGATTAATTAGAGCTATATTTTATTTGGTAATTGATTAGTTTTAATCCTTAACTTAATTAAGCTTAGTAATATAATCTAAGATTTATAAGATTAAATAAAGGTGTTTATAATGGTTATTAAGGATATATTGTCATTATTGTTTTATAAGTTTATTTACTTATTTAAATATATATTTTAAAAGATTAAAGGCTTTTTTAGGTTAGGTTAAAGATTTTTTTATATGTTTTTCAATTATAATAAAATAACTATGATTATTTTTAAATTTTATTTAAAGTTTAAGTGGATTAAGTTTTTTTTTTTAAAGACTTAATTAGCTATTTGCTTTTTAGGAATTTAAATAAAGTAATTATTTTTAATCTTTTAAAATATTTTATTTAAAATTTTTAAGGGGGGCTTTAAGCTAAAGGAAAGATATGTAAAATATTATTTCCGTTTATCATTAAAAGATAAATATATCTTTTTTATTAGGGAAGTTATTAGTTAAAGCTACCTTCTTTTAATAAGATATTTTAAAACTAATATTAAAAGTGAAGAAATTTTAAAATATATTTATTATAATAAAAAGTTTATTACTTAATAGGTTGTTTAAATGTTTTTATTTAAAAGATTTTAATATTTAAGTAAAAAACTTAAACTTATAATAAAAAAGGTAGATTTGTATATAATTAAAGGAATTATTTAATATTATTAAAAAAATATTTACTGTCACAGTTTCGAGATACTAGGTCACATGCGGAACACGTGACCCAGTGGGCAACTCCATACATATTTAAAATATATTGCTAATTAAAAGCTACATTCCTTCTTTCTTAATAATTTATATCATTTAATTAATTAAGAGATCTAATACCATAATAACTATATAATAATTATAAGCCTAGATTATGCTTAGCACTAATGTTTTAAATGATTTCCTATATATAAATTTATCTTAAATTCTTAAACCTTTTCTTTATAAAAAAAGTCAACTACTTAATTAATTATTAAAGTAACCTATACTTTAATTTAATTAATTATAAAAATCTTAGATAAATCACCTAAGTATATTAAATACTTAAGCATATATAATTTCATAATTTAATATTATTATTTAATCCAATTCTTAAAAGAGCATGAGGTTTAACAATATATTAACCTAAAATAACCTAATAAGCTAGTTGATCTTATAAAGCTAATTTAAATTTTAATAACTAATAAAAAGAATTAAAAACATATTAATAAATACATCAAAGATTTAGCTAATTAGGATTAAATTATGATAAAAATAAAATAGATAAAAAAGAAAAGTTACAATACTTCACAAGCTTTTGCCACATTAGCTGTATTATATAACCCATTAATTATATAATTGCTCAGATTCAAATTAAATAAAATAACTAATAATTTAATAATTATTTTACTTTAACTAATGTTAAATACTATATTAAATAATATACTTAATATATTAGAAATTCCTTTATCAATTAAATTATCTAAGCCTTTTAAATCTACTAAATTATAAGCTTTTTATAAAACTACTTTAACAAATTATAAAAGTAATAAAAAGGAATATATAATAATTAAAAAGCACTATATAACCATTTTAGTTTAAGTTAAAAAAATCATTAATGTAAAAATCATAAATATTATATTATTTAAATTAAAATATTAGAGATAATATAACTTAAAAACCATGATTAAAATATTTAAAAATAACCTAACTCCTTTATATATTAACATACTTACCCAAATATAAAAGAAATATTATAAGATATTTACTAAGATAAAAATGTTAAATACCTTATCCTTTATTTAAACTTTAAAATTTACTTAGGCATTTAAAGATGTAAAAGCTTATTACCTCTTAAATATGAAAAAGCTATTAATTATTAAAGTATTTTTAGAAGTAGTGAGAGTATGTTTTAGTTTAATATGAGCTAGTATATAACTCCAATTAACAGTTTAAACTAATTAATTAAAATAATTAATACTTATTTTAAATTAATAAATTTTAATATAAAGTGGATAACTATATCTTTAAGACACTAACGTTAAAAAAAAAGGGATTAAAGTATAATTTATCATAATTTAAAGAAGTAAAATAAATATGGGGTTTAGTGGAGTTATTAACAAAATTATTAAAAATAATAGATCATGGGCTAAGAATAAGTACTTATATTTAAAAAATAATTAAATATATAAGTAATTTTTAAAAGAATACATATGTCTTTAATACATAATAACTTTTAAAATAAATTATTTAATTAAACTACTAAATGCCAAATACTATAAAGAAATTTAAGTAATTTATTAAACCCTTATTTAGAACTAACTTAAGACTAAGATTAACATTTATAAGTAAAAAGTAAAATTAATTAATAAGAATAAAGCTAATAATTAAAAGGATAAAGACTTAAAGGGAGAAGATTAGCCAAGGGATATGGTTATAATATTAATTAATCTACATTTATTCTAAAAGAGCTAAGAGCTTATAGAGCAAATCATTAAGGATTATATGGCTTTAAAGATTTTTGTTATATTTAAAATTAAAAAATATCCATTCTTAAAAAGTATTATAATAGATAATTATAAATCGATTAACTTAATTAATAATAAGAAATTCTTAATCTTTGGCTTATTTAAGCCCACAAATACATACAATATAATTTAAATAGGTATTATAAATTTCTTAATCTTTAAAATAGGTAA
The DNA here is from genome assembly GCA_002120305.1 of Hypoxylon sp. CO27-5. Classification (NCBI taxonomy): domain Eukaryota; kingdom Fungi; phylum Ascomycota; class Sordariomycetes; order Xylariales; family Hypoxylaceae; genus Hypoxylon; species Hypoxylon sp. CO27-5. Next base: position 341,547 of record KZ112437.1, on the reverse strand, counting down.
ATATATAATTTTTAAATATCTTATAAATAAATTAAGACTTAATATATATGATTTAATATTAGTAAATATAATAATAATAAAGGGATTTTATATAAATATTATTTTAAAGGCTAAGTTATATATAGCAAGTATTTAATATAATAGTTAAAATTATATTTTATATTTTAAAAAACTAAAAAAGAGTAATATAATAAGGTAATTTATATATAAACATAATTTAATTTTCTTTAAATATAAGCTTTTTTCTATTTATTTATTTATCCTATTAGTTTTATTAATAATCATCCCATATAATATATTTATAAGTATAATAGATATAATAAACATCTTAAAAATTAATAAAAAATACATAATCTATTAACTTAATAAGGATTTATTAAAGCTATGAAATGATTTAAAAAACCTTTAATATAAATGCTTTAAGTATTTAAAACTAAAAGCTCTTTAAGCTTTAATTTATAAAGCTTAAAATATAAAAATTAATAAAATCCCTAAAATTAAGTACAAATATTATACTATAATATATACTCATTAAGTAATAAAAAGAAAACCCTCCAAAAAATGCTTAATTAAACCATTTTAAAAGGTGATTTAAGATTTGTTTTTCTATAAGAAGGGATATAAGGGATTATATATATTATTTATAATTAAAGATAAATATAATGAAATACTTTTTATATTTCCTCTTACAAATAAAAGTTAGGTAATAATAGCCATTTAGCTTTAATTATTTAAGAATTGGGTATAAAAATAATTTAAACTTAATATATGTAAGATATATAGTAATAATAAGCATATAATATTTTTTTATTAAAGATTAATAAGATTTAAATATTAAATAAAATAAAAGGAAATTAACTTAAAAGTCCCCTTAAGCCATATATACAAACTTATTAAAAATATAAAACAAATAAGGTAAGAAATAATTAATTAAATATTTAAAATATAATTTAAAGCTAGATTACTAATAAACCTTTGGCTTAAAATTACTTAAACAACAACTTAATTGATTAATAAAAGTTTAAACTTTATTTATTATATATATTTATTGGTTAAAATGCTTAATAATTAGTTTAAATAATACTTTAAGTTTTATACCTTAAAAATCTTTAAGGTATTAATAAACAATTTATGGCCTAATTAAAATAATATTTATACATATAAGTATAAAGTATATTTATTAAAGGAAAAAAAGAAATATAATATAAATAAAAAAGTATTTAAAATAATAAGGAAAGCTTATATAAGGTATTTAATAAGATATTAAGCTTCCAATCTATACCATATATAAATCTTTAAAGAAAAAAAGATAATTATTATATAAAATATATAATTTGATAAGGAAATATTTTATACCTTAAAAGCTAAATGCTTAATATTTAGTTTAAAAATATTAAAAGTTAACAAAATTAATAAAATAAAGGAGTAATTAATAAAGGAAAGAATATTTTAAATATTAGATTTATAGGAAAAGGAATTATTAAGCCATTAAGATATAAAATAAATCATTAAGCTAAGGGATGTGAATATTAAAAAGTAGTTAAATAGCTAACCAAAAGCTTTAAAATTAGAAGTAAATACATTTATAAACTTAAATTTAAAACTAAATAAATAATTTATTAAAGGAAAACCTAGTATATAAGCAGGTAATTAACTTTTTAAACTTTTAATTTTTAAAAGAACCTTAGAATTAAGAATAGGAAAAGGCAATGTTTTATTAAGCATTAGATAAATACTTTAGGGGATTATAAGCCTTATAGGAAAAGATTCTTTTAGAAGGAGAGTATTTGATTAATACTTAAATTTAATAAATAATAAGGAGAATATTAACAAAAGTGAAAGAAATAATATATTAACATTATAACTATAATATAGAAAAAATCACCTGAAAAGGTTAAAAGCTTAACCATATATTATAACAACATTTACTAAGCTTTAACAAAGGAGTAAAAGATTTAAAAGTTAAAAACCTAAAAAAAGAGACTTAAGCAACTTAGCCTTTATAATCCTAATTTATAAAGATGGGGAGGAGATCTTTTTACCTGTTAAATTAGAATAATTTAACTTTTTAAAGACCTTTTTGCTTAATTAATAAGAAGTAATTTATTAAAAAAATTAAAAATACCAAATATTATATATAATAATTTTTACAATAGTATATTAAAAGAGCGTTAAATAAATTAACATAGCCCTAAATAAATTAAAGATTTATTAAGATAAGTTTTTATAATTATTATTAAAAAAATATAAGGACTTAATGAGCTACCCATTTGGTAAATAATTTAAAGAAAATATATGGGAAAAAATCTAAGCATTTAATAAAAATGATATATGGTATATTATAGAGCATAATAAAGTAAAGAATATCCCACTCCCCTTAAAATAAATATTTACATATAAATTTAATAAAAATAAATATTTAAAAAAATATAAATCTCAGCTTATTATACAAAATAATCTTTAATACTTAACGCTTTAAGATATATACACTATTACACTTATAATAAAATCATTTTAAATAATAATAATACTAGTTATAAAATTTAACCTAAATATTTAATAATTTAATATTAAAAATATATTTATAAATATTTTTTAAATAAATAAAGAGCTAATTATTATATAGCTTTTTAAAGGTTATAAAGATAAAAATAAAAAATATACCAAACTTTTAAAAATATTATATAAGTTGTATAACTTCTCCTTATTATAATATAAAGAAATAAAGAGTATTTTAAAATTTAAAAGGCTTATGATATTAATAAAAGAATTATACTTATTTTATATAACTAATAAGAAGGTATATATATTAATATATATGGATGATATATTAGTAATAAATATTTTTAAATATATGGTTAAGGTATAAAAAGTAATTAATTACCTAAAAAGCTTATATGAGATAAAGGATTAAAGATTAATTAGCTAATATTTTAAAATTAAAATAATTAAAGATAGGGAATATTGAATCATTTCCTTATTTTATAATGATTATATTAAGAAGATTATGGTTAAGTTTTAGCTAAATGATAATAACTAGATCCTATTTATTCCTTTATTATTTAGGCTATTTTCTAAATATAAGGAAAAAGTTATTAAAGTAAAAATTAAGGCTTTTTAAAAATATATAAGATTAATTTTATATATTATAATAATGATTAAACCTAATATTATATTTATAACTATATAGCTTTCCTATTATCTAATTAATTTAAGATTTAAGTATTTAATAATAACTAATTAAATAATAAAATATTTATATATAATATATATCTTATATATTAAATATGGGGATAAGAATATTAAAATACAAGCCTTATTTATATTAAGTGATATATTATTTATAAATAATATAAAAAGTAAATAATTATCTTATGGATAAATTATAAGTTTATATAATGATTTAATTACTTAAAAAATAGTTTATTTATCAATAATATTAACCTCTATAATAAAGGCTAAATTATTTAATATTTTAAATATGGCAAAAGAAATAATAACTTTATAACACCTATTTAAAGATATTTAAATTAATTTAAAACATATATAGTAGATTTATAATAATAATTAATAAATAATTAAACTAATTATTAAAGAAAAGGAATAAATTAATATTAAGTTTTATTATATAGATATATAAAATATATGGTTATATTAAAAATATACTTTAAAAACCTTTAAGATGTTTTATTTATTAACCAATTAAATACTAATAAATAAGTTAACAAAAAATTTGTTAAAATAAAGATTTAAACACTTTAAAGTATTGTTTAATCTATAAGATATATAAGATTTATTAACTAATAATTAAAAAGCTTATATGAATAATTTAGTGATATTATTAATTACTTTATATTAATAAGTAAATAAATATAAATATAAGATGTGATAATATAAAAATCTCCTAATAAAATACTTTAAAAGCTTGAATAATTTCCTTAATCACTTCCTCACAAGATTTATTACTTATTTTACCCATTTCCTTATTAATTTTATTATCTTTTTTATTATTTAACAACTTATACTCTAAAAGAGTAAGCAAGGTATATTATAAAATATAAATTATCTATATATATTAATTAATATTAAAGAAAAAAATATTTAAAAGATTTTATAAGAAGTTTATTAATATATCTTAAGCAATATTACAAATTAGGGACACTCTTTATAAATAATAAGCTACTAATTAAATAATTGGATTATTAAATTTATATATATAAATATAAATTAGTAAAAGTAATATTATTATAACAAAAGGAGTAATTTACAAATCTTAGCAAAAATATTCATTAAAATATAACCAATATTAAGCACCTCATTTTATTAAAGTATGGTTATATGATATTTAAAAGTGATTAACAAATATATTCCTTATATAACCTAAGTAAGACATATAATAAGGTATTTTAATAAGAGAATAAACATTTTTTTAAATAAAGGAAATGATCATAAATATTAATAATAAATTAAGAATAAAAACTAACATTTATATATCATTATTAATTAATAAAACGTTAATAATAATGTTAAATACTTTGGGAATTTTAGAATTAATGATAAAACATTCTCACTTAATTAGATTATATTAAATAAGGGGTATTATAAGCTTATCTACTCTTTTAAAAATAAAGTTATTAATATTAACCCAAGAATTATTATTTATAAATAACAATTAACAAGCTTTTCTTATATTATTAAATCAAATAGCCCATATTTTCTTTAAATTATTATAACATATAATATATAAAACAATCTTAAATTACTTAAGAATTTTAATCTTTTTTTTAATAGATATTATTATAATTAAAATATTTATTAATTATTTAAGTATAATTAAGATTAAAAAAGCAATTAATATAATTTGCCAAAATATGGTTTAAATTTATTTTAAACTTAAGGAATAATTGATTAAGAAAAAAAACAATTTATTACTTTATTAAAAAGGTATTATATAGAAAAGAAAAAGTAATAATACTTTAGTGTAAAAAAGGCTTTATTATATAGGTATAGGAGTAACTAAGATAATAAAAAGTTATTATAATATCATAAAAATTATTATAAGTTTATTAAAAAGTTATTTAAAAATTAAATTAATTTAGTAATTTATGAGGCAGAAATATATAATAGTTACAAACTATATAACAATTGTTTCTTAATTCATTTTTAAATACTAAAATTATTAAAATATATAAAAAAAGCCATTTAACTAGTACTTAACTCCTTAAATACTTACTTAAATATTATTTACCAATACTACAAACAAGGATCTATTAATTACTCCTAATATAAAACTCTTATTAAATTTACCATCTTCATTATCATCTATATGACACTATTTAATTAGTTAGGATAAGTTAATAGAAAAAGAAATATCCTAATTATTATTATTAAAATCTAATTTAAATTTAGAAGATAATTTAAAGTTTAAAAGTAAATTCTTAATAAGTATCCAAATAGTTATATAAAGTACTTACATCTTTTCAAGCTTTAATTAATATTTAAAAATTTAATAAAAAATATATGAGGAAATTTATATAAGGCTTAATAAAAATTATCCCTTATAAAACCAAACATTATAATTATTAGTATATATAATTAATAATATAACCCCTAAAACTAAGTTATTAAAATTAAGTTTTTAAAAGAATAAAAAATAACTTATACTTTTTAATAACTATAATTATTAATATACTTAAAATAATATTTATTATTAAAATTAATTAGATCTTTATAATATTAATTAAATTTCCTAATTAATATATTTTTTATATAAGCTAAATAAGGATTATAATAATATATTCTATCTAGCTTAAGTTTAAGTATATATCCATTAATAATTAATATTGGAGTTATAGTATTCTAAACTAAAGTAAATAATAAAGTAATTTAAGCTATTATTTTACCTTTATTCTTACTTTTACAGCTAATTAAAAGGCTCTTTAAGGATAACTAAGTAGGAATAATTAATAAAATAAGAGTTATAAGGCATATAAGAACAAGAGTAATAATAAGTGTAAGGAAAAGAGCAAGAGGATTAAGAAATTACTCCAAAAATATATCCATTTAACCAACTATAAGAAATAAAGCTATAAGGGGATTAACCCTTTTCTTAATCTTAATTAATAACTTAGGAGCAGTTAGGCTAATAATAATAGACTCATTATTATTATTAAAATTAGAATTATTAAAGATCTTAATTATAATAGGTTAAAAAAGATTATTAATTTAAATAAATATCTTAATAATAAGGGTAATTGGCTAATCTTTAACCTAAGTAATTAGTTGATTTAAAATGATTAAATTAACTTTAATAATAATAAGAATAAATAATTAATCTTAAATAAATAAATCATCCTTAGCTTTAATTATAGCTTTTATATACCTTTTATAAACCACTTAAGCCTTTTTCAAATTAGTTATCTTTTTAATATTATTACGTTTCTTACCTATATTAAATTAAAAAAAATTATTAAAAAAGTAATTAAAAATAAAGCTATTTGTAAATAACTTAAAAGATAAGATTAAGAAAAAGGTTTGGGAAAGCTTATATAAGGATAGAGTTATTTATAAATAGATAAATAAACTTAATATTAACTATTTTAAAAATTTTAAAATAAAATAAAGCTATTCATATATATTTGAAAAATTATTACCAAATTAACTATAATATTTTAAGCTCTTATATAAGACTTTTTAGGCTATTTAATTAGCCTATTTATTAAAATCAAAGAATATTATATTTATTTTACCTAATAAAAAAAGGGTTAAGACATATTTTTATTAGCTTATTTCTTTTGTTTTTAGCTTAATATATATAGTATATAGCATGTTAGAAAAGCTTAAAATAGGTTAATTAAGCTTTAAGTAGAAATGGCAAAAGCTTAATCCTAAGCTATATGTAATTAGGGGATATATCATAGTTTTAAGATATTAGGTCACATACAAAGCACATGACTTAGTGGGTAATTCCATACGTATTTAGAATATATTGCCAATTAAGAGCTATGCTCCTTCTTTCTTAATAATTCATACTATTTAATCAATTAAAAGATCTAGCACCACAATAACTGTGTGACATTTACTTTAGTATATATTAAAGTCTTTTAAATTAAAGTAAAAAAGATAATATTATTAATATATATTATAATTTCCTTAATTATAGTTAAGGCAAAATTTATTATTATAATTAAAGGAAGTAAGTAAATTTAATATAATAATTTACTTTTCTTATAAATTTATTATAAAGATTTATTATATGATTTAACTAATTTATATTATGCTTTAATGATTATTTTAATAATAATGATTATATATATTAGTTTTTTTAGCTTAATAATATTTTAAAATAGGTTTTATTATATATGTGTTTATTAATTTTAATGGCTTCTTTTTAATTTTAATATCTAATTTTTTTAAGTAATAAACTATATAATAAAGGTTTTATTAAAACTATTTCAATATGGTATATAATCCTTTTATTAGTTAATTTAATTTAAGTTGGTAAAATTTAATCTTTTAAGTATATTTTTTAATATTAATTAACTTTTTATATAAGGCGTTATCAAATTTGATTAAATTTATTAGTTATTTATTCTTATATTAATTATATATATTTTTTATTAAAATATAAATAATTAATAGTATTAACTTTATAAGGCGTTATGTAATAAGGTAAAGGTAATGAATTAATTAGTAATTATATTTAATAAAATTGCTAAGGATATGTTTAATAATATTTATTTATTATTATATATATAATATTAATCTTAGAAAAAAATAGAAAAAATTGGGATTTTATTTTATAAGATTTAATATTTATCTTATTAATTTTCAATTGGTATAAGGTTAATTTTAAAACTTTTAATATAAAGTTATTTTTTTTGTTATTATTTAATTTAGATTTTTAATTAATATTATTTAAATTAAATTTATTTTTATTTTTTATTGTTTATTTTTTTAGTTACTTAAAAATGGTTTATTATAATATATATAAAGAAGATGATAAATAAATATTGCTTAATATATATAAAGTTAAAGATAATTTATTTTATAAAAAAATCATTTAATTTAATAATAAAGTAAACTATATTATTTACTTTTTTTATTATTTACTTTTTTATATAATTGTTATAAATAAATGAAAGGAAGAATGTAATAATGTAAATAACTTATAATATTTTTAAAAATCTTTAGTTTATTTTTAAGGGCTTTTATAACCTTTTCTTAAGCTTTTTTTTATTATATATTATAGTATAAGTATTATTTATTATATAGGTTAAAATAGGTTTTAATATATATAGCTTTTTATTAACTTTATTAAAGATAGTAAAGTTGGGTATGTATTATTATTTATATTTAATAATATTTTATTAGTTAATATTAATATTATTATTAATAATATATTATTTAATTATAAAAAGGTAAAGAAAATAAATGTTAAATAATAGGTAATAAAATCTTTATATTATATATAAAATAATATAATAATTAAGTTATAAATTAATATATATTTTTATTAATATTACATTAATAGAAAAGATATTAAAGCTATATTAGTATTAATAATTAAGCTTATATAATATAAGTTTAATTAAAACTTAATTTAAGAATTAATTTAATAGTTATATTTTAGGGGTTATTAATATTTTTATTTTTTATATAATAGAAAATATCTTTTATTTTTTATAAGATTGGTTTATTTAGGATATTATTTTAAAATATAAGTTTAATAAGCTAATATTTTATATTAAAGCTAGCTTTAATATAGAATTCATTTTTTATTTAAAGGTAATTTAAATGTTTAAAATTAATATAATATAGTTTAAAAATTATAATAATATAATGATAGGATTTTTATTTAATAAGGATATAATACTTTAGAAATTTATTAAAAATATTATTAAAAAAAGGATTTATAATACCTATATTATTATATATTAAGAGTAAATTTTACCTTTAATTAAATAATTTAAGGTTAAATTTATCCTTATTTTAGTTATATTAATAAAATTATAAGATAAGAAAGGTAGTGATAATTCCTTATTTATTAATAAAAATAAATGGTAATATTTAAAAAGGATTTATTATAAGTATAATTTTTAACTATTTTATCCTATTATATTAAATAGGAATTAAATTAAAGAAGAAAATAACTTATTTATAAATAATAATAAAAAAAAGTGATTGGTATAAATTTAAATTAGGAAAGTGTTTTATTACTCTTTTTTATTTATTTTAAATATATTAATATATAAGCAAGTAAAGGAATTAAATAATAATTTATTTATTAATAATAATAAATGAAAATATATAATATAATGTTAATTTAAAGTAATATTTATTATATTTTCTTTTAGTTTAATTATATTAATAAAGGAATAGGTTATAAAAGTAAATAATAATTTAAGTTATATATTATAAAGTTATATTTGGGTATATGATAAAATAATAAGCTTTATTTAAAACTATATTATTAACTTAATTATTAATATTTAATAGAAAAAAGTAAATCTTAAAGTATATATTTTATTAAAAAAGGTTATTAATTTTAATTTAGATTTAAATAAGTTTTTGGATATTTAAATTATTATTAAAATGAAGAAATGAAATTCCCTATTTTATAAGTTTAAATAATTAGTAAATAGTAATTTTATAATATTAATATAGGAAAAAGATTAAAATATAATTATTAAAAAAGAATTAACTTTAACTTATAATCTAAGGCTAATAATATGGAAAAAAGGTTTTTTTATATCTTTTAATAATTAAAGTAAGATTAAAAAGGTTAAAAAAAATATGTGAGGAAAGTTATCTGTTATCCTATTTAAAATTAAGAAAAAAAATATGTTAGTGTTTAATGTTATAAATATACCTTTTATAAAATAAAGTAATATTTTTTTATAAGTATATAACCTTTTTAGCATATAAAAATATTATATAAATAAGCCTTTTTTATATATTAATATTAATAATCTTTTAATATTTACTTTAATGTTTAATAATAATATTATTTTAATAGTATTAAATAACTTATCTCCTATATCATTTTTTATTAAATACCCACTATTACTTAATACATTTAAAAAATAAAAAACCAACCAATTGTTTATTAAGCTAATAGGTAAAAGTGGATTTATAACCTATTAAAAAGCTTAAAATTTACAAATGGCTAATATAATTATTAATAAAAAATCTTATATTAATTTATAAAAAGATTAAAAAGCTAGAATATTTTAAATTTTTAAGAAAATATTAAATTATATATATAATATTTATTAATAATTATTATATTAATATTTTTGTTATATATCCTTTCCTATTTTTTTAAATATATATAATTTAATAAAGATTTTATTAAAAATTAAATTAAAAATAATATTATCTTTACTTAATAATATTTTATTATTATAATATTAAATATAAGCTTACTTAAAAAAATTTATAAAAATAATTAGAATATTATTATATATATCTTTAAGTTAAAATTTTAAAATATATCTGATATTTTTTCTTTATAATTTTAAAATAATAAAGTAAAGATAACTTTAATTAGGTTAAAAGTAAAGTAATTAATAGTGGTTTTTATTTAAGTAATAATTTTAAGGATATTTATAATAATAATTAAAGGGATAATATAATTTAATAAGGACTTATATATTAATATAAGTAAATATATTTTAATTATAAATAATTATTTAAAATAAATATTAGTTATATTTTAACTTAAATATATTAATGTTTATATCCTTATTTAAAAAATCTTTTACCCTTTTTTATTCATATTTTATTATCTTTTTAAAACCTTTTAATATATAAAAACATTATTATTAAAATATTTATTTTAATAATCTTAAGATTATATAATTAAATATAGGCTTTTTAAAGTTTATTTATAACTAAAGAAATTTGCTATTAATAAGGTTATTTCTAATATTTAAGTATTTATGATAATAAAAGAAATAGTTAAAATTATTAATCCTAAAATAATTAAGGAAAGATATCATTATATGTATTAATAATATAATTATTTTATTTACTTTTAAAAGAAAAGGAAAAAAAATATCATATTATATTAAAAATAAATATTTAAGACAATCTATTTTAATATTTATATAATATACCTGGCGTTTTCTATTATTTTTAAAACTAATAAAAGATAATATAATTAATAATAAAATAACTCTTAATAATTATTAATTATATCTTTTTATTTTTGCCTAAGTGATAACTTTAAGATTGTTAATTAATTGTAATAACCTTAATAATAAATATTAAATATATAATAAAAGAAGTTATTAAAATCTTTTTTTATTTTTAATTAAAAAGTATTTATTTCTTTTATATAGTAAAATATTAGTAGCTATAAGTTATTAGTGTTTAATATAAATTATATAATAAAAAGTTTTGTAAAGTAATTATTAAATATAAGATTAAAGATAATATTTTTTATTATAAGTAATTATTACTTAAACTTATAAGTATAAAAATATCGCTAATAAATTGATTTGTTATATTTGTTATATTATTTAATGTGTATTTGATTTTTATGAGTAAATAAAGTAGTATTAGGTCTTTATAATTAATTATTAAGTTATTTTAATTATTAATAAAATTTATTATAATAATTAGTATATAATATTTATTAAATATTTTAATATTATATTTAAAAGTTTTATTAGGTTTAAAAACTTTTAGTCTTATAAAGGATTTATAAAGGTAATGTTTAAAGAATTTATTTTTGTTATATTTTAGGAGTAAATTAGGCTTAAAGAAATTAAGCCTAAGATGGTGGGTTATAATAGCCTTTAAGGTATTTTTACTTAAAAATTTAAAATCTTTTTTACTTATAAAAATATTAAACTTATTTTTTAATTATTTTTTAATAAATGGTTTTTTGTTATATATTATAAATATTAAGTTTTTTAGTATAAGAGGATTGGTTAATTAAATTTAAGTTATAAATATAATTATTTAATTTAGAGTTTAAATTGTAAAAGGGTTATTAAAATTTATAATAAAAATACTTATTATATTAAGATGGCTTTAATATTTTTATAATTTAATATTAATTTTTTTTAATACTTTAAACTTCTTTAATGTTTTAGATTTATAAAGACTTATTTTATTAAATAAGGTTAGGTTTAATTTAATTAAAATTTTTAAAAATTTTAGAAGTATTTTAGAATTTAATTAATTTAAGTTAAAAGATTAAAGCCATATAATAATAAAGTTAAAAAGAGAATTATAAAAAGTGAATTTTTTAATGGTTAAATTGGAATAATTAAAAGATAATATAAAATAATTGTTTATAAAAAAAGATAATAATATAAAATTAATTATTATAAGATTAATCTTAAAATAAGGAATATTTTTTTAAGGAATTAATGTAATAAATATTATTAAAAAAGTATTATTTTTAAGAGGGTTTATTTAAAAAATAATTAATTTATAAGATATTAATAAAGATAAATATATTTAATAAAAAGCTTATATTAAAAAAGGGATTAATTTAGGAGTATTTATTATTAGATTTAAATCTTAATATTATTAATATATTTATTCTTTATTATTTTATTAATATAATAATTAAATATATATATTTAATATTGAATAAATTTTAAGGAGTTATTGTTTTTTATTAAGCTTAGTATTATTATATTAAGAATGTGTCTTTTTTATATGTTATAAACTATTATTTATTATTGTTTTAAATTATTGGTTTTAATTTTATTTAGGAATTAGTTTTAAGGATAAGGACTTATATATTAATTATTATTTATTATGTTTTGGTTTATTATTATAAAAATAAAAAGAAATAAATGAATTAATTAATAAATAAAATAAATAATATTAAAAATATAAAATGTCTTTATAATTTTGGAGGTTAAAATTTATGATAATAATAGGTTAATTATTTAAGTAATAAAATAAAGTGGTTATAATATTTTTTTTTTATTAAGGTTTTTAAAAAATAAATAAATAAGAACTTAATAATCTTATTAAAATAGCTATATTTTATAGCAAAATTAAATATTAACTTAGTTTTAATTGGTATAAAATAATAAGAATAAGATAATATAAGAAAAAAGTTTTAAAAATGTCTTAATATAAGAGAAATTTAAAAAGTAAATATATATATGTAGGGAATTTAAATATTATTTTATTTTAGTAATAATATATATTTTCTATAATTATTAAAAGTAAAATATAACTTTAATTAATTATAACTTTATAAAATTAATATATAATTTTTTAAAAAATATAATATTTAATAGTTTTTTTAAAACTATTTATAATATTTTAATTATATGTTTTTATAATTATTATTATATAGAATTATTTAAATATAAAGTAAAAAAGTATTTAAAAATAATAGTTTATTATATTATATAATATCCATTTTTAAGAGGTGGCTTTAGTATTAATAATATAAAGTTATATTATTATATTATTATTAATAAATATATAATAATAAGAAGTATAATAATAAAGAAAAATTTAATTTAAATTATTAATTATTTATTAAAGTAATAAAAATAAATCATTATATTATATAATCTTATAAGTATTACCTAATATTTTTTCTTTATAATTTTAAAATAGATAGTTAAAAATAGCTTTATATATTATATATTTTTAAGGGGGTTTATAAGGGATTAGTCCTTTCCCTTTACCCTAGCTTTAAATATAATAATAATAATAATAATAATATCTTTATTATTATATAAAAGTAAAGTTAAAAGGAGGTTATATATTTTTCTATTATTATAATAATAAGCTTTAATAAATAATATAAGTTTATTAAGATTTTTATTTTAATATTTAATTAAAGGAAGAAATATTATTTTTATTACTTTTCTTTTAATTTAAAATAAAGATTTGGGGAATTTTAAACTTAAATTTATACTTAAATTAACCCTTTCATTTAAAGGATAATTAATCTTTGGTAAAAATAAACTTATTTTTATTAAATCTTAATTATAATTATAATTATAAATGATAAAACTTTATAATATTATCCTTATTTATTAATAAAGATTAAGGCTTTTTATAAGGGAGGTTTAAATTATTTAAAAAATTGTTAAAAAGATTATAAAAGAAATATAAACTAAAATTATAATCTTTAAACTTAATATTATTATTAAAATGTTTTATTTAATTTATATAAACCAAATAAATAAGATTAATGGTATTATTTTTATTAATATTAAACTTGTTAATATTAATATTATTAATATTAAGCTTATTAATATTAAGGATATTTCTATTATTATTACTAATATTAAGGATAATATTATTTATATTTAAAATTTTAATATCTTAAATAATTTTCAAATTTTAATGATTATATTTTTCACTTGTAATATCCTTAGTTTGGCTATTAGTTATTTTATTAAATAATTGAAAAAGGGATTAAAATAGGAGCATTTATTCAATTATTTTATTTTTTTTTATATTTTAAAAAAGTATAAAATATTTAAACTTATTATTATTGTTTATAAAGAATATAATAATAATATTAATAAATAAAAACTAATTAAATTAAGCAAAAAGAAATTTAAAAGGATATTTAATTAATAGGATAAAAATATTATAATATAATAAATAAATTTTTATATTGAAATTGGCAAATTTGTTTAAAGGATTTAAAATGTGATAAATTAGGTATAAATGTTTTTTATTTTTAAAGTTAAGCTTAGGGATGAAAATAATAATATTTAAATTTTAAAGAGTATAAATATTTTTATAAAAGAAAATATAATTTTGAGGATATAAATATATAATTATACTTTTATTTGATAAGGTAATGAATTATTATATATTATTTATTTTAATAAAGGTTTTTATTATTTAAAAAAGAATATAATTAAATTTAAAGATATTAATTTAACTTATAAAAGGATAAGGGGTATAGTTGAAGTTATATGTTAATAAAATTTGAGTAATTATTATAGTAATAAATATTTTAATAATATTAAATATAAAAATATTAGTTATAAGTATATTAGGATATAAATCTTTTTAAGATTTTAATAATATGTTTAAAAATTTTTAATAATTAAAATAAAGTATAATAGGATATGGCTTTTTTATTAATAAATATTAATAATTTAATAAAATAGATAAAATATTTAATTTATTTTTCTTATAACTAAGATAATGGAAATAATAAATCCTAGTTAAAATTATATGATTTTTAAGTATATAATGTTTATTTTTTAAATTAAATAATATAAATAAAAATAATTTATTATAATTTAAAATATTATAACCTTTATTATTTATTTATATATTATTAAAGATAATATAGCAAATAATATAAACCATATTATATAAGAATGTATTATTATTAAAAGCTTAAAGAATAATTAATGGAGCTGATAGGGTATAATTAGGATAATAAATTTTAATTAATAATTAAAAATATATCTTTTAAAAATCATTAAAAAGTTAAATATAATAAGAAGTATTTTTAAGCTTTATTTTCATAATAAACTTAATAATAATATTAATTAATAATAAGCTTTAATAATAATATTTAAATATATTTAAAATTAATAATAATATTTTTAGGTAAGAATTATATAATTATAATATTAAGCTTAAATTAGTTATTATAATAATATTTATTTTATATTATTTTAAAAAGATAATTAAAGTTAAATAATCTTATAATATATATAATTAATTAAAATTAATTATTTTATAAAGTTATATTATTATTAATATAAAATTATATTGTCATTTTTATTAATAAATATATAATATTAAAAAGTATTATAATAAAGAAAAATTTAATTTAAATTATTAATTATTTATTAAAATGATAAAATCCTTAATATTATTATATTATATATTTTTATAAATATTGTTATAATTTAATTTATATATATTAAACTTATAATTAATAATTATTTTTTTAATAAATATATTTATTAAAATTAAATAAATAAAAATAGCTATAGGATGTTTTTTTATTTATAAAAATTATTAAAGCTAATGATAAAGGTTTAAATTAGTTTTAATTATTATAATTAAAATTTTTATTGTTACTAATTAAACTTTTTATAAAATTTAAAAGCTTTAATATAATATATTGTAAAAAATGTTTAAATTTTTAATTGTAATTATTAAAAGAGTAATTAATATTGTTTAAGTAATAATTATTTAATTTATCATAGTTATTAAGCTTAAATTTATTATTATCTAATTTTTATTTAATCTTTTTTATATAATATAAGTAATAAAGCTTTTATCATTTTTTAATAGTAAAATTGGCTTTAATAATATAATTATTATTTTATTTTTATCCTTTTTTATTAGTGGCTTTAATAAATAATTTATTAATCTTATTATTAAAGATTATCTTATATTAATATATTCTTAAGTTATTTTCATTTATAACCATATAATGGATAAAATATTAGTTATTAATATTATTGTTATTTATCATATTAATAATATAGTAAGTAAAAATAACTTAAGTAAAATAAATAAAGAAAAACTTCATTAATATATATATAATTAAATAATAGGGATAGTTTTAATAAAAAAAAAATATTTATATATTTAAATTTTTTAACTTATTTAATAGATTTTATATATATATATTAAAATAATATTTACCCTTATATATTAAGTTAGGTTTTAAAATTATAATAATATAGTTTTTATTATAAAGAATATAAATATTATTGTAAAGGAAAATTGTATTATATAAATAATTAATAAACCTTTTATATCTAATATTATTTTTAAGTTTAAATTTAATTATATTATTAATAATTATTTAATTTTAATAAATCTTTAATATAATATAACCTTTTATTATAAATATAAGGTTATAAGTTAAAAGGTATAAGCTTTTATTATTATTATAATTACTTAAGCTTTAAAAGATAAGAAGAATAAAGCCATCAATATATAAGTAGGAGTTGTTAATACTTAAATTATTAATATTTAATATATTAATGTTTAAGGTTTTATAATAAATAATAATAGTTAAAATATATTTAATTTTTAAAGCCTTTTATAATATAAGTATTTCCTTTAAATAAATCTAATTATAGAAATTAGGTATAATTAGGTAAGATTTATTTATAATATAAAATTAATATAGCTTAAAAAGATTAAAAAAAAAGCTTAATTATTAGTAAATAAAAGAATATAAAAATAATATTATTTAATAAGGATAAGATTATTAATAAATATCATTTTTTTTAATCTAATATGTTTAAATAAAAAGAAAAGACTTTTATTTTATATCTTTTAATCTTTATTAAACTTTTAAATATTACTTATAATAATATAATAAATATAATAAATAATTTTATAATTTAAAAAGTTATAATTTAAAATATAAAAAATTAATAATTTAATAGGTAAAACATAGTTTAAATAATAAATTATAATCTTTTTTTTTAGTTATTATTATTTTATCCTTTTTAGAATTAATAATATTAAAATATAAAATAGCTAATATTTTATTATAAATATAAAAAATTAAATTTAATATATAATATATGTTAATAAAATAAATGTAAATAGTTAGGGATATTAAAATATTGTTTTTTTAATGGTTTTTTTT
This sequence comes from Hypoxylon sp. CO27-5, assembly GCA_002120305.1. Classification (NCBI taxonomy): domain Eukaryota; kingdom Fungi; phylum Ascomycota; class Sordariomycetes; order Xylariales; family Hypoxylaceae; genus Hypoxylon; species Hypoxylon sp. CO27-5. The sequence goes on along the minus strand of KZ112437.1, from coordinate 323,960 downwards.
TAAACTTTTAATTTCCTTATAATTAATTAATACTAATATATTTTTAAATAGGAATTATATTGGTAATTTTAATTAAAGGTTTTATATATATATTTTAAACTTACTTTTTTTTTAATTAGAAATATTTTAGCCTTTTTAATATAATATAAATATATAGTTTAAGTAATTATTTTTAGTAATTATATAGTTTTTTAAGCCATATCATTTAGATATAATGTCGTTGTATAAATGTATATTTTTTATAAAAATTTTCTATTTTAATTATTTTTATAAATATAAGCTATTATTAAAGTTCCTTATATTAAATAATAATAATATATATTATAATTTAGCTTATTATATTAATTATATATTAGTTAAAAATGTTTAAGTTAAAAAGGAATTAGTTAAACCTTTTTTCTTGTTACTTTTTATTATTAATATTATTAATTATTATATTTTATAATTAGTTAATGATATTTTATTTATAAATGATTATTATTTTTATAATTTTATTTATAGCTTAAATAATAAATATTTTATAATTATTTCTTTTATATTATTATTTTAATTATACCTTATAAAATTATATTTTATTATTTTAAACTTTATTTATTAATAGTTTTTATATAATAACTTATTAAAGTTATAATGTAATATTTATATTGTTAAAATACCTTAATTAAAGGTTTAAGGCTTATATATTTTAAATTGATTTGTAATAATATTATAAAATAAGTGTTATTGCTTAATAAAAGTTATAATTAATATAAAAAAGGCTTATATTATTCCTTTAGTTAAAAAATCTTAGTTTAATGTGAATAATATAAATTAATATATTTAAATATAAGATAACTTTTATAAGATTAATAATTTTAATAATATCTTTTTTTTTATGTTAATATATATAAGATATTTAATAATAAAATATTTATTATTTTTTTTAAGTTATATGGTAATTAATATATATTAATTATATATATATTATATTAGTTATTTGTAATGTTTTATAAGTTAGAAAGTATGTTTTAAAATTGTTTATTATATTAGTTATATAATATATTTCTTAAATATTTCTTTGCTTATTTTATTTAAAATATTTTAAAAAGTATTATAGTTTAACTTTTTTTTATTTTAAAGTTATATAATATTGTTATATGCATTTGTAAAAATATGTTAAGTAAATAGTTTATAAACTTTTATATAATATTTATATTTTTAATAAATAATATTTTTTTTATTAAGGCTTTTATTTATTTATCCTTATCTTTTAATAAATGTTTTTAATTTAATTATAAAAAAGCTATTAGAAATATATATAATATTAATAATATAAATATATAGGATTTTATTATTAGTAAAAAAGCCATTAGTTATAATAGTAATGATATTAGTATTAATTTTAAGTTTAAAGATTTTAGTTATTTATTTAAAAAGAGTAAAAATAATTATAATAATAATAATAATATTAATATTAATTTTAAGTTTAAAAACTTTAGTTATATATGTTATAAGGTTTAAAAAGGTTGTTTTTTAACTAAGTTTTAATTGCCTTTTATAATTAGCTTATTTAAATTAAATTTAATAACTAATTTTATAATTATTTTTTTAAGTTAAAATAACATAGGTTTAATAATATTTAAGGTTAATTTATTTATTAACTTAAAAGAATTAAAGTTAAATTTTAACTTTATAAAAATTGTTTTTTTAAAGCTGGTAAATTAAAATATTATTATTATTTTATATAAATAAGTTAGCTTTAATAATTTAAATATTTAAGGCTTAAATTTTAAGTAAGGTAATATTAATATTATTATTTAATATATTATTTAAGCTTAAATAGGCTTAGCTTTAATGTTTTAAATTAGGTAATATTAAGTTTTACTTTTTTATTAAGTTAATATTTAAGTTTAAATTAGTTTAGCTTTAATATTTAATTTAAGTAATATTAAATATTATTTATTTATTAATATTAATTAATATTATTATTAATATGTTATAATAATATATTATTTATTAAGTATTTAACTTAAGCTTAATTAATTAATGTTTTTAATAATTATAAACTTTACTTTTAATTAAAATATTATCTTTTTTACTTATTTTTTTTTAATTATTATTAATATTGTTTTTAAAAATCTTAATTATAAATAATATTTTTAAAACCTTAGCTATTAATAATGCTTATAGCCTTATAAATTTTATTTTTTACGAGAAAAAATTAATTAAAGTTAAAGTTTTAATATTAATAAATTTAATTATTGTAATTAAATTATTTTAGTTTTTATATATATTTATTAAATTATTATATATATTATATATAAGGATATCTTGTATATATATATAAATTATTATATGATTTAAATAAATAATTAAAATGATTTGGCAATTTAGCGGATTCTTTGATATTGACCACCATCGCCGGAGTTGGAGCTTTCACACCTTTGCAGTCCTTCACAGTGAGTGTCGTCTTTTCTTTCACGCCAGCCGTGCCCGATATGATTATCGCCGCCAACACTAGATAGATGTTCGCACTTGCATCCACAAATCTCAACTGCCAGGAGGTCTGCGATGTTCTTTGAATGGGTACTTCTCTGTTATGGAATCCCCAAGCCTCAAATCGACCAAATTGTCGCCTGCTCGCCAATACTCTCGAATAACTTGCAGGCAACGGTAAACCAAAGGCAAATACTGCCCTAAGATGCTCGAGCATACCTGCAGGAAAACTTTCTTCGGGACCAGAATCGAGGAGCGATAGGTTGATGTGTATCCCACTAGGTGGCCAGCTGGGGTAAAATGTAGCTGCAAGAGAGTGTTTCTTGCACACATTGCGAATAACTTGGCAGGTGAAAACCAGATTATCGGCGGCTATTAGAGGTTGTGTGTCTCCCGTGGTGATTTTGTATTGGCCCTTGTGATCCCCGGTATGGTACTCAAGGACTGACACGCCAGCGTCCTCAAGATCCGTTGCTATCTCGTCCATTATGGGTAACATGAAGTTCTCCAGGGTGTTCATTGAGGACGCGGAGTGTGGTACCTGTGGCCGATCCAAGGGCGAACCATCTTCGTTTCTACCAGAAACGCAAAACTCTATTTCAAAGCCGATCTTTATACGTAGGCGAAGCTTTTCGGCTTGCACGATGGCCTTCTGAAATGCAGAACGGGGGCACATTTCATCAATGGAAAGATGCTTTTGATCTTGTTGCTCGGATCCCGAATTGTACTTGCCAAAAAAGCATTGGACAGAGGCGTGCTCTGGCGCCCACGGGCAAAGTTGCAAGGAATCCCAGTCAGGTATCAGGGGTGACTCTCCCATGGCGCCTGCAAGGTCGTGCATCACATTACCGTCCTCATCTTCAAGTAAAGTCAAAAGTTCCGCTCCAACAGGACGGTACACCTCGTGTCGCAGAGACGCAAATACTGTTGTGATAATTCGGCAGCGAAGCATATTGGTGTAGTCAAGCCATTGTAGACGAATAAAGCACACATCTTCATTCTCGTCTAAGAAATCATATAAGGGAATCGGGTTTAGGTCAACTTGAGCATCTGTGGAAGTTGCCATGATGTAGATTGATGGTGTGAAGATTCTTGTAAGATTACTGATGTACAGAGCAGTAGAAAGAATGAGGATCCGCCTTTAAATAGGAGTGGCTAATGTTAGGTTGGTTGCATAATATGACCACAGACATTGCACAGTGAATACCTACTTAAGTACTCTCATGAAAAAAGGTTAATAAGCTAGAACAGTTGTGAAAGGGCAGTGAAACGTATTAACGGAGGAAGAATGGCCATATTTAATCCTATGTACCTTTCATTCACGCAGACGCACTCTTAATAAGTAAGTACAGTTTGACCCCATCTATCGGCTATGGCTTCTTGTCGTTGGGTAACTTCCTAACGGGTACATTTATGCCATCTTATTCCCATGTGATAGGCGCTATTTCACAGATATTTCACGTGTTAATACTATAGCTAATAAGAGAGGAATATTTGGTGATCGAGGACTTGTTCAGGGACTTTAGGGGCATGGCCTAACCACACGATTATTAAAGGCTCCCCTCTTGTACTTAGATCTGCCCTCCCACTTAGACACTTACAACTCATCAATCAATTAAACACCCTTTTACCACACTGCGATTAACAATACTAACACACCTTGTCCATCGAACGAAGACCGACTATTAGTTGTGTGCAATATAAGATACATGTATTAAAGCCGAACGAGGATATTATGTACCTATAAAAGTCACTAACAAGGCTCGCGATTTAATTAGTTCAAATATTACAGAAGGCATATTCGCTATAGCTCACTACCATATAGTGGTATATGCCCTGTAATTAAAACGCACCCCCTATTATAAGTGAGTTAAATTATCATAATCTTTTTGAAATGGTGCGGGTGTAGCAGAAGAATAATATAACAAGTAATTAGGTGATAAATATAGCAACTGAAAATAGCTACCTAGGTAGGTACGTAATTCATATTGCCTGCTATAATCTCCTAACGATCAAACTTCGTCCACGTTCTAATCGTGTATGCTTATACATACATGTGTGGCATTGTTATCAGATCTTCTTTCAACAGGGTAGGAGAGAATCCTAACCGATTTTCATTTCCTTTCCATAATTTAAACTACAACCCGGCGTCTTCGACCATAGAGGTTAGCTTCCATCTTCTCTAGCCTATTGAGATATAAGGGGGTGGTATGAGTTGTTGTAGATGTTGACCCCGGAGATGTCCCGGTACTCGACTCCGATGGTGCACTAGTGGGATAGCCTGGAACGCTGGATTCCACGGAAGGTGGTGCAGTGGGATATCCCGGCGTGCTTGATTCCGCAGAAGGTGGTGGTCCGGTTGGGTACCCGGGTACGCTTGTCTCACTTGACGTAGTTTGATATGAGGACGTCGACTGTCCGGTGATCTCAGTTGTCGTGCTCGATATTTCAGTTGAACTGGTGGGGTGCTCAGTCGGAGTGGTGGGGTAGCCGGGAGACGTAGTAGGATATCCAGTGGATGTCCCCGTCGATGTAGTGGGAGATGTGGTAGGATACCCAGTTGTGGTTCCCGGAACACCAGGTGTCGTACTAGGGCTCGTCGTCGTCTCAGTTGTGGTAGATACGCCCGGGATACTGTCACTAGTAGACTGTCCAGGCAAAGTTGAGCTAGTTGTGCATGAACCCGAAATGGTTGTGGTTTCAGCGACCGTCGTAGATGTACCCGGGTAGGTTGAGCTACCTGGAGGAGTGGTCTCTACCGGTGGGCTTGTGCTAGGATATGTCGAGATACTCGGAGGGCTCGTGCCACTAGTTTCAACAGGTGGTGGTGTTCCTGGAGTTGTAGAGGTTCCAGGGACGGCTTCTGTCGACGACGTCCCCGATGGCGAGATAGTGGGATATCCCGGGGATGTAGCACCACTGGTTTCCGGAGGAGGAACTGCTGTCGTAGGATACGTTTGTGGTGAAGTTCCTCCAGTTGTGGATACTGTGGGAGGGCTCGTAGGGGTTTCTAGAGTGGTTGTCGGTGTCTCTCCCGTGGTAGGATATGTCTGTGGCGAAGTAGCCCCAGTCGTAGATACTCCCGGGGTGGTCGTAGGAGTCACCACTGTCGTGGGATAGGTTGCTGGGGAAGTACCTCCAGTTGTCTCCGGGGTGGTTTCTGGGGGCGGGATCACTGGTGTAGGTATTTCTGGAGCAGTTGTCCCTGTTGGTATTGTTGTAGTTGGTGCTGATGGCACACACTCGGTGACTGTGACGACATTATTGGTGTTTGGTACAGTGACATAAACGGTTGTAGTGCTTGGAATACAGGGGCCGCCTCCAGTCCCGGTAGACTCCGGTGGAGTAGTAACCCCACCAGGTGCCGTTGTAGTGGGTGTTCCTGGAAGAGTCGTGCCGGTCTTCTTGGTGGACGGGGCACTAGTCCCTCCTGTTGGGTAAGCACCTGTCTCTCCAGTTGAAGTCGTTCCACTTTGTCCAGGATATGTCGGACTTTCTCCTGGTGTAGTCCCCGTTCCGCTTGCCGGTGCTGTTTCACTCGTCCCTGTCTCACCAGGATAGGTTGGACTACTGCCCTGCGGAGCTGTGCCGCTTGCGCCGGGGTAAGTTGAGCTCGCACCCGGTGCAGTAGTCCCAGTTTGACCAGGAGCGGTTCCCGAGCCGCCAGGCGGGGACGCACACGCTGAAGGATAACACCCGCTTGCCGTCAAGGTAATCTGGTTGCAATTACTTCCTCCAGGAGATAGGTATATCATTACTACCCCCTCCTCGCCTGTAGCGCATTGCCAGAATGTGGACTGGCCGTTAAACACTACCTCTCCATTACAGCCGATAGCGAATCCGGCTTCGGGGATCTGGCCCACGTCGCACTGAAGCACTGTACTCGGTGGTGTCCACCAGCAGCCACGGCCTTGCGCATCGGATACCGTGTCGCCATGCAGGACGAACCCTGATGGTACGACGCTGGTTCCTGCGATTCCTGCATTGGTCTGGCCGCTACTATACTGGCCGATTTGACCAGTGAACGAGCCACCTGTGGAAAGGGTAAAGTTACATCCGCTATGACGAGGGACGAGAGAGTACGCCCCGCCTGCTAAAGAAGACAATATAATTGGATTTCTTAGCTGTATCATGTTGATAGTGTTGTCCCAGCGGAGTACTCGAACTCCTCGAAAAGACTTAAGGGTTAGATGTAACAAGCTGGCCCCGAAAACGAGAGACTGTAAGGGAGAAAACTTAGGTTTGTGGGTAGAGAAGTGGTGCGATATGGCTTATATTTCGGGGGCTCGAAGGCGATGAGAAATCCTGCTGAGTAAAGTCTTGAAGCCAAGCTTTACCGTTTAGTCGAAAGTTCTTAGCGAACGTCATGCACCAGCTATACGTGGATGAGATGATGTACGAAAGAGGATAACTGGGTACTTACTTAGACCTAGGTGCCTGCTGAACCACCTAACGCACTTTATGACATGCTGTTCTACAATTTCTTGACTCTGCTGCTAAGGAGATCCCGAGAGCTGCAGCTAACCCGTCTCCTGGCAACGTAGTCGGTCGCGGAAACGTATTCCAAGACTACATTCGAACTTAGGCATGAAGATTATGCCGGTAGAACGTGAAAATGGTATTGGTGGACCGCGCTCCATTAGGTAGTGTTTTGGTTTCACGGATCTCATTAAAATCGATCTATTGACGCAATTAGAGTGGAGAGATGATGTATATATTATGTGATACTCGTATTTTTACATTGGTGAACCCCTGGTTTACTGAGTCGTGTAATTCCACTTATAATAGTAATTACTATCTTCATTACGTGTCTATTCTGATGGCTACTCAGGGTCGTATAAGGCACGGTGCTAAAGATCTGGGAGTTATAAATATCCATTGCCGTAGCCATAAATCGCGATTTCAGTTTCTAAATTACTTATGAATAATGATAAGATGTAGTATAATTCAGGAGATGGGTTATGTTAGGTACCTATTCTAATAATACCTAATTAGGTAGGGTATATATTATCTATCGGTACCATTCATAGATTCTAAGGTAGGGATAGTCCTAGATTGGTGTCTATGGAAATAACTCGTGATCCCACGTACGATCCAATGGCTATATTGTGCTCAAGAGGGCAACGCTTGCCTCTGGTCACTGCATTATATCCTGACATAGTGATATCATGGTTCTGATTCTGTCAGGTTATTCCTTGGGAAAACATACGAAGAGAGAGTTCCTGAATCAAACTGCCCTTTAGTTTAGATTTTTCAACTTACGTTCATGTGATACCTATTACGAAATATATAGAACTCCGAACTCTCCGAAGACTTGGCATGCTTATTGTGATTTTATAGTTTAACACGCAGATTTCGGGCGCCATGTGGATGTTGCCATAATTGGAAATTTCCAAGCACGTTTGTCACGCGGGCCGCCGTAAAAGAAGCGAAGAAACATGTTATTCCGCGGGGAACTGGAAACTATCTAGGCTAAGGTTGGGGTATAGATTCGGCACACGATGCCTCTTTGTCCATTACCGTGACTTACATAATATCTACAGGTGAAATATCTGATAATATTAAGCAGGAACGATGAGAAATCACGGATTTTTACGTCTGAATCAAGTGGTCAAATGTTCCGCTGCCGAAAAGCAGGGCGATGGCCTTCGACAACTCGTAACATAAATCGCAGAGTGGTTAGGGAAATATATAGCGAATGAATTTATCTCGTTTTACAGGGATGATACAGGAAGGTTGTTTAAAGTTTTGTCTTTTCGTGACGAGAAAAGCCTCTTTACTTGCCAGCCTGCAGACAGATGACATGTGTAATGGGCCGCCATCGGGTACGAGCTGCAAAGACAACATGTGATACCTATATCAGTCATCATGTTCGTTCCACCATAGAATGACCCGCGAAACAGCTACGCCCACATCTTAAATTTGCATAGGAAACATCCTTTGATATGAATGTCAATGCCATATCTGAGAAGCTAAGATTCAGAAAAAGGAAAGGATCATAGAGATTTTACTATTAAGTAACTGGCCTTTTTATGACATCTTGAGAAGAACGAGTCTATTTTATTGGGATGCACACTGATGCTTCACTCGGGATATCACGTGATCTGCCCACAGAAGAGGTCTGAGGTAGATCACCTGACCGACTCTCAAGTCACATGACTCCTACTTCTCATTCCTTCAAATCTCTTGTTGTCACATGATCCATCACCGCGGGTTATCTGAACAACAAATAGCGATACAAACTTGAAACACCAATTATATTCAACTAGCTACGCTGATTGATAATCTGTCTATTACGGATCTCATAGCAACCTTGTTGGTGGAGCACGAGATCTACGGTTCTGGGGAAAATACTGACTAAAGCTTAGGTAATCAAAAGCAAAAGTCCAATGACGGCAATGATGGGAGAGGAAGAGCTGAATTACCGAGAAAAACCTTCTGTAAGTATTTAGACCTAGATCAGAGCCTATTGATCTGCAGCGAGATTAGATATGGCGAGTCTGATCCTCAATCCGAGCCAGATACTTCCTCACGTACTGCCCATCAAACGACGGCACCGTGTCGTCATCGCCGAAAACGTGCTTCCCGGTAGGCAAGCTCTTAAGCATAGCAGCCGCAGCTTCTTTACTAAGCCCATCGAGAACAACCGAAATCCGTGCAAGCGGGCTGTTTCTGTGCGCAGCAGCGTAGGCTAGAGCCCGTTCCCGCCAGCTATCAAAGGGAACAATATCCTTCCCTACACTGGCTTCACACATGAGTTTGAAGAATTCATTGAAGCTCGGCGCCCGCTTGTTCACGAAATCAAAGTCCTGGCCTACTAGATGTAGGTCTCTTGTCATCACGTTGGCGACTGTCTTGCACAAGTAGTCAACGCTCAGTACGGCCGAAAGGTCGGCATCTACTGATGGAAAACTGCCCATCTGGATACTCCCGGCTATGAGGTTGTGCAGAAAGTCGCCGCGATCCCGTCTAAAATGACCCGTTTTGGCCGAGGCCGTGATGAACGGGAACCGATACACGGATGCGGTCGCACCGCGCCAACGGGCTGCTGAAACCATTCGTTCCGCCATGAACTTCGAAGTCGCATATCCGTATTCGGGATCGCTTTCGGTGATTTCGTATCCTAGATGCTTCGGCAGCGTGGTGACTGTAGAGATGCAGTGAATGGCCTTTGGCCTACCACGCGAGGCCAGCCGCAGGACCTCGTGCGTGCTGACAACGTTGGGCCCGATGTAGTCTTCTAAAGGTCTCATCCAGTCAACCAGAGCACCGGCGTGGCAGATGGCGTCTACCTGATCTGCTATCTCATCGAATATGTTATGAGCAAGACCGAAGAAAGGCTTCGCGATGTCGCCAACAACCATCTTGAGCAAAGGCTTATATTCCGGCTTCCAGAGGTTGTAACCGGCGAGCGTGTCTACCAAACGCTGTGTGGCGCGTTCGGCATCTTCAGCACGTATCGCACAATAGGCTTTGATGCCCATCTCGAGCAGTTCGTGTAGTATGAAAGCACCAACGAAACCTGTTGCGCCGGTGATGAAAACGGACTTCGGAGAGACTTTGGCCTGCGCTCCCTTGTTAAATGCGAGTGTGGCATCAAGGTAACCTTTCCTTATTGCCGTCATGCTACGACTAAGATCTCTCGTTACTGGCAAGCCAAGTCCCCCTTTAGACGTTACTGGAGCATTTGGTGAGTTTTCTTGTAGCTGTGATAGTAGATATTGACTAAGAGCTGTTAGATTGGGAAATTGGAACGCGATCCTGGAAGATAGTGTCAAGTTGGTCCTTTTTGCCAACTGGTTCCGTAGAAGCACCGCGGTCAACGAGTCGATGCCAATGGCTTGCAAGGATGAATGGATATCTACATCATCTGGTGATCCAAATCCCAGTGTATGCGCGGCCGCTTCTTTGACTATGTCTAACACGGCGACGGACTGTTGCTTATGGGAGGCTTGGCTGAGTTGATCGCGTAGATTTCCATCTCCGTTGATCTGCACTCTTTTACCGCCTTGTTTCAACAGTAAGCGAAGCAAAGGGGGTGTACCACCTCTATCCTCATGATATGCTTGAAGTCGCTCCAAGTTCAAAGCAGCAGCCACAGCAAGTGCTTGACTACCCCTGATGCCTTGTTCTAATAACTTTAAACCGTGTTCTGATGTGAGCGGGTCAAGACCGGATTGAGAATATCGCAGACGACCGGTCCCCGTGAGACTAGCTCCCATGCCGTCGCCATCCCAGAGACCCCATGCTATTGAAGTGGCAGGCAAACCTTGGGCACGACGCATCTGTGCGAGTGCGTCGAGAAACGTATTTGCCGCAGCATAGTTGCCTTGACCGGGCGTGCCCATGATTCCCGATATCGAAGAGAACATCACGAAGAAGTCAAGATCCATATCTCGTGTAAATTGGTGTAGATAGTATGCACCGTTTACTTTAGGCCTGGAAACTGCTTCACACCGTTCTGAAGTCAGGGCTGAGAGTACACCATCAGATACTATACCGGCCGTATGAATCACGCCCCGTAGCGGTTTTTCGCTGGTAAATATAGCCATCATAGATTTTACACTATCAGCATCGGCTATATTGCCGGCGAATACTGTTGCTTTGGCACCAAGTAGGGCGAGTTCATCAACTAGTACTTTCGCTCCGGGAGACTCTATACCGCGGCGGGACATGAGCACTAGGTCGCGTATCCCATGGATGCTCACAAGCCACCGGGCTACACGCTGACCGATTCCCCCAAATGCGCCTGTTATCAGGACAGACCCTGAAAATTCTTGTTTGATGCGAGGCGAGGCGCTGTTTACGCCTGAGGGTTCCGTGCGCTGCAATCGTGGCACGAATATCGCCCCTTTCCGCACGGTACATTCTGGTTCGTCCTTCAACGACAGTGCCGAGACTATTGACTCGGGAGGAAGTGTGCCCTCGTCAAGGTCAATTAATCGAAGACGGAGATCTGGACATTCGTTTCGAGCAGTGCGCGCCAAACCCCACAGCGGTGCAGCGCCTAATCCAGTCACGCGGTCAGTGGTTTTAATTCCCACTGTCTGGCGGGTAATCCATAACAGCTCTGGCGTAAAATTCGTCCTGATTGCGTCTTGTAGCTGTTGAAGAGCCTTAGTAGTGAGCTCGTGCGCCTGGAGTAGCACATCTTCACTAGAGTCCCATAAGCAGAACAGGCCGTCTAATCCCTCTGCTTCCTCTAGATGTGTCACTGGAATCAGTCGAATACCGGTACTTGACAAGGTCGACTTGAGATCTAATACCCATGCGATATCATCAGCTGGGCAAAGAAGTCCCCATGAGCCGCGTAGATGCGTGTTATCGGTGTTTACCTCATGCCAGTTGATCTCAAATTGAAATCTATCAAGGCTAGTGGACGCATGGGTAACGCCATTAGTCCCAACGCCATTCTCCTTCGGGTGTAACCAAGGGTCTCGGGCAAAACGTTTCCGTTGGAATGCATAGGTTGGCAACTCGACTCTTTGGCAGTCAAAGAGTCTGAAATATCCGATCCAGTCAATGTGCGCATGACGTACATGTAACTCGGCGAGGCTGCGTTGGGTGACCTGGATATCACTCTTACCATGTATGAGCGATGGTAACAGCACTGGTAAAGAGTCGTGATCTGCCAGATTGGCCGCAATCAGCCCAGATAGCACTGGCTGAGGCCCGAGTTCTAGGAAAGTGTTGATACCTTGTTCGTGAAGTGTTTTGACGGCCTCGCTGAACCGAACTTCTCTACGTGCCTGAAGGACCCAATAATCTGGTTGTTCTAGTTCGCCTGGTAGGGCCAGATTGCCAGTCACACCGCTGACTATGGTCAACTTGGACGGATGGAACCGCGCAGTTTCGACTACTATTCGGAAATCTGCGAGTATGCTGTCCATATGATGCGAATGGAACGCGCAAGATACCTCAAGAGGTTTCACTCTGCGTCCTCGATCTATGAAATGGGCCGAAATTCTTTCAACGGCGTCTGTATCTCCGGATATAACCATTTGGGTTGGCGTATTGTGGCAAGCAATGCCAACCTTGCAGTGAAAGCCCAGTGTCTCTATACATGCAGACACTTCAGCCGCGTTTGCTTCCAACGATACCATCTTACCGCCTTCCGGAATTTTCTGCATTAATCTGCCGCGCGCTGCCACGATGCGGATTGCATCAGGGAGATTTATAATGCCAGCAACATGGGCAACGACGAGTTCTCCAATACTGTGACCGAGAAGAATTTCCGGATTCACACCCCAGCTCTTCCATAGTCGGAATAGAGATACCTCCAAGGCGAATAATGCTGGCTGGACGAAGTCCGTACGTTGCAATAACGCGGCCGCCTCGGTTTCGGGATTAGCCCATATGATATCAAGAATCGGAATCCCGTGCTCCTTAAATTGGATAACAATCTCATCTAGAGCTTGGCGAAATACAGGAAATGTCTCATAGAGTTCTTTTCCCATGTTTGCAACATGACCGCCCTGGCCAGTGAAAATCATTGCTAAATGTAGCTCTTGAGAGGGCACAGTGCTGCGCACCGTGTGAGTAGGAACGCTACTAGGAACACTAGCCGTAGTCAATTTCTCTAGCAATTCCGCTTTATCCTTTGCCATTAGAACCATACGCTGACGGAAATGAGTACGGGTCGTTGCGAGCGAATAAGCTACGTTACTGAGAGGGTCTACTTCGGTCATACTAAGATGATGTCGAAGTTTCCGAGCTTGTTCTCTCAGGGCCGCATCAGTGTGACCTGACAGTATGAATGGCCACACATGAAGTAACGAAACGCTGGGCCTGGTTATTGGTGCTTTTCTTGGGGGTTCCTCGACGATGACGTGCGCATTGGTGCCGCCGATACCGAAAGCGCTGATACCAGCCCGGCGCGGTCGGCCTTTCGAGAGCCAGTGCCTATTTTCTTGAACAAGTCTCATATTGGCACACTCCCAGTTTATAGCCGGAGTAGGCTGGGTGATGTGCAAGGTCCGGGGCAATGTTGAATAGGAAATGGCAAGCACGACTTTGAGCAGGCTGGCCAAGCCGGCCGCTGCTTGGGTGTGGCCGATATTAGATTTGACCGAGCCGATCCACAACGGCTCTTCTCGGCCGCCACCGAAAACCTCCGCTAGAGCTGTTCCTTCGATCGGGTCGCCGAGCTTGGTGCCAGTGCCGTGGGTTTCAACGTAATCGATGTCCCCCGGGTGCAACCTGGACGCAGCAAGGGCCGTGCGAATTAATCGCTGTTGGGCAGTGCCGCTCGGAGTAGTTAAACTAGCACTGCGTCCCCCATGATTCACGGCTGTTCCACGTAGTACAGCGTGGATTTGGTCGCCGTCACGTCGAGCATCGGACAGCCGCTTAAGAACCACGGCAACAGACCCCTCGCCCCAGCTCGTGCCTTGTGTGTCAGCCGAAAATGGTCGACAGTGGCCATCTGGTGATATCCCTCCCAGCCGGCTAAATTCGACATGAAGCCCTGGTGAGAGCAGTAAGCTGACGCCGCCAGCTACTGCCAAATTACATTCACCCTGGCGTAACGCATTGCAGGCCAGGTGTGTAGCTACTAGGGAGGAAGAACATGCAGCATCTATGGTCATCGATGGGCCCTCGAGTCCGAGATTGTAGGACACTCGACCGGATACGGTGGCACTCGCGGTGCCTGTAACTGCGTAACCGTCAAGATCCCCCAGGCCTCGAGGTTTACTGGAGATGCTTTGGTGATATGCTGAGATATTGCTTATACCAATGAACACCCCGGTTTGACTTCCGCGCAGTTGCTCCATAGTATAGCCGCCACGCTCGAACGCTTCATAGCAGGTCTCTAGCATTACGTGATGCGTCGGGTCTAATGCTCGTGCCTCACGTGGCGAAATACCGAAAAACGCTGCGTCAAAACAGTCAATTGGTTCAATGAAGCCTCCTCGGCGGCAGTACGATTTTCCAGGTGCCTCCGGGTCGGCGTCAAAAATCGCGGCAGCGTCCCAGCGACTTTTTGGCACGTCGATAATACCATCACCGCCACTTTCCAGCAACTCCCAATATTCCTCAGGTGTTGAGACGCCGCCTGGAAGCCGGCATGCTGTCGAGACTATCGCGATATCTTCCTTGCTATGACTAAGGTGTTGTATGTGGTTGGTATCTAAGCCAGCTGTGCCATCTTCGGTTAAGTATGTCGTCAGAGTCTTGATGGTGTAATGTTCGAATAATTTAGCTTGCGGTATCTTCCTACCCAATAGCTTTTCAAGCTCCTTATGGACACGAACCAGACGAACCGAGTCGCCACCGACCTCGAAGAAATTAGCATTGACATCTATTCGGTCATGTCCCAAAATTTGCGACCAAATAGTCAATATGCAGCCCTCGATGTCCGAGGCAGGTTGAGTCGCCACTTTGATCTCCGGCACGGGATCAGGTAGTGCCCTTCGATCGATTTTCCCGCTGAGTGTTAATGGAAAGGAGTTCATCTCAATGAAGAATGCTGGCATCATGTATGCTGGAAGACGCCCAGACAGCCATTGACGCAGGGTCTGTTCCAGAGAGACCTTTACCCCTTCTCCATTTAAAGACGATTTCTTTTCTCTCTCGTAGTACGCGATAAGCCGATCTTCAAGAGTCACTACGACAGCACGGGAAATATCCTGATGGTTGATAATTGTCGACTCGACCTCGCCCAATTCAACCCGGAAGCCCCGGATTTTAACTTGACTGTCCACACGGCCCAGCAACTTCAGCTTCCCAGGAGCGAGAAAGCATGCAATATCGCCAGTGCGATACATAAGCCCGCCATGAAAGGGATTGTCGAGAAAGCGGGATTGGGTAAGTTCTGGATTGTTATGATAACATCGCGCAATGCCCGCACCCCCTATATATAGCTCACCGGAACAGCCAGGGGGTGCCAGGGATAGATCATCCTGCAGCACATATAATCGACCGTTCATGATGGGACTTCCGATCAAAATATCTTCACCCCTGCGCACTTTCCAAATACTCGCGTAAACAGTGGCCTCCGTCGGGCCATACATGTTCCACACCAGATCACCAAAATCAAGGAGGTGATCAGCAAGTGTTCGAGTCAGTGCTTCACCACCGCACAATATTTTCTCCAGCCGAGGCTTACCTTGCCAACCCGATTCCAGCAGTATTTGCCAGGTGGCTGGCGTCGCCTGTAATATTGTGATGGAGTGTCGCTCCATAAGCCCTAGCAACGCGGTGCCGTCTCTGACTTCATGTTTCTGGGCAAGTACCAGTGTAGCGCCGGAGATTAATGGGAGAAACAGTTCCAACACTGCCATATCGAAAGATATGGTAGTGATTGCCAATAATCGATCCCTCTCGCCACATCCAGGCTCGTGCTGCATTGAGAGCAGCAGGTTGGACACGGATCCATGGCTAATCTCCACGCCTTTGGGTCTGCCGGTAGAGCCCGATGTGTAGATGATATATGCAAGATCTCTTGCCTGAACCATCGTCTCGAGGTTGGTGCTGTCGGCATTTAGATCGAAACTGTCCAAAGATTCGTCGACGCTTGTACACAAGTCTTTCCATGGTATTAGTGTGGTTGGAACACTTTTATCAGTGATTATGAGTCGTGGACTAGTATCTTCGAGCATATGGCGAATTCGTTCTCTCGGACTGGCCGGGTCGATGGGCACGTACGCCGCACCCGTCTTTAGAACTGCCAGAAACGTAACGACAAGGTTGATTGAGCGGTCGACAATCACTGCCACTATGTCACCTGATCCTACACCTAGCTGAGATATGGCCCGAGCAAACTGATTTGCGCGGCCATTAAGTGTCTCAAATGTCACCTCTATATCTGCACAGATAAGTGCAGTTTTCCCTTTGTATCGTTCTGCGGCACGTTCGAACAAGTGATGCACACAGAGGCTGAGGCTTGTAGTGTCATCGGTAATGTTGAAATTTTCGATAAGATCATGGCGATCTTGCTCAGATATGGAGTCCATCTTCCGTATAAGCCGTCAGAGAATACTTGATGTTAGGACTTTGCCATTTCTCCCTCTGGTAGCCACTACTGGCTTAACCATCTTTATTATGTACAAAGCCCGCCCATCTTGACTGACTTTCATTGTCGGTTTCGGATTTTGGCATTTTTGGTATCACAACCAAAAATCCACTCCCTAAGCAAATAGGGGCCGATCTATACCTAGGCAGTCTCCGCAGTCTGTCGGTACGAGACATTTCGAAAGCTTTCTCCGCGGCTACGGCCTCATAGGCAACACAAACGGTGTATTTACCCGGAAGCATTTGAGAGAATTAATCCACAGTTGCGAGCATAATCCCGCTGGAAGGGCAGTTCTCCATGACCCGCTCGTCTCGGAAGTCCGTCTATATAATTTCTCATCGCATGCCTGCAGCGGCATATAGATCTGTATATGATGGATGTCTGTGAGACGACCTGTAATGACTGTGGAACGGCCTTGGTCGGACGAGACTTCGTTAAAAATCAATAATACGATCTTCGGCACGCCTCTAGACGTTTTCATAGGATTCAAAACACAGCCAATCTCATTGGAAAACCCTGAATTAGAAGGCTTCATATTAATATTCCGAGGATTAAGGCTGAAAGTGAAGATAGCGTACATGACGTTGTTTCGATCCCTTCTAGTACTTGACACTTATCTTCTCCTGTTAAACAAGTACGTTCTGAAAGATCGATTCGGTCTTATTTCGTCTCAAGCCTCGCCCACGTCTCCGCTATCTAACTTCTGAGTGACACTATGATGGCCGTACAAGCTTGTCCGACAATCGGCATTTGCTTAGTGCCACTTGCATGTAGGCTTCCTGGTACGTTACGACTACCACTTATGTTTCCCTAGGCATTCCATATTTTGACTCATTGCGGTCATTTGGCATTCCTAGGTACCTAACACAGTTATACATGGGTATCTATCCTACTGTCTCGTTAAATCTAATACATGTAGTAGTGATACAATAGTCCTGCTGTATAGACCAGTTTCTGCTGGCGGCTTAAGGTAGGCGCATGAAGTCAACGTCCCCTGAAAGAATTCATCACACCGGTTCGATATCATCAGTATTGAGAGAATGCGGAATTCGATAAACAATAAAACTTACAACAAAGAAAAGACATTGGAAATGGTTACTATTCCGCTATATCCCCGTTGCGTTCGAAGTCATGCTTAGATTGCTCTGTTAAACTGTTGATAGGAACCGAACCCTAACCCTTACGCCATTTTAACCCCATCCCTAACCCTAGCCACAACCTCAGCCACATCCTCGGGCTCAACCCTAACCCTAACCCTGGCCGAAATAGGAGCCCAGCAATAGGTGTCTATCATCATTCCCAATTATGTGATATTCCGCACTCCGCGACCGTTAAAAGAAACGCGATGGCACTGAAGGCCAGATTATAATTATTCAACCTGCCGCAACTCTTATACCAGCCTCCGTAGCCGCCTTTCGCCAATCTGCCCGTAATAAATAAGTGTATTCAATCAATGACACTCTTAACCAGGAGCTGTTAGCATATTGCTCAATATCGGTGTATATAATTTCAATGAAATCACTTACGTAATTAGCCCAGCGGTAAGGCCTGCCCAAAGACCCTCTAGTTTCCAACCGGCACGGAATCCCAAGGCCAGGGAGGTAGGAAGAGATACAACGTAGTAAGCAAAGAGATTCGCTTTTCCACCAACTGATTGCTTGCCAATACCGCGTAACAGTCCATGAGCAGTCACCCCGAGACCATCAAAGAATGTAGTAAAACCAACAAGAGGTAAGACTTGAGTTACTAATGCGTTGACTGACTCGTCGCCGGTAAAGATGAAAGGGAGCTGGGCTTGAAGTGTTATATAGATGATGAAATTCAGGGAACTGAGGAGACAGGCTGAAACGAAAGCCTGGTCGTGTCAGTTCCGATGTCAACGTCAACAGTATGGCTTCGGAAAGGTCAGGACTTACTACTCTGGCAGCAGTTTTCGCAGCATCAACCATACCCGCTCCAATTAGATTGGCCACTCTAGTGGATGCCGCAATGGACATAGGAAAAGGGATCTGATAGGAGATCGTCGCGAGGGAAAGCAGGCTACTCTGTGCAGCGAGGTACTCCGTTCCAAACTGACTTGAAACCACTGCCATGATCTCGAAGACAAGCCATTCCGCTTCTATCATTATCATACCGGGTACAGATAAACGGATCATCGTCCACCAATTGTCAAAAGCTCTCTTCGTAAACCCTCCCCAGCACTGCGAGCCATTGAAAAGCTTGACATAGAGGATAAGAAGTATAGGAAGAAGATTCCTCGTTATTGCGACCGCTATCGGAGCACCTATAAATCCCAAATCAAGTTTCCAGACGAGAACCCAGCTAAGTAAAACGTTGATTGGGGCAGCAACAAGTAGGACGTGTGTGGTTGCTATAAAAAGCCCCTGAGCTTGAAGAAACCGTTTGCCAGTTTCGAATACGGCGAATCCGGGAATCGCAAAGATAATTATCTTGAGATACAGGCTGGCTAGGTATGCGGACTCTGCATTCGTCACGAGATGTATGAGGATATGTTCCGAGAAGGCCCATAATATCGCTATCGGGATAGACAGGCAGAACAAGAAAATCGCCATGCGCTGACAATAAATTCCAACTAAGTGTTTTTTCCCGGACCCGTAGGCTTGCGAGCATAGAGTATCCAAACTGGTTGCTAGCCCTTGAAATGGTGCGAAACAGGAGATAGCTGACGACATATTCGCTACTATAAGTTGGATTAGCTGGCGGGAGTTCAAGTGGGATTGCGCAGCTGCAGCTCACATGATACAGCGCCCAGTTCTATTTTCCCGAGCCTTCCTGCCGATATAATACTCGTCACGTCAATCGAATATTGGAGGAGGAACGTAATAATTAGGGGAGCAGCGCAGAACGCGAGCGTCCTCGCCTCGTGTGGCCACTTCACGCGCCCGTGGAAACTAGCTGCAGCGGCATCGTGCTGCCGCTCAGTAACCCTCTCTGTACCGGTGCTTGCATATGTTGCACCATTGGTACTGCCGGAGGAACGTAAAAGAGGTGAAGTTTCTGTAGGCCGATGTGAGACAACTTCTTTGACGTTCCTACCCAGATTAATGGCACGCAGGAAGTGCCGAAAAACCCAATTTTCTGAATGTCCAACTGACTCTTCAACTTCGTGCTCCAGAAATCGAGACGCTTCCCTACGCGAGGTGTGATCAGCTCTCGTAGGTGCTTCTGCCATCATAAATTCAAGAATTCATACATTGCTTAGTAGTTGAGATCGGAATGAATGATTTCCTGGGGGTATTGGTTAAAGCGCGCTGAGAATCCTCACTAGGCAGAAGTGTCGATTGAAGGTCACGATCAACTTCGATACGAACTTCGGTTGCCAAGGGAATGGTGCTATCTGCGAAAGTCCGTTTAACAATATTTTGGCAAATGAATCTACCTCGCTGCGTTACTATGGCCAAGACCTCAACGTAAGTAACCGAAACTCCGTTTCAAGCTAATGAAGGTCGTGATTCCTTGATCGAAGGGGATGATTCAGGGTATGCAGTGAGCTGTAGCATTTCTCAACAACGGCAAGGTAAACGGTAGCACCCACCTCGGCTTCTCGCTCATGGAAAGCTTCACATACATGAATAAGTAAAGAGCCTTTCCCATTTCACAAAGCTACAACAGATAGATTTCTTGTTCGTACGACCTAGGTCATCACCCGAGACTAGACCTATTAGCCAATCATGGTTACATTACTCGGCATACGGTGTCTCACGGCATGCACACAACATGTCGTGACGTGCCTCCTTACCCGATACCGGCTTACCAGTCATGCTCATTGCCGTATTAGGTTCAATACTTCAACGCCCGAGGTCTTAGCTCAGGCGGCCACGATAATAACCTCGTACAGTACCAGATTTATAGTCACTACCACATCTAAGGAAGACTAGTCCGTCCGGCGGCCCTCACCTCTACTTGTGTCCCGTACGTTGTGCTATGAATATAGTGGCGCATCCATAAACCATCTCAAAGTCGCAACGTTCGAATAGTTACATACGAAGGCTGGTGCTATCTTTGAGTCATCCTCTGTTCCTTAATCACGCATGTCATATCCAGGGAAGTTTTCCGGTTTCCAGTCGCCTAGTGCGAAGCACTGGCTCGAGTTTGACCGGGGCTCGTGGGCGCCACGTCCATTCGGCGACTACGATGTCGACATAAAGATTGAATGCTGTGGAGTATGTTCCAGTGACATGCATACAGTCCGTGGAGACTGGGGTGCTTACCCATATCCGCTGGCTGTCGGCCACGAGGTCGTCGGCAGGGTCCTTCGCATCGGTTCCAAGGTGACCCTCGCAGAAGTCGGTCAGCGAGTTGGAGTGGGCGCTCAGGTGTACTCATGTCTGGACTGTCGTCAGTGTAACAACAATAATGAGACCTACTGTGTCGATCAGGTTAATGCCTATGGCGATCCGTACCCCGGGACTGACTACACGACTCAAGGAGGATTTGCTTCTCACACACGCATTCACGAATATTGGTATGTTCTCTACCAGGCCCATTGGGTATCATATGCGTTTCTATGCTCTTATTAAGTCTAACTCTTATAAATCCAGGGTATTTCCCATTCCAGCTAGCCTACCTAGTAGTGAAGCTGCTCCCTTGCTATGTGCCGGCGTGTCCGTTTACAGCCCGCTGAAACGCTTTGGTACCGGGCCCGGGAAGAAAGTCGGCATCATTGGCATCGGCGGTCTGGGCCACTACGCCATTCAATTCGCGAAGGCTCTCGGTGCCGAAGTTTGGGCTATTTCGCGTTCCCGTGATAAAGAAGAGGATTGTAACGTGATGGGAGCCGACGGTTTCCTAGCCACAAACGAAGAGGGCTGGAATACACCACACAAGATGACCTTTGACCTTATTATTAATACCGCGAGTTCTTTCGAGAGCTTCCAGTTGAAGGGGTACCTAAGTCTCCTGGACGTCCACGGGCGCTTCAACTCTGTTGGCCTGCCAGGTGGTGAGGGTATCAAGATCAATAATTTCGACTTTGCCCCTAATGGCTGTTCTATCGGTTCCACTAATCTGGGCAGCCGGCAAGAGATGCTGGAAATGTTGGACTTGGCGGCCACCAAGGGCATAAAGTCGTGGATAGAGCAGATCCCCATTTCGAAGGTGGGATTACAAAAGGCCATGGAGAAGTTACAGAGTGGTGATGTGCGCTATCGATGCTGCATGGTAGATTATAATGAAGCATTCTAGTACTGTTCTCCTAATGAAAATATCTAACCGAGTTTGGAGAAACAGATGAAAGTTTTAATCATTGGGGATGGGTACCGGATACAACCCAGGGTTAGGGTTAAGAGGTAAAAGCTGAGTATTAGGGTTAGGGTTAGGGTTGTACGATAATCGACATGTCATGTGGCGTTTTCGGATGGAGAGGTGCCTCAACCCCGTTGGAAAGATGGTGATTATGAATTTCTCATTGAAAATTACCTACACTACCCTAGGAATACCTAAAGAACTTTGCAAGATTGTGAAAGGCCTCGAAGGCTGAATGAATGCCAAGCTAATTGCAGGCGTTATCACTCGAAGTACCCCTAAGAATGGCCTTTGAATAACTGTGTTCTGCCTGTAGCAAAAGCGGAAAGCTAAGTACCACGTGTCATGTTGCCCAGTAGAAGTCAATGAATTCACACTACAATCAAATGCATGCTAACCCTAACCCTAACCCTGAGCTCCTCAGGTCCATTGTGGCGTTTGCCTACCCTGCTACTCCTAATAAATCCCTTATGAAATCAAACCCAGCACCAATAACACCGTATCCTTTCATATTACTTCTTCTACAATAAGGGTTAAAGCAAATTGAATGCAAGTACGGACAGACATTGAACACAAGGAATTTGTCAGTGGGGGGTGCGTATTCCCGAGGGATTTAGACACTGTGCTGACTACCATTTTGCGAGGTTCCAAATAATAAAGTATTAGACCATATTTAAAGACAAACCGGTAGAGTCCTGCCGTTTTGACTACTAAGAAAGTTACATGGTGGCTTTCATTGTCGACCTGATGGCTACGCCGTAAGAATAAGGGGGAAGGGGGGATTTTGAGGGCCAAAACACATGTCAGCAGGTTGGCTCCTTTCGGTACATATATATTTACATGAGTGAGATATATTTTTAGAAATCTGACCTATAAGTAGAGAATAAATGTATAATATTAAACTATTGCGTCTATAGCTTGCTATAGCGCTTGCTTATGTCACTCTAGTATGCTGAGGATATATTCAACGACGTTTGTCACGGCTAATATTGACCCTTCAACGTCCAATAGCATGTTAATATATATAAGTAAGTTAAGTATGTATATAGAATCTTGGCCACTTAGTCTTCCTATCACCTACCGCCCATTTTTCTCTAATAACCGTATTCTATAATCTTAATCCCCACTATAATAATCTTTATTTTAAAAATGATACCCCATAATCCCTTAACTCAACTACCTAGAAGTGCCTTGAGTTGGAGTCGAAAAGCATGTCGACGCGGCAAGGATGGTGAATGGTGGATATCCGCAACATGATCTGAGTTCGGTCATACACCCGTACGGGTCGAGACAATCCTCATAATTAGTACACGGTGCTCCAGGGCATCCATAAATGGTTGTCCCGCAGCACGTA
This sequence comes from Hypoxylon sp. CO27-5, assembly GCA_002120305.1. Lineage (NCBI taxonomy): Eukaryota > Fungi > Ascomycota > Sordariomycetes > Xylariales > Hypoxylaceae > Hypoxylon > Hypoxylon sp. CO27-5. The sequence continues at coordinate 300,852 of KZ112437.1, read as the reverse complement.
GAAACTGATTGATCGGTGTTCGAATAACATACATTCGGATAGCACTCAGTATCTGTTTTGCACGCTTGGCCGGGGAGCAATCTTGTCACTGCAGCCGCCGTGGTTATCGCAGGTGCTGGTATAGATTGCAATGACATCTGGCTCGTCGTGCTTGGAGTGCTGATTGGGCCCCGTGTAAGCGTCAAACTCTCCGAAGTGCTAGTGCTATGTGCTGGGGACAGCGAAGACGATAGCGAAGACGACGATGATAACAATGGCGACGATAGAGATGATGGATCCAATGTTTTCTGGATACTGATAAGTATAAGATTATTTACTAAGCGATAATTTATACGTGCCATACCTGATCTGAGCCTCTGGTAGTCGAGGCGGGATCGTGGCCTGATTTGGACGATTGGTATGCGATAACTATACCTGCGATGGCGACGGCTGAAAAAAGGGCCCCTATGGAGAGAACAATTTTCCAAGATTCCTTCTTTTGTGAATTATTGGAATTCCATGTACTACTATCGAGTAGCAGTTTAGAATTCCCAGAAACGTTGCTACCATTTGCCGATGCTTTTAATATCTTAGTCGATATTGTGTTGCGGAAAATCATAATGTCGTATACACATTAGGGGACGAAACGGCTCGCAATGGTAATATAGCAGTGCAGTGTTGAATACATATAGGCAAGACTGTAAAGGCAGAATCTAAGAAGTCGCCCTGTCATATATTCATGACAGTGTCAGTATTCTGATTCTAACTAGAGATATCTATATGAATAGCTTGGTATATTGTCCTTGTCCCGAGCTGGAGAAGCGATATGGGGGCTAAAAGACAATGAGGACGCTGTTCGGTGTAGGAGACCGAGGCCTATGATTACTGCTCTGATGTACAATATTAACCATCCAATGAAAGAAAAGGGGGTTGAGGCTAGATGTTTGAATCTCCTAAAGGTGCCGCAGTTTCAGTCGTTGAAACGCTGGTGCCCTCGGCTGACACTAGGCATTATCTACTAGATTGGAACACATGTGGTTATAATTAATCAAGATAGTACGGCTAGCAACATCAGGTAAGTATACATGATGCACGAAGCTAATCTCGTTTCTCCAAACAAAAGCCATGTGGAGGCAGAAGCGGAAAAGGTTGGATAATATATAACGTTCCGTGTGACCAACCTACCATCGAAAACGGTTGTACTTTACTGGCTTGCCAGCCTGCTCAAAACAGCCCACCAGATAAGTAGGCTGGGGTACTATGTACATGGGTAGGCTGAATCCGGAGTTCCCGGTAATTCGCCTAGAAGAAAGGATTCGATACATATACGACCACCATAACCCTGCGTTGCCATTCTAAGTCGGTACACGAGATGGATGCATTAAGTGCGGCCGCGGCGTCGGCGCAACTTATCGGTTATTGTTATTCCGCCAGCAGGGCCCTTTTTGCTGTGATTAAGGATATAAAGGAAGGCCCATCTATGTACAATGCTCAGAAAGCTAACCTCCAGCTCCTACTTTGGATCGTCGGTCAGCTATCGAACCATACCATCGAATCCGACGAAGGGAGGGACATTGTGATTTCACTTATTATCGACATATCAGAACTTGCTTCTAGAGCTCGAAACCTCATGAGTGAGAGAAGTCCCTTGTTGAAAAGCATTTGGAACTCACAAGCAAAACGATCGACAATTGTGGCAATTTTTGATGCCCTCTCTATAAAAAGAGAACTCCTTCAACTAATTGTCATACATAACAACTCGTCGCTACTCTCCAGAATAAATCAACATCTTATCACAGACAACTCCAAGGAGCCATTACAAAGTAACGCTGGTTTAATGGGAGAGGTTATATCTAGAACCACCATGGCAAGTACTATATTACAATGGCCTCGAGATTTCAAATACAAATTACTGACTGCGGCTAGCAGTACGAGTCGATAGTTGAGGCCGATAACGCCGAGGTCACCCATAACAGCACGATCCAGATTGGTACCATCGGCGAAGAAGTTGTGACCGCTGGGGACCGAGTTCTCGTGGGTGCATTCCGCCGATGTGTCAGTACTATCGGAGTGAAAGTACAAAATGGGAGTCACATTTTGATAGGAAAGAAACGAAATGAGGTGTATGGCGCAGACGTATCAAACCAGGAGGTGAGTCCATTTTTGGAATAGCATAACTGCGACCTTGTGCTTTCTGACATATATAGGTATAGAAGGCTGCGCACATCCCATCAGTACATAAAAGATCTGGCGGTGAAGCGGGGGCTTTGGTAAAGCGATCAAACAAGAATTCAGCACGCAAAGCTCAAGCAAGTCTAGCGGCAAATAATCCGTCTTCATCGAGGAGCAAGCATCAGACCTATCAGTGGGAGTTTGAGGGATATGAGTCTAGTTGATCATTGAGTTATAGACATGAAACTAGTAAATCGAATTCGCGGCAGCTTGGAGAGCACCTTAGATACTTACCTTCGTTTTCTCTAGAAGAGACTTCCAATGATATTACCATTGATATCCAAATATTTGGCAAGTCCTAGGTCGATCACACTGCCTAAGTGAACCAAGAGCATATATTTCGGTGAAGAATTGCCGATAGTAGGCGGTTGGCGGGCCAGAAAATCCAGTTTTCTTGCATAATTCGCTCGTAGTGACACAGCATAAGCCATAATGTCTTCTACGCTATGTAACCCCGTGCCTATGTTGCCTAATTGGTTGGCATTCGTAGGCGCCCGTATGACCTAATCTATCAGCCAGGGTCTCATTTCCATTCATTTTCATACCTTACTGCCTAGGGTGTAAACAAGAACTTAGGAGAAATAGTGGTATCTCGCTGGAATGTGAGCACCTATTAATAGGGGTTGCTTAATGGGGTAGGTAGAGAATAGAATTTAAAGGACAAGCCAACAGCTACCTTTTCTCGGTAGCTCACTTTGGGGGTGAATTAGATTAGTAGGGTGGTTGGGTTTAATCTGGAACTTTTGTATAAGGTTCTCACCCCCCTCTGTACTAAGTCCTGTGTTAATTTGTACCTACTGTAAAGTACCTACTATGTAGGTACCTGAACGGTACATTACATTGTACCTATTTCCACATTGGGCTTGTGTCAAGAAGAAATCGAGATTTCGTTCACTTTGACACGCAAAGGTCTAGAATTCATTAAATTAAATGTTAGTGACGGTCTCCAACTCGGCTGCACTCATAGAACGTTGAATAGATTGCGTATAGTCATCACTAAAAGGGTTGAAATGATCAAGCTTAACCTCATCGACAAAACTGGCGACATCCTCAGTCACGCACCCTGGTGTGGAGGATGCCACACAAAGACCTCGAGAAACGCCCCGGGAGCGACGGGACATCCTTGGCGTCCCCGAACCTTTGAAAACCTGCCTTGACATCTGCCTTATTTCTTCCCTATTGGTTTCGTCTTTGTAACACCACCAGGGCGAGGTGCGTGAGTGCATAGCTGTTCCCATCCGTGCCCTGGCGTATAACGGAGCCCTAGGCGAATTAGAGCAACGCATAACAGCACGAGCCGACTCCAGACACACGCGTTTAGAACATGTATAACGATGATTGTAAGACTATCGAGGCAGAAGTTTCTGATGCAATTTGCACCGCCCACTGTGAGCCGCATTTGCGATGCTATATTGTACCACAGGAATATGGGAATACACAGTCTCAAGTGCTCTACTTTTCTTTCGACTTTCAGCACCAAGTCTAAAGAAGAATGGTAAAGCGGAGATAAAATCTTTGAGCTTCCTGTTTAAGGCTATGGTAATGTCGGACGGCATTTGCATGAGCTTTGAGGTTTCCAGGGATACGGCGTCGACCACTTCGCGGCACAGATGTGTAAGTCGAACTCTTTCTAAGAAAATGCCGCGCCATTTGGTCGAAGCCCACTCATAGGATCATTCCGCATCTAATGTAATGTCATCATCGAAACAATCCTTAGAGAGCCTCACGCTCATATGGTTCGGATGGATAAAGTACATCCCTTCTTGGGGGCCGAATATAGTTGAGTGGAGCCTACTGAGATCTGAGGACGAAATAATTCTCATGGAGGGGATAAGCTTACCAGTCTTCTATTACAATGTGCCACCATACTCTGCCTTTTACTTCATTCCTCGATGGAAGTACGAATGATGGATTCGTTATCAGCGGGAATTTCTCCCATGGCATCCAATCGGTGAAGCCAGAGGTCCCTAGCGATTGAAGTAGCTGCCCAAGGTGCCTGAGGTCTTCCAACGCGAGTGCTCGGGGCACGTACAGTGCCCCCTTCCCAAAGTTCTCGAGAGGTTGATGGCATCCTGTTCAGTGGCAGCAACTTAATGAGGGATCTGACTGTTGGAATATGAAGGATGCGGCACATCTGCTCCGGATTAGACTTGAAGCTCTGTATGAGTAATATCACTGATCTGTAAGCTGCAAACGTCAAGGAAACCTTGTTAGTCCTACTGTCTTCTATTTCCGTTATATGATGCTGAATAGGGGTTCGAGTCCCGAACATCTCCGTGTACCACTTATTTTAAGGCTCAGGCCACATGATAAAGACCGAAGCCACCCATATGTCAGAATGTAGTGCACGAATATGATTATTATTGACGTACTATGGCATCGTCTCTTGTTGCTATATTTTCAAGTAGCATCGTTTCCCCTTCTCCGTTTAGATCGGCATTCAGTGCAATAACTTTCTCTGGACTGGACGTAAACGGTCAATTGGCTTGTATGATGAATACCATCGAGCACGGTTTCTGGATCGCCAGTAGGACGCTGTTATAGGACAATAGAATCCAATCGCTCAATGCGTTCTATAAGTCCTTGAATGTTGTGTGCCGTCGATGTTGTAGCTACTTGTCTTTACGGTGGGACGGGAAAATGGTAGCTGATTTCGCGAAAGGTACAATTCGAGCACGGTTTGACTAGATTGCACTTCAACTTTCTCGATCGTCGTGATTGGCATGATCCTGGGTCTGAGCGAGCTCTGTTTCTCTGAATGTTTAACCAAAGCGCATCATGGTATGAGAACAAAAACTCCTGAGAAAAGAATCAGCACAGGGAGTCCATAGAGCACCGCGGAACTGAGATAGAGTCTGGAGACACCCGATTGGCTATTGGCGATCGTTCCAACCAAAAACGGAAGAAGCCATGCCCAAAGTATCATAGATCCCACACATTCGATTTGTCAGCTGTACTAAAGGAGCTAGCGCTATCAAATTATACTAAAGCTGACTGGTATCCCCGTACAGCTGACAATACAGTTGTGTGAAAAGTGTTTGTGTGCGGTGCTTAGGAGGTACCTAAGGTAATTACGCACGTCTACGGGACGGCGTATAAATAATCCACGGATCCTCGTCAGAAATATTACATCGTAAGAGGGCCGGAACAGCGTATAAATAGCATTGGAATACTCTTAGTGGACCGAAACATGATAAGGACAAACAAACCCTTCGCGATTAATGGGTATCACGTTGACGACAAACACAATTCAGCGAAGAATTCGCCCTACATCATGCCTAAGCAAGTTATCGTGCACAGCTCGACCGAGGCAGTCGATATTATCGATACTCCTATTCCCACTCTAAGAGACAAGAACGTTGTTATTAAACTCACGATCTTTGGAGAAAACCCAAAGGAATGGAAATATTCGTTTTAGGAGGTTGCCGTCGTTGAATTCAGATTTCTACGAGATTCCATGGCGCCAAGTTTCTGCCCAGGAAAGATGTGTCCTTCAATAGCGGACGATATTGCGAGATTCGTCCGTTCTCCCTAAGCTATTCACTAAGTATGGTGACGAATTCAAGTACCCAACTAAAGTGGCCGCTATAAATTCCACCTTTACTCGCGTGTACTCGCCCCATAAGGACTTTGGATACCTCTGATCACGGTATCTAGGACGGCTACTAGAAAATGTTAGATTAAAACCATATCCGTACGAGGTAATCCCAGGTGATCCAAAGGTATTTTAAAAGGGCTGAAAAACTTGAAGGGGAGAGAGGCTAGTGCCGTCAAATACGTCTACAGGATTGAGGGAGCAGAGAAATATTACATCTGGATTGCAAACTGTCAGTGGGAAAAGTGTTGGACAGCCTGCTAGATTCAGAGCTGATCAGAGTTCCCGCAAGTTCAAGAACTCCCCCTTCCCTAGGTTAGTTGATACTTTGGTCCTACGCAAAAATTTCATTAAGGAAGCATTGCCATGTACTTTCATAGTCACCAAGGAAATTTATGGAAATCAACGCGAATTTTATTGCGAAAACAACTTTACGTCATCAGTGACGTATAAAAGCCACTACCTCTCCTTGCTCTCCCTCTCAGTTTCCGTCCTCGTGTCCCCGGTAGACTGCTTAACCAAGCATAATGTAATACTCTCCAAAAGCCTCCTCGACCTGCTTAAGAGAGTCCGTCAACTCCTCGACAACATCGTCATCGGCCGACTCCAGAAACTCGTTGATGGTTGCGCCAAGCGCAAAAACAACCTCGGCGACTTGAACGACGAAGCCCGTGACCTGGGGGTCTGCGAGGAAGAGAAACGCAGGCAAAGGGGGCGGAAGGGCCTGATGGGTTGCGTGGAATGTTAGCGTATGGTCTACAATAAGATTAAATTATCCAAGTCAAGGATAGAATTAGATACCTCAATCATCTGTCGAACCAGCTCGATCCGATGACGAGCCTCATCGACATCTGCGGGCGGGTCAAGAGACTTGACCCACTCCAACTCAGCAGAAGGCTGGGCCGACATTGTGTGTTGTGTTCGTGGGGTGGTGATGTTATAAATGTCGGATTTCTAGAGAATTTCGGGACAAATATGGTAGGAATCGAGACCTAAACGGGAAACTGGGATGGCCTAGGAGCACAATAAGAGTTAGGAAACCCGCAACGTTCCTTCAATAAGTGTAGGGATATAATTTACCAACGTGGTATCTTGTCGAGTATACGTAATAGACCCTGAGGAGTGAGCTGTGGTGGCTGACTTGCTGATGTGACCAAGCTCTTGGAAAGAATGTTAACTTGATTTGGTACCGCAATCTGAAAAGGCTGAACACGGTGAAATGTAAGTGAACTTTTTATTCTTTGTAGGGAGAATGCAATTCCTGACTACCTTTATATACCAAAAGTCTTGACAAGTGTGCACACTAAAATTTTATCACGATGGTATCTCGGTGTTTCCTAACTTTCTACAATATTCAACAGCAAACCAACGATCAAGGTAGTAAAATGCTTGATTGGTGATTCCAAATCGTTCACGATAGTTACATAGATACATTGATTATGTGAGTAAGGTAATAGTAACATACTACACCTAGTCTGACATGGAATCCGAGCAACTTGAAGTTGTCAAAGAGCATTCTGGCTTTTTAAAAGAAAGGAAGTTATAATTAATATCTCTACCCTGTCACTCCTTATTCATACTATCAATCTGAAGAACAGCCAATTTTATTTCTTATACGATATATCCATCACGTTTGATGCTTTATGTATTGGTAATCACCGGGGTGTGACAGCCTAACACCTGATCACCTGATGTGGTATATAGATACTTTAGCTTAGGACAAATCGATACTGTCGAGCATGGGTAGGTGGATGAGTCTTATGCACACACAGCAACATACCAGGTCCTATTTTTAATGCTGACATGCCTCATTCAGTGGCTATCGGCCAACTTAGGAATGTTACCGGAGCTCGAATTCCATCGGTATCGGCTTTTAAGTGGATCAGTGGGGCCGCTCCTCCCGGACTTGAAGTTATTAAAGTGGGACTGGGCCGAAAGTCTACATACATTGGACTGATCCAACATATCTTAAAGTAAAGAGGTTCAACATATAATTACCATCAAGATACTTAGACTTTCTTCCGAACTATTGCAAGGCGACGCACTCAGGCTCGACCAGGATTCAGGATTCATGGGATACCAATAGAGGCTAAAAAGGTATTCTTGCACAGTTTATTCAAGGTAGACAGGAGTACCACATCCTCGTAACCTAACTTCATAAGACGAAATAGCCAGGGGACTCTATGTTTCGGTAAGCTAGATCCGCAAGATATCAAGTCATCTCTTCTAATGAATCTCATTCAAGGTGTACACAATATCTCTCCGAGGGATAAGTTCTTCGTCGCCAGACTTAGAGTCTAATATAATTCATCACCACCAATTGTTGGGATCAATATCCCATACAGCACAATTACTCGTAATCTTGCCGCCTTGCTTGTACTTCGTACTACTGGTATCGCACTTATCAATCGCCTGTCTGAATATCCTACCGCAATCTTGATCTGGACTCGGACCATCAATCGTGAATCGGCATCCATTCGTCACGGTAACACTAAGGTGCAGTACCTCGGTACATCCCGCAGATCCGAGGCAGACACCAGCATTATGATCGTTGATGGTCAGAGTATGCTCGGTGTTCGCATCGCTGGCGTCGAGGATGGTTCCCTGATACTGGTTGCAGAATTTATTCACGGCATCTATCATGCTGCCGCGCCCTGTCATCGCGCCGCTATCAAAACAGTGAAGTTTTTCTGTGGATGGGTTCGGCGATGGTGGCGCGGGGTTAGGCTTTGGAGGAGATGTAGGGGGCGGCTTCGGTGGAGATATCGACTGCGTCCCTGAAGCGCCAAAATTCGCATCGACGTAGGTCGGAGCTGGCAATCCAAATTCATAGGCGCACATGTCGTCCTCATCTTCCTCCTCCTCGTCTCCGGGGTCATCACCATTATCGTCAACAGGCCTCGGAGTAGATGTGGCTATGGTACCCGTAGGCATGGGGTCATTAACTTCAGTCTGAGTCGGGCGGTTCGGAGGGTCAGGGTCTTCGGGGTCAATGAAGTCGTTCCCACCATCCGCACAATTAATAAGACATGGAGCAGAACAGAACATTAAGCAGGGCTTTCCACAGCCAGACTTGCAGATCGGACCTGGCTTTCCCGGTTTATATGTCACAACGGGGAATTTAGCTGCTGCTCCCCCGCTGCTCGAAGAGGGGGTTGTTGCCGTCGTCGTCTGCGGGGATGGGTTGACAAAGGAGTAGGGGAATGGCGGCGGTGTGATCTTTCGCGTCACTGGGGAATGTGTAACCCCTGGTTCCTTCAAGGGGTTGGGGTCATTGGTGATTTTAAATGGTGGCGGCAGAATGCTACTGGTTACATAAAACGTCTTCGAGACACTTGTAGCCGTGTTCGTATCCGTCACTGTGTATTCCCAGACAGGAATCTCTGTGACGACTAGCTGCGGAATTGTGAGCGTGGTTGTCTGAATGATGCGTGTCCAGCCAGTTGAAGCGCTCCAGGCAACATCAAGGGATGTTGGGAATAATGGAAAGTCGATGGTAACAGCTGAGGGCAATTTCAAGGGGGGGAGAATGAATGTGCAAGGGGGCTCGCAATTGATAACGGGGTTTGATTCTTCCCAGATCGAAGGATCAATGTAAACAATTGAATCGCCACCACTTCCTTCTGAAGAGCCATCATTGCCCCCACCAGCACCAGGGTCACCACTGCTCGAGTCACCGCCTCCATCCGGAGTATTTCCGCTCCCAGACCCTGAATACAGGTCGATACTCCATATCATAGTCCCTCCGAGACAGTGGCTACTAGCCCAACTTTTCTTCATTGCAATTGTTTCAGAGTCGTCGTAGCCAACCCACTGGTCGCTCCAGACAAGATATTTCATCATTGCGTCAGAGTCTAGGATAGGTTCAACCCCGATCTGAGGAATCATTAGTGACTGAATCTCCTCCAGAGACATGACGCCACCAAAGGCTGTGCATGGTGCGGGTCGGCTGGTGCTACTCCATTTACATCCGACCTCCATGCAGTCAACACTTGCAACCGTATAGCCTCGGCCGTAGTACGCCAGGCCCAAATTTATCTTTGACGGGTCAATACCATCATACCATAGGGGCGATGTCCAATTATAAATCTCTGGGATATTGGTCTGGCCGATTATCGTTTTTCCGATATCCTTTACACTTGCGTCCCAGGGGCCATGAAGGTCGTACGTCATTAGACCGAAGAAGTCTACATAGGGCTCCATTCCTTTGGGGTCAAACCATCGTAAATACCAATAGCTTGATGGGAGAGTGACGCTTATTCCGTATGATGTTCCGTAGGCCGAGCGCATCTCTTGGAGTAGTGTCACGAAATTCTTCGTATCTTCGGGTTTCCCATTTCTGTCAGGGGCACCGGGATATTCCCAATCAATGTCAACGCCTTGGAATCCGTATTTGTCCATGAAGTCCTTGAGGGAAGATATGAATGCAGCTCGAGTGCTCTCGGAGGCCGCAAGATCTGACCATGTCGTTTGAGTAGGTCCCGGGTCATTGAAGTCCCAACCCCCTATGGAGATCCAAGTCTCAAGTGTGGTCGATTTTAGAGCTGTAAATTCGGTGTAAATGGGCACATCACGACTATCAACAGGAACAACCTCGAAGGTGCTGGGGTCGATACTGGCAAAAGCCAGATTCAGATGCGTAAGACCAGTAGTATCAATCTGAGAGGGCGTAATGCGTTGGCACTGACGGGAATAGGAATTGGACACCTGATAATAGGCAATTGTCCTTCCAAGAGCCGAGCTTCCACCACACGATGGTGCAGGGACCGTTGAACACGACCCAAAACCTTGCTGACAAGGAGAATTGGGATTTGGAGAATCGCAAAACTCTGTTCCAGTCTACAGTTATTAGCTTTTTAACGAGACATAGGGGTTTAAAATAAATAGGGGGCTTACCCCACAGTAACCATAGTAGCTACAACAAACGTTCAGGGGACAGGAGACACTTCCATCAAGACTATCACGCCCGCAGAGCGCTGTAGCATTGCCTATAATTTTCAGTTAATACATAAATAAATCATAACAGAGTTTGCAAGGGGCTTACAGTTGTTTGTGCAATTCCCAGCGCCACAGTTGTCGGGCCCGTAACCGCAACCGCCGCTGTTGTTACAACAAGAACCATCGGGACAAGGGCTATTAGCGCTGCATTCTGCATCGCTCTGCCGACTCAATAGGTTGGTAGCTGGTGTAAAATCATGGCGGACAGATGATCCATTTAAGGCAGTGACTGTTTGTGGCGGTGCGGAGACTGTTGTTGTCGGTACAAGCGCGTCTGAGACCAGGCTGAGGACTTGGTTTAGATACGGTTTTATAGGTACACTAGCAAGTCTGTCAATGAAGCTGCGTGTGATAGACATGATGGGAAGAGGAGGCGCTTTAGGGAGTAAGTCAAAGCGTTGCTGCACCGGGGGAACAGTCGACAAGTTCGTTGCTACAAGACTAGAGAGATTTCTAGCAGCCAGAGACTTCATATAATATTCATACTGCTGTTCAACCTATGAATACATGGTATTAGCACTATCGGGTATTGCATGTTGTTAGACATAAGCATACCTCTGACTCCGTCATTCGTCGCTTGTAGGACGATTCGCTCCCATTACTAAATACTATGTCGTAATATATATATTTTGACTCGACAGCTCGCTTGTATTGGGCCGTTTCGACAAATACGCCACCAAAACTATCAACGGATTCCACATAAGCAGATACACTGTACTCGGTATCCTACTTATTGGAGGTGTGTTAGTTGGGTACTTGGGCGCCTAGGTAGGTAGGTACTATGGGATACCCAAAATCCTTGAATATGACATATATCATGGATTCCCCAATAGTAAGTTCGATAATTAACAGGAAGGGTGGTAATATCTTACATCCCAGACGGTTTTGAAGTAAAATTCATGAACGATGGTTTCAGGATTTGGCTCCTTTGACACACTAAGCAGACGAGCTCTGAGTTTATTGTGGATGCTGCCTTGAATATCCTAATAGCCATTAATCTATTTTCTTTCGCATATGGTTTCGCGGTGCATTATACGTACCTGTTCGGTGTTCACACCATCTGATAAGGCGCTCATGATTGAACTGCATTTGTAATTCATAGGGGCACAATAGGTCTTGGCATCTCTTCCACCTTCTTTTGTACTATTTAAAGTTAGTCAAATATGTGGGAAAGGGGGTTATAGTCTTACGTTGCTGGCGGCCATTCGTCACAGGACCAATACATACCTCCAGGCCCATTATTTGCTTCGTTCGCAATAACGTTATAACCAGGATCACCGAAATTGACGTTTGGCTACGCAAGACTAGAAGTTGGTTATTGTCCAATTGTCACGAGACCTCAGATGTTGGGTAACAACTGATAACTGACCTGGACCCATCTAAGGCCATCATAGCCAAGGCTCCAACCGACATTTTGGTATGTTACGGGCGGTTGGTCAGGCTCGGGGCAAGGATGGGTTTTGTGCCAGTTGCTTGGGCAGGCTTTATTTCTGTTGGCTTCTTTATTTGCTTTGTTCATATCGCTATTGATCATAAGTAGGTATCTTAGTGGAGGACAAAGTTCTCATAATTAATAATCCCGCCGCTAAGTTATTGTCGTACTATAGGAGAAACGGTTCGAGCTTACTACGAGAGTATTAGTTTAGGTCCGATGCTACATTCAATGGGGCACGAGGTAAATAGAAAAGGACTGATCAGGAGGCTTAGTGATTATTTACCTAGTTTAAAGTGATATAGGGCAGTCCACCAGGCGTTTGCCCCGGGTCCAATGCCCCTAAATTACCAGCACGGGGAACTCCTGGAACAGGTTGAAGAGGGTTCCGACTATGGACGTTGCGGCAAATAGAGGGCATCTTCGCACAATTGTATACAAGCGTGATGGATTCACCCAAAACCAGACGGGAAAGACATAATATGGAGGCAATGACACAAAAAATGTGCTTGGTAAGCGAACTTATTGACATGGTCTGAGAGAGAAAGAGTATTCGGACTTGACATGTAGAAATACGAGCTTAATTCATTCTCATTGTCGTGATGACCTCCTTATATGGAATCATTTAGACATCCCTCCGGAGGGCGTCCCGACTGAATGAAATCCCTGAGTGAATTAGGTCCCAATATGGATATTGACAGGTACCTCCCTTCATCTCAGGTATAGCGTGGTGGCTCTTCCTGTTCGGTATGCTGAAGAGCTCTTACGTCAGACTATAACTATTTTGATCCTTGCGCAATTTTTTCTCTCTAAAATAGCTTCTAGACGTTGATATTACTAGCAAGATATGCAAGGTTGAGTATTCTAGTCATATGATGGGTAAGATAGATTAGTTTGGTTCTATACACATACCTACCGTTATCAGTAGGCAGGTATGGTGGCACGACACGGAGTATTGTCTCAGCTAGTTCAATACCTCCCAAATTCGGAACCAATATGCTATGAAATAAGCCCTGCGCCGCTGGTCCCAAAAGAGGGTATAAGCCAAATGGTGTGAGTAGACTTCCGACTATGGAGGAGGGAGTACCTAAAATATCAACAAGAGCTTCGAATTTCTTAATATCATAGCTCTTAGACCTAAAACTACCTTTGGGCATATTAAACGTCCCCAAGTTCTTATCGTTTAAAATTTCCGTGTGGAATTTCCTCGAGGCTTATCCCCTTTTAGGGACGAAATGATGCTTACTAATATCCTTCAACCGTCTCCTTCGCTTGGTGCAACCCTATCGTCCAGAATATCAACCTACCAAACCATCTTACGTCATGCAGAAGTCTAGACAAGCTTTTCGGCCAAGCTCGCAATAAATTGCACTTGCTGCTACGCTGGTGCATGATAATCGTTAGTGTTTTCTTACCATCGTGCTCTCTAATTTGCTCCTTAAGCGAGTCTAAGAGCTGATGTTTAGGTACTGTTAATCGCTCAGTAGCATTGGGCTGATGACTTGGGGTTGCCTGTGTCACCCGACGCTAAATTCGCCGAGACAGCGGTGTGATAACTGTTCTAAGTTGGTTAAAGGGGAGTCACAGGATGACTGCAGTTTCTCGTTGAAGATTTTAGGGTAAATTGGGTTACAGGCTCACGAGGTAGTAGTGCGGCACAAGGAGTTGAGAGGGTGCTATGATACTAGGACGGGCAAGTATTGAATAGAAAGAGGTAAATAGTTCGACGACGAGAAAAGGGGGGTTTAATGTGAATGTTGTCCTGTTCAGGATTCGAAATTGAGTTCATATGCTACAGATTATTTCGATTCTCAAGTCACCTTGGTTATTCCGGACAAGAATACCTAGTCGTCACTATGTTGCTAAAGATATGTTTCTATACTATCATCGCATCGACTACTTCAGCGACGCTGCTAGAGGATCTAGGTTTGGGGTTACTTGAAAGGCATAATCTTTTAAGTCGACGCCAAACAGTTAGTAGCAATTTTACATGCCGTCTCAATTACACGACGAACCTCTGGAGTAGCTGCGCTCAAGTTCTCCAGGAGTTCAATTTAACGCTTGATGCCTTCGAGGATATCAACCCTAGCATCGGTGAAAACTGCACAAACTTCAACCCGGGGTCAACGTATTGTGTTGCCGCCGGTAGGTGAATCTCGCAACCAATTATTATGATTCTGGTATGCTAATTTAGAAAAGCTGTTGGCGATGCGTTGCCAATTTCATCCAATGGTCTCTGTGGTGTCCAGCAAAATTGGACTAATACCTGCATCGGAAGCCAATGGGGCGACTGCTGCGGTATAGGTGGATAGTGAGAGTCCCGAAAGTGCTGCGCGTTATCCATATAGGGATATGTTGACAATTTATATAGTTGTGGAACAGGAGAGGACTACTGCGGGCTTGGAAACTGTCAGGAGGGCACGGTAAGAATGATACCAGTGTCTCCCGCCTTTATTCCCTCTCGAAACCCGTATATCTCACTAGAAGTACAAGAGTCTAACTTCTCCTTTAGTGCTATGGAGCCCCAATACCTTATAGCACAGATGGCTTGTGTGGAAGTCAAAACGACTGGGTTGAATGCCCCCCTAAGTTCGGATTATGCTGTAGCGAGTACGGATAGTGAGTGTTTGGGATTCTGAAGCTCTCCAATTCTTCTCGGGCTATCATCTTATTCATCTGCAGTTGCGGAAATGGCACGGATTTCTGTAGCGCTGGTTGCCAGAGCGGCCCCTGTGCTGCATCGACGACGACCTCTAGTGCCCCACCAACGTCTACGCCGACCCCAGGATCCATTAGCCAGGACGGAACTTGCGGCTTTGATGGCGGCTTGGTATGCAAGGGATCTTCCTTTGGTGATTGTTGCTCAGCTGCGGGCTATTGTGGCTCTGACACATACTCATGTCAGGATATTCTTGGCTGGTAAGTAACTAATGGCTCAAAGGCTAATGCGATAGCCAACTCCTATCAATTTTGTCCGCTGATGAAATTCACTAGCCAATCTGCCTATGGAACGTGCAATATTACGGGTTATATGGCGGCATAGGGCGGGTAATACACTGAGCGAAACTTCATAAATCAATGAATAGTGCAGTTATAGTGCCCTGATATGGAAACTGTCTGCTATGCCTAGGAGGTAGTTAAAGAATATAAAAATTTACCTAGGAATCCACTGGAAGTGATACATCAGGGGTGATCACTCCGACATTTCCAAGATACCAACTTCGTTAAACCTCCAGCCATCGGGCACCCGTATCGTTGGAATACAGTCCTCAGTTAAACCCCCTTCTACAGCATCTAGCAACCTCATGCCTGTCCTTTTCTCGCCGGACCATAGAAGACACGTAACATTGGTCATAGCCGACCATTCCTCCGCTGTTCGCAGAACAGGTCTAACGAAAGCAAGATGGGCCTTCTTGGAAATATCTGAAGCGGGAATTCTGGTCCCATTGCTCGCTTCGATCCAGGAATGTCCTTCTGCCAGACCTTTCACACCGTCCACAGTTGATAAAAGATCCTGACCGCCCTCCTCCATTGGCATACGAATGAGTACGCCCTCTTTCCTCAGCCTAGGACCAGCGATGTCCTTGTATGGAAGGGCCTGGCTCTTATTTGCAATCACGTCACGACGCACCAATGATTGATATGACGCGTATGGATCCGCTAGAGGTAAAACATCCAGTATCCATAGCTTCTGTAGTTTGGGCGCACTTGTTGGAGACTTAAAGACTTCCAAATGTTTCGCTAAAACGGCGATAACGTTAGCGTCAGGGTAATTGCATACTTTGGAGCGATTAATGAGTTGCGATGGTCTTGGTTCGGCTACTTTAATGATGCACTGCTCAAGAATTGGTGCCTGGATGGGTTTGAAACTCGTAGAGACATCTGATGGTTGAGCTGGATCGAAGTTATTGCCAAAGGCTTTAGGGCATATTGCCGGCAGATTTAAACGCAAAAATCGTAGTCTATGGAGGACCGGGCGGATAGAGTCGCATAGGTGTGCTTGTTCACTATTATGGGCGCTGCTGCGATCATGCGTATCCCTAACATTGATCTCCAAGCATACACAAGTCCAGGGCAAACTGTCGATGATGGAAGCGATCATCGATTCAGGTACCCATATTCCAGATGGCAGAGAGGTCGGTGCAAAAAGAGAAAAGGATTGCAGATTGACCATTTTCGCAAGTCGTGAGGGGAGCTTATTCAGATCAATCCGTAGCTGACGCATTGCATCAGCTGTTTCTATTGAGCCTGGTCCGCTCCCCACGGGATTGATGCGAAGAGTGAATGTCTCGATCATCGCATCGTTAGAGTCAGAAGGGCACTGCGACCATCTAGAAAGGACCTCTAATGTCAAAGCCACATGCTTATACAGCACAGAAGAAGCCAGAGACCACCATCGCCTGCAGCAGAGCATACAATGAAGTATGGCTGATTGGGGGAAGTCTAACTCAAAGATAGACAGCAGGATCTCATTGGAAAGTGCATGAATTGGTACGCGCTTGTCTTGAAACTTCATGTCGTCCATATTGTCGATATTTCCACGCGACTTTAGCGGTCCGATGAGTAAATGGGGGGTGTAAGATTATGGCGATAGGACTCACGATGCATCCAGATAGGCGCCATTAGAAGGGTAGCGACCGGGAACATTAGGGCATGGGCATAGGAAGGCCCTAATGTTACCATTTTATAGTGGCCAACCAAAGGTGCCAGCACCTAAATATACCATGCATGCACCGCTGATGTGTAACAAGCGATAAGCCATATCTCAGATCTTTACAACTTGGATGACGATAAAGGTCGAATTAATTCAGGTACGTCTTGCATTCTCCCTATAACGTACCTAATTGAATCGCCATTTGGAAGAAATATTAACATATTAATTAACAGACACGTTTAGGTCTCAGAGCCGGGATGAAAATTCGATGGGCAGCCCTCCTTACCAACTATTACCGTATCGACGCATCTCTCGCGCAGGCCTTGAGTTAGATCCTTGAGGCTGGTTCCACAAGAAAATGCTTGCGGGTCAAAGCAACCCAACGTCGCCCGTCGCCTATCTGCTCAAGTTATATAGCAACAGCTCAAATATAGCCCTTGAAATCGTAATAAGACATATAGTAAAAGAAATTCGAGACTTCTATCTCCGACGGCAACGAGTACGCCGATAAAAGTTCCACAGTGCATTACCTAGGCAAAAGGGGGACAAGAGCTAGCTCGCCCTTAAAGCATAAGGGAGGGGGAAAGAAAGTATCTATGATGCGATAACGCACAATACTACACTTGGGAAAGCTTCAAGAAGTAAGGGTCTAGACGACGCAGGTGTGATAGGGGTAGCTGGTAAGGTTGGAGAATTCGTGCCTGGCGTTAAAAGGGGAAGAAGGTTGGGGACCCACAATGAGACGTACGCACAACGAGATGCTACAACCACAAGGACGGTGCTCCCTCTTACATGCTGCTAATGTGATTGGCTAGGGTAGACTATGTGTATGATGCCCTTATCGTATCATGCTTGGGACCTTTCATAATAGGCAAGCAGTATTGTTTCAGAAAGCTCGCAGATCTCTAAAGAAAGGAGAAGCCCACGCTCACGGGGACGTAGTTGAGACTCAAGAATGTCCCTCTTCATAGGGCCGCCGACTACGACGGTCTATCATCTGGGATGGAATAGCCGATCAATGTTTAAAACCATGCCACTCGTGAAATGATGTATCAAGTTAGTGTTTTTCTGTAGGGCAGCATATGGTATTACAAGAAATTACTATTCTAGATTCTTGGAGGTTGTTCTTCCGCAAATCATCATCTCCCCTCTGGCGAGCTGTCATGTTGGTATTCATTTATTACCTCATCTTGAGAGCATAGACTTTCAGATGCTGGCTAAATCTATGATATGTAAGATACCACAAAGAGATTGTGGTGTGCTGCTTGCTTCCAAAGGCTGATTCGCTCTGAAACGCGTACAAGCATCTGGTATCCCCTGGATCCATGCCTAGGTAGGTATGCTACATATACTCTGTGGTACTTTCGGCATTTTGTCTCTTATCGATCTTCATAGATTCAGACTTGTAAATATGGGATTTCTACTTTAGAAATTCCATATTCTAAGTATAACGATGGACAAGCCAGGGATCCAACCAGAGGTCCTTGTCACACGGGCCTCGTCAGCTACTCGGTTTTTGTAATACGGCTACTCAATACGTACAAGATGCTAGCTCACAGGTCGCACTAATTAGAATACAAGCTTGCTCCATGAGCTTCCCTTGTATCGAGTCAGTTAGCGTTGTTGACCGTTATGTTTAAGGGCGGCTAAGACAAATGTCTGAGACGGGTGGAAGGGAGTACGCGGGTATGCGTTCACCGGGTCCTCGCGGAGAGCTTAGTTGCTTCTTAGCGAGACATTGTGGCTGAAAAAAACAACTACCACGGGGAGATGCATTCCTCAATGTGGAATGGATCATAACACCATTGCCAAGCCGGAGATTTCAATGACTTACACACACGTTATCCCTGTCTGTATATACCAATCTACGCGTTAATCGTCATCTCACCCTTAGATAACGATTCCATATATTATGTATTTCCTTGGCAGTGCCCCTTCCCCGTCCCTAAGATGGTCTCGAACTCGAATTTAGTGATAGCGTCTGACCCTTTCTTGGCATACAGGGCATTACCACAATTTGCATACTTCACGATGCCTTCTTTAGATATTAGCGAGTTGAATATTGTTGTTTCTATACTTGGTATGTTTAAAGCATCCCGTTCTTTCCAAGAGGTTAATTCTAACTATTATAGGCGCATTCACAGTATTATATGGCTTGATAGCTGTCAAACTAAAAGGCGTCTGGTACCTTGGAGAAGCATGTTGGTGCTACTCCATAAGCAGCTACCTCCGCCTGCCTACTGACTGACTCCTGTATATTAGTGCCGGCAGTCCTTGTTGGTATGCTCTTGGGACCTGTGTCTGCGAAGTTCCTAGATTCTACAAGATGGGGTTCGGCGGCTCCAGGCCAGCAAGATGCGATAACCCTTGGCGTCATGAGAGTTATGATTGGTATCCAACTGTTAGTAAACCATACGTGCCTACAGCATAAGGCAAGCTTGAGGATAAGCAGGTCCAAGTAACTGATCACGTCTTTGGCCACTGCAGGGTCATCGCTGGATATCAATTGCCTGCTAAATATCTCCGGCTACATTACAAGGAATTGATAGTCTGCCTCGTTCCTATCATGGCAATGATGTGGTTGGCAACATCCGTTTGTGTACTTGCAACAATACCAAAGGTGTCATTGCTTGCTACCCTTGTTATAGGGGCCTGTGTCACATCCACAGACCCCATCCTCTCACAGGCCGTCGCCAAAGGACCTTTCGCTGACAAGTACGTGCCTCGTCCTCTCCGAGAGATCATTTCGGCTGAGGCTGGCGCCAATGATGGTTTCGCGTCGCCTTTTCTGATGCTTGCCGTCAACCTTCTACGCCTTACAGAAAATCGAGAGCAAACCCTTGTAGAGCGTGGTCGAGGTGTCGGAGATGATACAAGGGACATTGGGATTGCCCTGGGAAACTGGGTTATCGAAACGCTGATTTACATCGTCTTGCTAGCCATCGTGTATGGAGCTGTGGTTGGTTACTGCGCTAGAATGGGTGTTAGATTCTCTCTATCGCGGAGATGGATCGATACGGAGAGCTATCTATTATTTCCAACAGCACTAGGTGTACGTACTCTTTCATTATGGATTCTCCCCTCTGATCTTTAGAGAAAACTAACCAAAGATTAAAGCTCTTCATCGTTGGCACTTGCGGAGCTCTCGGCACAAGCGACCTTCTGGCTTGTTTTATCGCAGGCTGCGCCCTGAATTGGGATGGGGAATTCCTCGCAGAGACTGAACGACGCCATGATGAGGTAAACTCGTGTATCGACGTGTTGCTTAATTTCGGCGGCTTCATATATATCGGAATTGCCATCCCATGGCAAGAGTTCCATCAGCCTGACATTACCGGCATCACCTACCCGCGACTTTTCGGATTAGGGGTACTTGTTCTACTCTTTCGCCGAGTCCCTGCCCTGCTCCTTACGTACAAGATGATGCCAGCGGTAATCAAAAATTGGAAAGAAGCGATATTTATGGGATACTTTGGTCCTATTGGCGTCGGAGCTGTGTACTACCTTCAACATACAAGACTCTTATTCCCCAAGGAACAGGTAGCGAGCGCCAGAGAACGTGAGCTGCTCGACGCCATATGTCCCGGTCCGTACAAGCCATCTCACACCTTTTTATGACTCCCAACTAACCAAATATTCTACTAGTGGTATACTTTCTTGTCCTATTCTCCATCCTTGTACACGGCCTTTCAATTCCCATTTTAAGCGCCATCTACAAGTTCTACAACGTCAGACCGATTACAGAAGATGCAGTTGAGATCAGACGGAGAAGCATATATGTTGCCACCCCACCTAATGCTTTCAAGGGAGATCGAGACACGTTCATTGTGTACAACCGGTTTTTCCGTCCGCTTGTGGGGATTGCATCGCTTCCAATATCACGCCCTCGCACGCGTAGCGACAATGGGAGCGTGTCGACGGAAGATGAAGAGGAGAAAAAGCACACACAAGTAGTAACTTTTGGCGGTGTAGATGCAAATTAGGAATTAGATATAATTAAACTACTTGTTCGATAGTAGGGTATAAAAAGGGTTACATTTAGTCTCATGTTTTAGAAACAATATTACTCTCTTAAATGAACTTAAGGACTTTACCTAGACCGCGCAATTTGCATAAGACAAGTAGAGAATTCCCCAGATCCGATAGGCTAACAACCTCGTACATGATAGTAGACGGCTAATAATTATGGTTGGACCTTAGAAAGCCCTTTTAGAGAAAATATGTAGTCCTAAATGAAGCTGATTTGCTATTAAAATATGCCATTAGAAACCTCGAGCTAGGTTTGACAGTCTTATTCATTACTCCCAGACCAAAAGGTTTCATGCCGATGATTCCTAAAAAAATATCTACCTAACAACCCCTCAATGAACACAGCTCCCCATAATGCCTAGGGAAGCTCTTAAAGGTAGGATCGATTCCTCAGGCATCTTGCCAGTGATGCCTAGGGCACCAATAAGATCCCCGATTTATATAAAAAGCCTTGAGAGTTACTGCGCATATCCTCTCTTTTACAAATAGCAAACCTTCTACTTCCCCTCCGAAACGGAAAAATCATTCATACAATTTGCCTGTTGTCCCCTTCCCATTCTTGACGCTCCTCAACCATCCAGTACTAAAGCTCATCATGCCCGCCAAACGAGGTAAAACCAACAAGGCTAGACGGACCACGAAGAACATGAAAAGGTGCAGAGAAAATCTCCTGTCTGAACAGTGCGTAGACTACACGAGTCAATGTATCATGTGCAAGAATCCCCTACAATGCATCGTCGGAAGACCTTTACCCTGCTCTCCAGCTTGTCGCAAGAAGTTGGAAAGTAGGCCATTAAAAACCCGTCTTGAACCCCTGCTTCGATATCATTCCGCACTTGACTTTCTGCTAGGTTGCGTATCAGCAGCAGCAGGGTCAAGCCGCCAAGAAAACGCACCACAACACTCTACTCATTTGGGGTTTGCACAAGGGAGAGTACCAATTCGGCATTGCCTACCATCTGGATTCCCACTAGAGCATAACATACTTCCAGCAGTGGTAGATTCTTTCCCTAAGATTTCGGCCACCACAACACCTGAGGAACTGATCGGCACCGGCACATATCAAAGGGAACGGGAAATCCTACTCAGTTGGCTCTGCACCAATTTTGAAGGGACATTAGTTCCTACCTCAGAATCAACACAGATCAAAAAGATGCCCGGAGAAACCCAATTTATGTTGGTGAACACCAATCTCGACCGCCAGCGCATTTTCGAGCGTAATATCAAAAAGAATTGTCCATCTGGCGGATCGGCGGCGTTCCATGGGACACCGACCGTACATCTGTTAAGCATACTACACAGTGGACTAAAAGAAAGCATAGACATGGACGGCTCCGTCTGGGTCGCAGCGAATCCGGCTAAATCCTTAAGTAAGTAGACTTTGGTTCATTTTTATGTCTATCTGTTATTTTCGTCAAATTTTGGAAGTTTTCAGCGTCTTTTTTTTTGTCAATCACGCTTCAAGCACCATCGGTTGGAAACCAGTTGGATCCTAATTGTTGATATCAGATTACGTAACGAAGTTCGGCGAACCCTGGAACACATTCAAAGGCTGGAAGAATAGCGCATTCCGAGGCCATACTGTCTTATTCGGTGTCGAAGTTGCGGCGAAGGCGGCACTCTTCCAGAAATCGCGAATATTCGGGTATAGCTCTATTATTCCAATAACAAATTGCAAACAAGATCTATTAATGGTCCGATATATTTTTCTACTCCCACCGCAAAACCTTGGGAGACAACGGCACTATGATCCTATTATTAACAGCATGACCCTAATGCCTGAGGAGCCGGTACCGAACGGAGATACAGTTCGGCCGGTTATGGAGGAAGCCTTTAAGCAGATACATACGCGGGAGATGACAGCGTACGAATCTGTATACTACCAAGAATTGAAGTCAGCCTCGGAGATAATAGACGATTCTCGGCCAAAACCTTCCGAAGATGATGATCCGGGTCATTCAGATGACCAGCCAGGCATGGAATCTGAAGGTATGAAAGACCTGCGACGGAAAAGGAGAAGAAGAACTACGATATCCTAGTGCTTATCTTCATATGTTAGTAGAGGCACTCTACATATCAGTATCTCCTAGAGGAGGGCAGGGTGGAGAGCGCGGGTTCTAGATGAAGTTACTTTCTATTACATAACACTGCAGAATGAAGATTCAGAGAATAGTTGTTCGATTGAAAATTCTGTTGTCTGGAACAGACAACAGATACAAACGAATATAATTCTACAAACGCACTCTCTGGTGGTGTCACGTGAGTGACACCACTAGAGAGGGTAGTCACATGAATGTCACGTGACTATCTGACACTTTCATTTATCGGCCATATCCCATTCTATTGATAGCAAAATAGACCGGATTCCCCTGCGATATTATTTACCATTCGCGAGAGAAAGTATTGACTATCTTCTTAACCATCGTACGCATCGAAAAAAAAAAACTTATGGAACTGGAATTTTCGTGGCGGAAATTAAATTGTCATGGAACCTTAGTAGTCTATTGTAGCCCCACCTTTACCCCTACCATCCCAACAGCACGCCTACGTGCAGTATTATATCCTCCAAGATCCGTAATAAGGGTGCTTAAACTTAGGGAAATACACCCGCGACATTTTAAATCGGCAAATAACAGGCACCTAGGTAAGTAGCTGCCACCGGCTTTAAACTTAGGAGCTTCGTTAATAACAAGTGTAGTTAATTTAGCGAGTACCTATTCTCCCTTAGTATAGGATAATATATACTAAAGTGCTAAGAATTGTTATATTTTTTAAGAATAAAAAAGATAATAGCTTAAAACTAACTAAAAAAATATTTATATATTTTTATTAATATATATAAATTTAATAAAGGTTATAATTATAATAATATTTTTAATAATAAAATATAAATATATAAAAATTATAATTTTTTAATATTTATATTTTATATTATATTTTTTTAATAATTAATTAATATTATTTCTTAATTAATATTTTATATATTATTTAATATATTTACTTTTTAATTTAATATATTTTATAAAATATTATTTTTTTATAATATTAACTTTAATAATTTATTATTTATAAAATTTTAAGTTAATATTTTTAATAAAAAGTAAAAAATAATTAAATATATTTATTAAAAATATAAGTTTAAAATAATTAATAAAAATAATATTATAAATTTATTAATAAATAAAAAAATTTAAATAATATATTATTATTTTAACTTTTTTGTAAAAATAATAATAATAAAAACATTATAACTTTTATATAAATATAAAAAAACTTATTATTTTTTTAAAAAAAATATTAATTAATATTATTAATTATAATATTTTTTTAATATTATAAATATTAAAGTTATTTAATAATAATATTTATTATTTAATTTTAAATATATATAAAATAAAGTTTAATATAAAATTATAAAAAGCTTTTAATAAATTTATTTGTTATAAATTACAAGGAAATTAAAAGGGTAAACGTAAAATTATTACATTAAACTTAATGGCTTAAATAACATTATTTAAAGCTTAAATAAAAAGTATGTTAATTAATAAAAATGGCTAATATAAGGCTAATTAAAAGAATGTGTTAAATATAAACAAACCTAGCTATAAATTTTATAAGGTGTAAATCTTAGTTATTTTTAATGGCTAATTATCCCTAATATTTCCTTTTTAATTAAAAAGATTTTATCCTAATTAATTTAACTAATAATAAGCCTTATAATAACCTTTTTAAATACTTTAATATACTTATAATTAATAATAGGTTTTTTTAACAACTAGGTTTAATTTAAAGCTCGCTACAAAATATTTCTTAAGTTGTTTAGGCTTTTTATCGTTACTAATAATTAATTTAATAACCTTAACTAATAAAGTTATAAAGATTATAAATAAAGCTTACTTTTCTTTAATAAATATTATTTAAGTTAACTATTAAACTACTTTAAAATCTTTAATCTTATAATTAACATTTTTGTTTAACTTTTTTATAACTATATTTATAATATATTAAGTTATTTGTTTAATAATAACTTAATAACTTATTAAATAATTTTCAATTATATTTATTAAAACCTTATAAATAATAAGGTTATTATCTTTTAATAACTTAAAAGTTTTAAAATTATATTTATTTTATAACAAACCTTTTAACCTTTTAAGGTTTTTTTATAAGTTAATAATAGTAATAACTAAGCTTAAAGTTAAATTTATAGCTAATCCTTTAAACTAAGCTAAATTAAAAAAATTTAAATATATTAACTATTTTACAATTATAAAATTTAAGGTATAATAAGCCTTATAATAATAAAATGTTAGTATTATAGCTTTAATAAATAACTTAATGCCTTTTAAGTGATTATTTTTATTATAATAAGCCTTTATAATTATAATTAACATAGTTTAAATATTATATATTATTAAATAAAAGGTAAAAATACCTTTATAATTAATGTTAAAAAATCTATTAATATCTTTAAGCATATTAATTAATAATTCTTTTAAAATATTAATAAATTTAATAACTATACATTTAATTATTATTTTTTTTAATATAAGCTTTTTTAAATTTTTATTATTATAAGGGTTATTAAATATTAAATAAAGGATTTTATTTTTAAGGTTTTTATAAATGGCGATTACTATTTCCTTATTATTATATTTTACTTTTTATTTAAAGTTAACTTTAAAAGATTTCTTAAGGATTACCTTTTTAATTAATTTATTAAACTTAAAGCTTAGCAATGACTTTTATAAATATAAAACTTTTTTAAAGATTGTTAAATTAACATTAATAAGGTTTTATTAAATTCCCTTAGTTTTTTTAGTTTATTTAATATTTAAATTATTCTTTTAATTTTTCTTAAGCTTATTTTATAAGATATTATTTAATTGTTATAAGGTGTTTTTATCCTAATAAATGTTAATATTATCGTTAGAAATAAAGTTATATAAGTTTATTTTCATATTACTTAAAGCTTAATTTTCTTTATTTTTAATAATTAACTACTTTATATTATTATCTTACTTTTAAGTTTTAATATTTTAAATATAAGTAAATTTAAAATTCTTTATAAGGTTATTTTTAACATATAACTTAAAGCTCGTAAATTTTAAAGCTATAATTAACATAAATAAATTAATATATTTTAGTTAAGTTTTTATAAATACTTTATTATAAAATATAAGCATTAATAACTTTATTATTAATATTGCCATAAGCATTTCTTTAAGTGACATAAAGATTATAAGTAATATTAAAATATTAAGATTTGGATTTAAGCTTTTAATCTCTTTTAATAAATTTTAAGCCTTATAAAATTACTTTTATTAATCATTTTTAATACTTTTAATAAACTAATTAGCAATTATTTTATTTTTAAATTTATTTTTAATAATATTAAATTATAAATTAACTGATTTAAACCTTTAAGGATTTTTTAAATTAATAATAAATATTATATCTATTTTATAATTAATAATAAAATCTTTAATAAATACTTTTAAATAATAAAAGGTTATAAAAGGTAAAAATTAAAGTTTTAATAAGATTTAACAAATAATTTCTTAAGCAATACTTATTCACAATTTCCTCTTTATTTAAAATTTAAAATTAATAAAGTTAATAGGAAAATTAATATATTAATATTAAAAATTAACCATTATATAATAATTAAAATATAAAAGATTAAAAAATCCTTTTTTATTATTAAAGTGGTTTAGTTTATTAAAAATTATTTAATTATTTTAATTAAAATCCTTATTAAGCTTAAAAAAGCCTTAATTATAATTATTTTTTAAGTATAATAAGCCTTTTTATTTATATAATTTAAGCTAATTTAAAGGCTTTTTTTGTTCGTATATAATTAATAATTTAAGAGTTATTTTTTAAAGTTTATTTTATAATCTTTATTAATTATCTTTAATTATATAGCCTAAATATTAGTAAAAATATTAAACTTTAAACTTTTTTATATATTACCTAATATATTTATTAATAAAACGTTTAACTTTTTATTTTAATTTTCCATAAAAGTTAATAATTATTAGTTTAAGCTTAAAAATAATCCTTTTAAAAAAGTTTTATCCTTAAGGTGGTTTATAAAGTTATATTAATAATATTATAGGATAAACCTCCTAAATATTAGGAAAATTTAGCTTATATATTAGGGATAAAATTTTATAAGTTATTTTAAATAATTTTACTTTAACTAATGATTATTTTTTTTTAGGTTTACTAAGTAGGTAATAACCTTTATAAAAATGTAAATAAATAGTATTTTTTACTTTAAGTTTTATTAAAGTATATTTATTATTATATTATTCTTTAATTATTATTCCTGTTATATTTATTAGTTAAGTAACCTCCTTAAGTCTTTTTATTTTAAAAGCTTTTTTAACTTTATTAAAGATTACTTTACCTTTTTAACTATTTAAAATATTAAATATTAAGTAAGGTTAAAATTTTAAAACTAATTTATTAAGGCTTTTCCTTAATAAATTAATTAAAAAATTATTTAAGTAATATTATAACTTAGTTATAATAATAATTTAAGGAATATTAAAATTAATAATTATATAGAAATAAATAGTAATTTTTATAATTTAATTTTTCCTTTTAAAAGTTTTATTAATTTATAAATAATAGGTAGTTAAAAATAACATATTTATCCTTAATAAAGTAAATATTTTTTTTTATAGGTTTAACATTTATTTAAGGTTTTAATTATAAATAATATTTATTAATAATTTCTAATTAACTATTTATAAATTTAATAGGATAACTTAAGCTTAATTTTTAATAATATAGTATTTATTTTTTAAGATTAATAAGATTTTTTTATTACTTTTATAAGTTATTATTAGCAAAACATTAAATTCTTTATAACTTTATATTTTTTAATAATATTTAATAAAGCTAATATTAAGTATATTAGTAATAATATTTAACATGATTATATAATAGGAAATATTAAATACCTTAGCAATAACTATTAATTTTATTAATTTTTATAACATATAAAGTAATACTAATAAAACTATTTAATATGCTAGTATTTTTTAAAGAAATGAATATTTTATAGGTTATTTATTATCTTATTTTTGTTAAAGTAATGTTTCTTATTATGTATTAGTTTAAGGATAAGCTTTATATAGGTTTTTAATATATAAAAACCCTTATTACCTTTTAAATTAATATAATATAAAAGGTTATCCTTTAAGATAAAAGGTATTAAATATTTGATTTTATAGTTAAGCTTTATATCTTTATTTAGTTTAATCTTAGTAATTTTTTTTAAACTTTCCTTAATATTATTACGCTATTCCTTAACCTATTTATTAACAATTTTTAACTCCTTTTTTACTTTATCTTATAAGATTTAATAAACTTTACCATATTTAAAATTAATAACATATCCTTTAATAATTTAATCCTTAAACCTATTATTAATTATTATTATTATAATATTTAAATTAGGTTTATCTTTTTTAAAAAGATAAGCTATATTAAAGTTTTTTTAAATATTATTAAATTTACTTATTTTAAAAAAAGCTAATTTTTTTTCCTTAATTATTATTAAAAGTTTTAAAAATATATCTAATATTATATTTAATAATTTAAAAATATATATAATATTAAGATTAAATTGTAATAAAAATAATATAACATTAGTTAACTTAAGGTTAACCTTATTTAAATCTATTATTTTAATAAATGTATAGTTAATTATTTCTTTAATAACTAAGTAATTTATAAATACTACTATTAAAAATAACATAAATATTAATAATTTCTTATTTTTACAATAAACTTATATAAAAACTACTACTTTTAATTTTATTAATTTATATTTTTTTTTAATCTTTATAATAATCTTAAATATAAATAAAATAAGCCTAATTAAATTAATAAAAATATCTTTCCTTAATATTAATTTTCCATTTTAATTAACGCTTAACTAAAATATTATAACTCCTTAAGCCTTAAGATAAACATTTACTTTTATAAAAATAAGCCTATTATAATTATTATAATATATAACATATTAGGTATAAAAATATTTCTATAACTTTTTAAAAGCTTTTAATTTTTCCTTAATAAATTTAAATTTAACCTTAATAATATATATTTACCTAACTTATTTAAAAACTTTAATTAATAATAAGCCTTTTTCTTTCATTTCTATTAGTAAGGCTATTTTATAAGCTTATAATAAGGCTACTTTAACCTTATATTAAGCTATCCTTTTTTTTAACTATTTAAATATATTTAAATAAGTTTTTAAAATATTTAAAATATTAGGGAAGCTTAGCTTTTTAAATACCTTAATTTTATTATTAGTTTTTAAAATTCCCTTACTATTAATAATATATTCTAATAATTTTATAATAAAGTAAGTTATAAATGATTTATAAGGGTTAATATAAATTTAAGCTTTATTTAAAATCTTTAAAACCTGCTTTAAATATTTAAAATACTTTTTAATAATTTTATTAAAAATAATAATATTATTAATATAAGCTTTAATAAAGCTTAAATCCTTAAATAACTTATTTATAAATCATTAAGCAAACGTTAAAAATTTTTTAAAACCTATTAAAACTATATATAAACATTTTAACCCTTTATAGCTAATAATAATTATTTTATTATTATATTTCTTTCTTATAAATAATTAAAAAAAGAAGTTAAAAACATTTATAAAAGTAAAATAATAATAGCTTATTATATCTTTTATTATATTCTTTTAATTAAGTAAGGAATATATATTAAGGATAATTATTTAATTTAATAGCTTAAGATTAACCACTATGTGCCCCTTTTTTTCATTATTAATCTTTTTTCATATAATAAATATAAAATAGGTAATAAACATTAGTTAAATCTTATAAAATATCTTTCCTTAAATATAAAAGCTGTTATTAACCTTATTAAAGAAAAGGCAATCCTTTATTCCTAACAAATAAGCTTTTATTAACTTTAACTATTACTATTAGCCATTAATAAAGTTAATATATATTTTCTTATTTTTTAATATAAGCATTATATCCTTATTTTAAAAAATATTATATTTATTTATTAAAATTTAAACTTTAATAACTATTTTAAGTTTAAAAGTATTAATAAATACCTTTATTTTAAACTTAATAATAAGGATATTTTTAAGTTTATTAATTTCATAAAAGAATATAAAAAAATTAAGCTTAAAATGGTTAAGCTTTTTATTAACATTATTTTAAATAAAAGGCTATTTACTTATAAATTTAATAAGATTTATTTTAAAAAATATCTTAATATAATAATTGTTAAATTTTTATTAATCTTTATTAAATAGATAATTTAAAAGGTCATTTCATTTTTCCTAATTTAAATTTTTATTTTAATAGCTTTTTAAATCTTTTTAATTGGCTAATTAAGCTTATATATTTTTTTCATAAGGTAAGATTTTCCTTAATCATTAGTTTTTTTAAATTGTTATAAGTTAAGTTTTATTATTACTTACTAGCACTTTTTTTATAATAAACTTATTAATTATAGTATTAAATATTACCTTATATATTAAAGTAAAATAATATAATTAAGCTAACTTATTAATATAATTAATAAGCTTAAATAGGTTTATATAATTAACCTATATTAAAATCTTTTTTATTATAAATATTATTAACTTTTTAGTTATAATAACTACTTTAAAAATTATTAAAGCTTTAAATGTATTATTAATTTTTCCCTTAACTTTTATATTAAAAACTAATTTAAAAAAATAGTTTCCTTAAGAAAAGTTAAATTTAACGTTATATTTAACTATAAAATTAATTCTTATTAATATTTTAAAAGTTAAGCTTTTTAAAACATAAGCTATAACTTAAAAATGACCATAAATCTTTATATTATTTGCTAATCTTTTAATATAAAAGTTAAACTTAATTTATATATTAATTAGGATTTAAAACTAAACTCCTTTTAATAATATAAGATTAATCTTAAAAAAGATAAGGTTTTTTATTTATTAATTAATCCATTCGTGATTTATTATAATACTTAAGCTTCTTATATTCATATAAATCTAAACGTTAAAAGCTTTTAAATTAAATTTAACTTTTATTTTAAGATATAAAGTTTTTTTCTTAAAGTTTTTAGGTTTTTGTTTAGGTATAAGGCTAGCTTTAATTACCTATCTTATTACTAATTAAATTTTAACTATAAAAGGTAGTTATAGGTTAGAATTAAATTTAATAAACAATAAATATTTAACTTATTAAATATACTATTAATATTATTTAATATTCTTATAAATTTATAAAACAATTTCCATAATAAATAATACCTTATAATACATATAAATTAAGCTTAATAGTTCCTTATATATAATCGCTTAAAATGTTATAACACTTATATTTAAAGCTATTAAATACCTTATAAAATTATCCTTAAAACTTATAAGATATATAAAATACAAATCATTAAAATAGTACTTTTTTTTATATATAAACCTTATTTTTTTATTAACTTTAATCTTTACCTTTCCTTTTAAAATTAAAATATATCCTTTAATTATTAACTAATTAGTTCGATCCTAAGTATTTTCTTAATGTTTTTAAATAACCTTATTAACATAATATATAAAGGTTTTTTTATTTTATAATAACCTTTTCCTAAAATGTTAATATTTAAAAGGTTTATAATTATATTAATTGTTAAATTATATATGCCTTTTATTATTAACACCTTAACCTTTAAGTTTATTAACCTTAAAGGTAAACTTAAATAAGCTTTTATTATTTCTAAACATTAGTTTTAAAAATTAGTTTTAAATATTACAATTTATTTATAAAAGCTATTAATTACACCAATCATTATAATAACCTTTATTTTAATAAGGTTTTAATTTTTAAAGATTAATTTAATAAGTTTTTTTTTTATTTTAAAAATTATTATATTTTTTATTAAAGTTTTAATCTATTTATAAAGCTATATTACCTTTAACAATACCTCCTAATTTTATTTGTAAGGATTTTTCCTTTTTAATGGCAAATTTAAGCTAAACTACTTTTTATATATGCTTAGTAAAAATTAGTAATAGCTTTTACAAAGCTAATAATAAGATTTAATATAACTATATAAACTTTTAAAAATCTTTAATATTACTTTAAATTGTAATATATTTAAATAAAATATTAATAAATAACTTAAAGGAGTAATTATTCTTAATATTTTCCAAAATATATATGATATTTTTAAACTATATAGTTACTTTGTTAAGCCTAATGTTATATTCCTTAAAAATGCTTTTAATAAGGCTTTTTAAGCTTATTTTTAACTATTTTTTTTCCTTATTTAATAAACATATTTGTTATTAATTAAAAGCGTTTCTATTAAATAACAAATATATATTATTAAAAACTACCTTTTCTTAAATAATATTAATATTAATGGCTTTATATATACGTTACTTTTATATATAAGGATCATTATAATAATTAATTTTACCCTTATACCATTAATTGTCCTTTCCTTTTTTAAACTTTAATTTAAAATAAAAAACACTTATATTAAAAATCTTTTAATTTATTTAAATAATTATATTATTTATTTTTAAAGTTAAGATAAATATAAAAGTAATAATTAATAATATAATAGCTTATTATAAATTATCTTTTAATATTAATAGCCTTTTTATAAAGGTTAATATAAATCGTTTTAAATTAAAAGCTAGGATTTTTTCATTAAAATTTATAAAGTTTTTAAAATTGTTAAACTTCTTTTTAAACATTTAAATATTAATAAACTTTTGCACATCCTTACCTTTAAAATTAATTAAGGTTAATAGCTTTTCTATAATAATTATTGTTAAAATATTATTATTATTTTATATTAAGTGTTAAAAATTCTTAAAAATATTAATAACAATTACCTTAATAATCATTTCCTTAAATTTTCTATTATTTTTAAAAATATCCACTTTAACAATAAGTTATTTAACATTATTATAAATTTATATAATAGCTTTAACAAATCATTATTACTTATTAATTTTCATTTCTAAATTAAAATTAAAATAGCTTATATTATATTAATCCTTTTAACCCTTAGTTATAAATTTTAAAACTTAGTTAAAGCTTTCATTTTTATTTTTAAGATTTATACCTTTCTTTATAAGGTAAAACTTCTCTTTTATAAGATAAGCTTTTTATTTAAAAGCACTTATTATTTCCTATAATAGCTATTTTTCCATATTTATAAGGTAAATCTTCTTATTATTATCTTTATTATCTTTTTTATTATTTTTACTAAATAATTCCTTTTAACTATTTTCGTTTAAATTAAAGCTTTTAAAGTTATTATCTTTTATTACCTTTTTTTTTAACTATTATAAGCTTAAAGTTAATCCTTTAATTAAAAGTTCTTTAATTTTTAAGGTTTTTTCTAATCTTCTATTATATAACTTTTTAAATAATTCATTTTTTTTAATTATA
The DNA here is from genome assembly GCA_002120305.1 of Hypoxylon sp. CO27-5. Taxonomy (NCBI): domain Eukaryota; kingdom Fungi; phylum Ascomycota; class Sordariomycetes; order Xylariales; family Hypoxylaceae; genus Hypoxylon; species Hypoxylon sp. CO27-5. The sequence goes on along the minus strand of KZ112437.1, from coordinate 267,460 downwards.
TAAAGCACTTTTTTTATTTTATTCTAAAAGATAATAAAGTGTTATAAGTTATATAACTTTACGAGATAATATTTAAGCTTTTTAATAAATTAAATAATAAAATCTTTATTTTCGTTAAGCCATTATATAACTAAAGTTTTAATATTTTTAAAAACCTTTTTATTATACCTATTAAAATAATTAAAATTCTCTTTTAAATAATAAAAGATATTTTTAACATTTTATAATATCGCAAAAGCGATACCGCTATTTGCGAATAGCTAAATAGCATATTTATTTACTATGACACATCCCCTAGCTCTTAAATCTTTAGTACGTATGGTACGAGAGTTGCATATTCTTAGTTAGAGCCCACGCCTTTCGAGGCTCCTTAGCATGTGCGCTGTTAATTACTTAGCGCTGGTGTTCCTTAAGGAGCTTGCTTTTTAATAATAACTTAAGGCTTTTTAACTTTAACTTTAACATCTTTTAGCTTTAACTCTTTGGCTTTTTAGCTTTATAGGCTTATAGCTAGTTGCTTTTAATGGGATTCGAACTTAAAGGTGGCTTAAAATGCTAGTGCGTAGGAAATGCGAAGCCTTAATAGGTCCGCTATGCTAACTAGGCTTATAACTATTGTAAAAGCGATACCGCTATTTGCGAATAACTAAATAGTATATTTATCCACTATAATATATAAATTAGTAATTTTTATTTTAAAATATTAAATACTATGCCTTAACATTAATTTTAAAATTATTAAATTATAAATAACTTTAACTATAACTATTATAACTATTTTACTATTTTAATCTTTTCTTATTACTATTAACATTATTAATAAAATTTAATAAGAAATAATACCTTTTATTATATAACTTTATAAACCTTTAGTTTAAAACTAATTAATAATAGTTTATAATATTTTTATCCTAATTAATAAAATAATTAGTAACTTATAATAATAAACATTAAATGTTATAAATTATAAAGAAATTAAAAGGGTAAATGTAAAATTATTACATTAAGCTTAATAGCTTAAATGACATTATTTAAAGCTTAAATAAAAAGTATATTAATTAATAAAAATGGCTAATATAAAGCTAACTAAAAGAATATGTTAAATATAAGCAAACTTAGCTATGAATTTTATAAGGTATAAATCTTAGCCATTTTTAATGGCTAGTTATTCCTAACATTATTATTATTATAAATAAATATATAAAGTTAATTTTATATTAAAGTTTAAATAAATATTTAATTTATTATATTTTATTATTAAAAGTATAAAAATAATATTATAATATTAATTTAATATAAAAAATATATTATTTAATTTATTTATTAATTTAAAGATAATATATAATAATATAAAAAAGCTTAATACTTTAAAATTTTTAAAATCTTTTTTAAAAGATAAAAAAAACTTTAAATTTTTATTAAATATTAAAATTTTAAAAAATCCTTAACTTATAATTAAAAAGGTATAGAAAAAAACTTTTACCTATTATTTACCAGTTTAATTATATTGATTAATAAAAAGGTTAATAACTTTAATTAATTTTTTAATATAAATATTAAAGGTGTTATAGCTTATTAAAGCTTTAAAAAGGTTAAAAATAATATTAATAATAATAATATAAAAAGGATAAAAGGGGTTAATAATAAGTTAAAGTAATTTATATAAATAATAATTATATTAATATATAATGATATATTTAAAGTATAAATATAAATATTTGTTAAATTCTTTTTTATTAATAATAAATTAAATTAAATAATTGTAAAAATAATTAAAATTAAAATGGTTAAAATTATATAAAAGTTTAAAGATTTTAAGAAAATAAATATAGGAAATGTAAAATTTATTTAAAATCTTAAATTTCTTTTAAAAAAAATTATTATATAAATGATATAAAAGATTAAAAATATTTTAAAGATTTAAATAATTATTTACTTTAATAATATTAAGGATTGTTTTTTATTTAAGGTTTTTAAAATATTTTGTTTATATTTTAATTTTAAATTAAAGATTAATTTAAATTAGGGAAACACCTTTTATAAAGGATTAAAAATTAAAGTAGTTATTAAAAGGTTAAGTAATTAAACAAATTATTAATAAAATTAACTTAAATAATATTTATTATTCATTAATATTATTAAAAAAATATTAAAACTGTTTAAGGCGTTATTAAGAATGTTTATTATTAATATATGTAATTATAAAAAAGTGTTAGGAATAATGTATAATTTATTTGATTTATAAAGTATAGTAAATTTAAAGTGGGATATATATTTTATAGTTTAAATAAAATAAAAATTTTTATTATTTAAAGTAATAAAGTTAATAATATTTAAGTGTTTAATCATTTCAAAAATAATTTAATAATTAATAAAAATATATATTTATTTAGTAATAATAAGTTAATATTTATATTTATATAAAATTTAAATAAAATTTAAGATTTTTATTTTTATTAGTTAATATTATTTCTTAGTTGTTATTAAAATTTATAATAAAAAATAATTAACTTAATTATTATTTAAAAAGGGTAAATAAAAATCTTATTATTTTTTATTATTTTTAAAATAATATCTTTTTTAATATAATATATAATAGCATTAATATTAAGTTTAAAAATATTAAAATTAATAAAAAGTATATAATTACAACTAAAATAATATATTATTATATATTTAGTTAATAAGTTTTTAATATTTATAAAGGAAGCCTTTTTTAATTTTATTACTATTTTAATAATAATATTAAATATTTAATATTTACATCTTTATTTTAACTTTTTTTAATAAAAATTTGCTTTTAATAACATAAATTTATAATATTTTAAAAATTCAATAATTTATATATATTAAAATATATTATTATATATATAATTAATAAAATTAATAAAATATTTAAAATCCTTTAATAATATTAAAAATTTAATCTTTTTAATAATAACAAAATACTTTTTTATTATAAATAAACCAAAAAAATTAATAAGTTTTTTAAAAATAATAATATTAAAAAATCTAATAAAAGATTTAAAAGTATTTATAAAAATATTTTTCTTTTTTAATATAGTAAAGACTTAAATAAGATTTTATATATAATTTTCAAAAGTAATAAAAGTAATATAAAAATTATTATAATAAATATCAATAAATTTAATTAATTTAAAAATAATATTTATTTAACATTAAATATAAGTATTACTATTTTTATAACCTATAATAAAATAATTAAAAGTAAACTATTTATAAGTAATAATAATAATTAAAGCTTAACATATAAATAAATATATATACCATTAATAATAAAATAATATAACATTAAAAATAATAATAAAAAATATACTGCTAATTTTCATTAATATTTATTTTTATAACTTTATTAAATATATATTACTTATCATTTAACCTTTATATATAAGTTTTAATTTTCCAAATAGATTTAGTTTAAAATCGAAGTTAAAAACCATTTACCAAATAATAAAAACAAACATAAAATATAAAACTAAGCTTTTAATATAATATAAACAATCCTTACTTTTTAATTTCTTAATAGTTTTATTAATAATTTTTTAATTTTTAACATTAACAAAATAATGATAATATTTCTTTAAAATTAACTTTTCCTAATTTAATTTAAAATAAAATTTTATTAATTAATCTTTAAATATATTAGTAAAACCTTTATTTTTAAAAATATTAATATATTTAATAATTAAGGAATAAATATGTTAAAAAATCTTAGGATTTTAAGGATTATTATAAATAATTATACCATTAAAATACTTAAAATTTTTGGACCTTTTTTTTTATTTTTAAAAAATCACGGCCCTGCTCCTCGCTAAGGCTCGGGTTCGGGGGATTTTTAAAAAATAAAAAAAAAGGTCCAAAAATTTTTCCTCGCGGAAGGCTAGTTATAGGAGTTTTAAGTTAAGTTTTAAATTAGAAATAAAGTAAGAAAAAAAGGTATTATCCTAACCGGAGGCTAAATCTATGACTTTTAAATTTTTATTTTATTTTAATACCTTTTTTAAATTCTTTTCTAATTTTTTTAATTTTTCTTTATCTACGTTTAACTTTTCTTTATTTATTTAAATTTTTATTTATTTATTTAAATCTTTATTTATTTATTTAAATCTTTATTTATTTATTTAAATTTTTATTTATTTACTTTTTTATTTAATTATTATTTTTTTAAATTTTTACTTTACGTGGGATTCGAACCTAAGCTTTAATTTTTAATTCTACAATTATTACCACTACGCCATTACGATTACATGATAGAATTTGTACATAAGTGTAACTATATACCTTTTAATTTTAAAACCTTATTTTTAATCTTTAATATTTCTTTAACGAAAGGGGCTAGTCACGTGCACCTTATATCATTCGAATGAGAATTTAAATCCCTATTTACCTATATTTTTCTTAAACTTTTAAATAAAGGATTAGTGGAGATATTAAATTATATATATATAAAAGTTATTAAGCTTTAATAGCTCAAAGCTTTAGTGGCTTTAGTGGCTCTAGTGGCTCTAATAGCTTAAAGCTCCAGTGGCTCCAGTGGCTCTAATAGCTCAAAGCTCCAGTGGCTCCAGTGGCTCTAATAGCTCAAAGCTCCAGTGGCTTTAATGGCTCCGGTGGCTAATAGCTTTAATACTCCTTCCCAAAAAACCTTTTATGTTTAACCTTAAATATCTCGGGCTATACGTACCCGATTAATGTGCATCCTATACCATTAAATAGAGAATTGAGCTATCTTTTTATTAACGCAAATTACATCCTTATCGGATTAGTATTTGTAAAGTTATTAAAGGTTAAAGTTAAAGTAGGATTAAAAGTATATCTTATCTAATTATCGTCCAATCATCGCACGAGAAAAGCTTATTAATTACTTATCAGTTTCTTATCAATTACCTTATCAATTTCGCACCATAATTTTCAGAACGAGTTCTAGCGTAAAAAACCTCCGGTTGGGAAAATTTTAATATATATAATATAATAAAGTTTATTAATATTTTAAATAAATATCTTTTAAATTTTTTTAAATAAGATTTATAAAATATAAGCTTAATTACTTTATTATTATTAACATAATATTTATAAATACTTTAATTTATTAAAATAAAATAACTTATTAATATATTTTTAAAAAAAAAAATAAAGGATAAAGTATTATTTCATATAATAATTTATTTTATTTAATTATTTATTAATAAAGTAAAATAAAAAATATTATCATTTATAGATTTAAATATTAAATTTTAATTAAAATAGGTAATATAAATAATATTTAAAAAATATTAAAAATAAAAGGTAATTATTATATTATAAATGATATTAATATAAGTTTGTTTTTATAAATAATAATTTAATGTTATTATAATAAAGATTGTAACCTTATATGATTAAATAATAATAATCTTTTATAATATAAAAATATTAACATATTTAATATTAAAAATATTTATGCTTAAGAGTATATAAGCGGTAAAACTTAAAATTAAGGTTATTTTATGTAAAAATATAATAATGATAGGATATTTATTATATAATCTTTTAAAATAAAAGCAAATAATAATATATTTAATTATAATAATTTAATTCTTTAAGATTTTATAAATAATTATAAGGATTAATCATTTATATATTTCTGTTATTAAATAATACTTAAAGATCTAATCTTTATTAATTAACATTTAAATATAATTAATATTTTTATATATATTTTCTTTATATTTAAAGTTTAAAAAAGTTATAATAAAAAATTTTAAATATATTTTAAATTTATATATAAATCTTATCCTAATATTAGGTTTAAAATTAACATTAAAGTTAATAATAAAATAGTTTAATTTTAATATTAAGAAATATTTAAATAAATTTATAAAATTAATATATAAAATTAATTATTTGTTTAAAATTATTAATATATATATATAATTATTAATATAATATATTTTAATATAAATAAAATTTATTTTAAATATAATATTTAAATGTTTAATATTAATATTTATAATAGTTATAAATGAATTATTATTATAATTATAAAATTAACATATAAAAATATTATTAATATTAAAAAGTTATTAGTTATTATTATTAAAAAAATATAATTATAATAAATATATATAAATAAATAATTATAATTTAAAAAGTGTTAATTATAAAGTTAATAAATAAAGTAATAATAATATAAAAGTATAAATATAAAATTAATAACTTTATTATTAAAATCTAACTTTATAATATTATTAATTTAGGATAATTTAAAATCTTTAAAAATATAAATATTTTTAATTAAGTTATTATAATTGATAAAAATTTTTAATTAAAAATTTAAAGGTTTTTATTTTTAAAATTAAAATTTTTAATTATTATTAATATTTATAAAATAAGTTTTAATATAATTTTTATTATTATTTTAATTATTATATTAAAAAAATTAGCTTAAAATTTAAGGCTAGTTATTATTATAATTATATTTATTATTATAATGTTATTAATTAATTTTAAATATTTAATTATATATTTTATTAATTATTATATAGTTAATAATTTTATTAATAAGGTTGTAAATTTATTAATTAATATAAGTAATTATATAATTAATATTATTAATAAGTAAATAAGCAATATTAAAACCTTAGTTTATAAAATACTTTTATAATTGTTAAGTTATTTTATAAATGCTTATAATATAATAATTATATTAAATTTTTTTAATTAGGTTTAAATTTTTTAATTAAAAGCTTTAAATGTATATTTGAATTAATTTCGTAAAGGAAGATTTAATAACTTAATATTATAAATAATATTATTAATAAAAGGGCGTAAATGATAATTATTTTTAATATTAATAATAATAAAATGTTTTAAATATAAGTTTTAAAAAGCTTTATTTAACATTTTCTTAAATTATTAAATTAATCTTTTGTAAATATATTAAATAGTATTTATTTATAAAATATTTTAATTATTTTAAATAAGTTTAAAAAGTTATTATTAAATAGTATATTAAAAATAAATAGTTTAAATTATTTTAATAAAATTATCACTATAAACTATAATAATCTTTTTAAAACAATTAGTAAAGGTAAAAACATTTATATAAATCACATATTTGTTAAAGGAAATAATATTAATTTGTTTAAGGTTTTTTTTATAAGGGTTAAAAAATCCAACCATTTTTAATATTAATAATACTTTTTATATTATAATTAAAAAAGTAAAATTAAAAATAGCATAAGTTTAAATAAAAGTTTAAGTGATAATGTTAGCAATGGTTTAAAATATTAAAACAATATTATTAAAATTTAAAAAAGTTAAGGGGTTATTATTAAAAAGGTTTTAAAAATTATTACTAGTATTATTACTTAAAATAATATTATTATTTACTATTATTATTAATAAAATATAAGATAACAGTTTAAAGTAAGCGGTATAATAAATATTAATATAACTAATTTTTATTAATGAAAATAATAGTAAATTAACTTAAAAAACTAAATTAAAAGATTTAATTATATTAATTAACAATGCCTTTAAAAAATTAACATAAAACTTTATAAGTAAATATATAAAATTAAATTTAAATATATTAATAAATAAATAAGAAAAAAAATTAAAGAAAAGAAAAGGTTTAATATTTTTAAAATTTAATTTTAAGAAATTAAGTTTTAATATTAAAAATAAATGATAATTAATTAATGGAAAAATTGTTAAAATAAGGAATATAAAAATGTTATATAATAAAAAATTATAAGTTAAAAAATTAAGCGATTTTTTAAAAAGTTTTAAAGTTATTATTATTATAATAACAAATAACCGGCAAATTTATAAGTTATAAATGTTTAAATTAAAATATTAATAAGTTAAATTAATAAATATAAAAGGGTATAAAAATAAATAAGTTAAAAATAAAAAAAAAGATAAAAGATTTTTATCTAAGCTTTTAAAAGTAATAAGTAAACATAATTAAATATATTTAATATGTTATTATTTTAAAAAGGTTTTTTTAAATTTTATTTTTAATTTTATCCACTTAATAAAGTATTTAATAATGTTAAAGTGATTTAATAAAGCTTTTAAACCAAAAAGAATAGTTTTAATAAAGGTAAGATTATATAGTTTAATATTTATTATATTATAATAAAAAGTTTTAAAAAATCGAATTAATTAATAAGTTAAAAGTTATATATTAGTTATTAATAACGTAAATATAAATAAAATGCGTTAATAAAAAATATAAATTATTAAAATAATAAGTTAAAAATGTTAATATTAAAAAATTATAAAGTTAATTATAAATATAAAGTTATAAAAATAAAAAATAAAAAGCTTACTTTAAAATAATATAAAAAAAATTATTAATTATTTATATAATTAATAAATAATAGTTTAATTGTTTATATAATTATTAAAGAAATAATAGGTAAAAATAAATAATTTATTAGTTAAATATTAAAGAAAAGAAATAATTTTTTAAAAATAAATTAAAAATAAGTTTATAAATTAAAAAAAAATAAAGTTATTAATATAAAATAATATATATTAAAATGTTAAAAATTATTATATTTTTTAAAAATGAAAAAGATAATAGTTTAAAGCTAATTAAAGGAATATTTATATATTTCTACTAATATATATGGGTTTAATAAGGGTTATAACCATGACACTTAGGTACTTAAAACCTTGAAGCATAAGTTAGCCGTAGATTAGCCGGGTCACAATCGGCTTTCACTTAACGCAGGCCGAGGCCGGTATTCGAAAGTCCATTTCTTCTTTTTATATGGCTCCGATGAACAATATTGTAAATTCAAACAATCTAGAAATGGATGTAGTCATTGTATCCCGGTCGCACTATGTACCGAGATCTTTGGAGGTGATATTTCAGTAGACAAGAATGACTATTTTACTCGGGCACAAGTTAGGGCATATTGAAAGGTATCTTATATTCCGTCCCTATTCTCATTCTTGCGATTCCAAGACAGCGTTTCCTATCTAGCCTTTTCTAAACTCAACATCTTTTCGAAAGATCCAGGAAGTTCCATTGACTGAGACGTTCTTGTAACCCAATACTCCTTCTACAAAAGATAAGACAATCATCGGGGATACCATGAAACCCGAGCTCGGAAAATTAAGAGACAGCGTTAAACGGTCATATGTGGGACCGACACCAAATGAAGATTGATGCAAATTAACCTCGACCGCCGGGGGCTGCACACATTTTTTTTATTCATTAGTTATCGCACGAAAGTTACGGCTCGGCCGCGAGGAGTGCCTACATGTTTTATATTTTGATGGTTAAGCTTGCACCATCTCTTCAGATAATCCGCTAGTAGCTGTAACGTCAGGCTATGGCTACACTGGACCTCAACACTCGTGTCTCCCCCACCGTAAACCACAAGGTGATACGGCGGCTTCAGAAGCAAGTCGTCCGGACGGGGCAAAACACTGATATCTGGCAGCACGTCGAAATGCTGGTGTGACTCTGTCGCTGCCCTATTTTCACCTTTCGCGTCCAGGGACAGGTTTGCCCACTCATCTAGGGATGTCTGCGGATCGTCGAAACAGTCCAGGAGCCCAAGCTTGAATATCGACTGCATCTCGATCAGTGATGGCATCATGCCCTTTGGAAGGTTAACATCGAACCCTACTCTGGTCGTGGACCAAGAGACGCTCGGCTCTTTTTTCTTAGATATCTATTCCCGGACTAATTTAACAAGCATTCGTTTCGATCGTGTGATTAAATAGTCTTACGTCTATGAAGAGCCTTAAGCTGCCACCAGCACGCTCAAGCAGAGTGTTGGTCCATTCATTGCTGATCTCGCTATCCAAGATCTCTCGCAGTACATCAAGGAATGTCTGGACTCCTTTTGCGATTGAAGGGACGAATGCAGATTTATCTGGATAGTCACCATCTAAATTGAGAATCAGAAGATCCCACGCAAGATCGATTGTTACGTCGATTCCGAGAAGTTCGCTCACGGCGGAACGGGCGGTTTGAACGGGAGCATCTGCCTTGTCCCAATGGTCGCGGATGCCGACCCGTACACCTAGGGGTCTGTGTCTACTTAGTAGGGTGAAATACCACTTAAAATGGTTTCGGGAGGTTGGCCCTTCTTACAGTCTTGAAGACGACATTGTGTTCAGACGAGATTTTCATACAGCTTGACATTTGGATCCAATTTTGTTGACCCTTTTAGGGGCCACGATTATATTCCAGTCTTGTAGCTGAAACCCTTCAGTTACATCAGGTACCTATGCCCTACGTAAGCCCCTAATGATAGCCCTATGAGCAGTTTGCCTAACCAATCATATGCGCAGGCATTCGCCCAATTCGGCATATTTACGCTTGGCTCCACTGCTAATTCCGACCCACGTTTTCCCCTGAGTCTGCCAAGCCAAGCTGAGAGTTGCAGTGGGGACCCCTACCTAGCGCTGAACTAGACCCTGAAGACATCTCGAGGTTCCACCTCTTCACAACTTGTCTTTACTCGCATCTCTGAACTTGCTCCAAATTTACAGTCCTCCACCTTTCAAGAGACATAGATAAAGACAATAACATTCTTAATCGACATCGTGGAAGCGTTCAGGTACTGACGTTCTGCCCGACATTGCCGACTGCTCTTTCAGAAGCCACGTACACGCAATGCGTGCGGCTGAGTACCTGATGGAGAACTATCGCGAAAAGCTAATAGGGTGCTTGGCGAAGCCACTAAAGATTCTTCAGCCTTCAGTTTCATCTCAATATCGGAGCCAGGTTACCCGCCCGGGAAAATCTTGTCTCGGACCTTTGGGCTAAATACAAGGTTGACAGACTCAGCACGAAGTGCTCCGGAGATTAACAGCGTGTGACATGTGATACCTCCTTGATATTAATGTATAGTAAGATTTAGCTCAAGGCGTTCTCGTCGGATGAACGGGTGTCCTTGTTGGATATCCAACTAACTAGCCGCGAACTGCCGAGATGGAACAGGAATATGAATGGAATATTGTTACTTAAAGATGTTCAACTCCCAGCTGATATTTCTATTTTCTCAGAATCACATAACCTCACCGGTCTTCGTCTCGTATCCCATCATACAATTATCTAAGTCTTAACTATTACGTTCGAAATGTCGAAGCTACCGCCGGTCGAGAAGCTACCTCTCGCCTTACGTAAAAATGGTGAGTCGAACATGGCAGTACCATTATTCCAAGGCTGACTTAAACAGTTCGCGATGAATGGGACAACAAAAAGCCAGAGATCGAGCAGCAGCTCTCAGACGTTCTCACTGTCCCTTGGACCATAGACGTGAACCCTAACCAAATATACGCTTACGCGACAGACGGTTACGCGAAGCAGTCTCTGGGTAGTTGTATCGCCGAGTAAGCATTGAACCTAATAATTATAGACTATATACTATACTCACGCCCGTCTAGGTACATTAATGGCGCTATACGCAGGCTGAAGGAATTTGTAGACTATTCAGGGGAACAAGGACTGAATGAGCTGAACACCATCTGTCATACCCACATCCTAACCATTGACTTGGACGATACCAAGCGCTTCTCATGCTGCGGCGCGGATATACATGAGGGCAAGCTGCGTATCTTGTTCGCGCCGGGCCGCCTAGGTAGCAACATCGACGACGCGCTCAACCGCGATATTCTCCTCAAGGCTCTTAACGAGGCCCCCGCACCCGCATCCGGCAGCGGGGCAACGCTGAGCTTCGCAGCGCGATTCAACATTAGCAGGGAGTACGAGCCCAAGGCTGAGGAATTGCGGGCCCAGATTGCGCAAATTCTACAAAAGCCTGACATCAAGCTGACTCCCAATTTCGAGGATACTTTCGCGAAGTTACAGCAGGAAAGCAAGGCCAACACCAGCTTCCGATCCGACTGGGAAAGCTGTCTGGGCTCCTTTACCCGGTTCTACTTCGAGGGGCTCGTCAACCAGCTCAAGTACCAGAAGTTTGACCAGGATGAGCTACTACGGGAAGGATTCCACGAGACGGTCGACAAAGGCGAGATCGCTTCCCGGATCGTGGAGAAGCTTAAGAGTGGCTCGCGCTGCGAGTGCGACATCGAAGGGGGCGTTTTGTACCTGCAGGTAATATCCACCTATTCTTCAGCTTACATTAATTGGAGAGATTGGGGCTAACGGGTGGGCAGTGCACCAGCAAAACGTGGGGGGTTAATGTCGATGATGCTGCTCAAAACTTGGTTGACTTATTGTAACATGGACGGTCTATTGTTTGGGCGTCACTGTTATTCTCGTGAGCGAGATTGAGTTCTGAATCATGGCTGAGATCACATATGATTGTTTCCGGTTCTTCGCTTTGAATGTAGTTGCTTTTACACTTTACTATGCAGAGTACCTAGGATATTACAGTGGAAATTGGGGGGCTGTTACGGGTAACACAACGTCTGCCATAGTGAAATGAGTGGTCAAGCGGTTACTTTCAGGCATAGTACAAGGCTTCTCCTTCTTTCCTATTCTACCTACATTGCGGGATAGTCTGTGATAAGGTAGGCAGGTGAAGAAGGTGAGCTTCTTACATGAATTCAGAGGAGTTGGATATTATAGGAAGCTTTATCCAAGCCCCAGATAGCTCGTAGAGTAATTTATTGAGGAAAATACATATGGTGGCCTGCGATAAATCGTGGCTTTATTAGGTATAATATCAATAAGTAGAAGCTAGATGTTTTGCTTGTAAAACGCCCTGGCAGTTGCCTGTGGGCCTATCTGGAGACAGAGGAGACTACTATGTGGAATATTGATGTTGATGTCCTCAATCGAACTTTAGGTTCGTCTATGACCTGCCCACTACCCACATGTCGGTAGTGGCACATTCAGCGGATGATTGAGAATCTTAGGTGTTTGCTATGGTAAGGCCCATTTAACATCATACCTTGATTGACCAGATTGGAAATATACTTTGGACAGGTGGTGGACAGTCCACAGTTAGACCTATTGCAATAAATACAAAACTTTAGTAGTTCTCACATCAAATCAGGCCCAATTGTTTGCAACGCGACTCACACGCGCCCCAAGAAAAGGTAGAAGGCAGCAGCGGGATCAAGATCCCCTCAAACAGAACCACGCGCAACGGTTCAATCTACTTACATTCTCGCCGTCCCTCTTTCTCTTCAACAAGCCCATTCTTTAGTGGAACTGAAATGGCCGCAAGTAGTATCTACTCTGTGATCCACCGGTTAGTTGACTCGGGCGTCTCATTCAAAACTCCCTTAGATCCTGATTGGACTGCATACTCAGCAACCTACAATATCCGCCTCCCAGTCACCCCTGAAATTATCATCATCCCCACCACTGTCCGCCATATTCAGGAGGCGATCCTCTGCGCACGCGAGCATGGACTCAAAGTCCAAGCTCGGTCGGGTGGGCATTCATATGCCTCATACAGCAACGGAGGATCGCATGGCGCAATGATAATAGACCTCAGGAAACTTCAACACGTCAACCATGATGTCGGTCATATTGTGGTGCAAGCTGGCGCGCGACTAGGAAATATGGCTCAAGAAATCTATGAAGGATCTGATCGCAAACTCGCTCTTCCTCACGGCACCTGCGCAGGAGTCGGAGTCGGAGGCCACTTCACGCACGGCGGATACGGCCCCTTCTCTCGTGCCTGGGGTCTCGCCATGGATCGCATCGTGGCAATGACTGTCGTAACTGCAGATGGTAGCCACGTCATCGCTGATAGGCAGCAGAACCAAGACCTATTCTATGTAAGTTCCCAGACAACCGTTCAACCCGTACCCTCAGTGGACAATCCTGTTGACAACGGAACTTTCAAACAAGGCGATGCGAGGCGCAGCTGACTCGTTCGGTATCGCTACTTCGTTCACTCTGAGCCCGGTGCCAGCTCCCGAATCAGTTTTACATTGGAGCGTCAAGATTAGCGATGCTACCAAGAGTGTCGAGCGCGCTGCCCATGCGTTCCAATGCATCCAAGACATCACTCGCAATAGGCTCGCCACTAATCGGCAATTAGGGCTTCATCTGACTCTTGCTTCTGATTACTTCGCGGTAGAAGGTACCTTTTTAGGAACCCAGCACGACTTCGAGGATACAATTTTGGCGTCATTAGAATTGTTCCTTCCAGAGGAAATGAACCTTCAAGAGAAAAACAACGTCGAAATCAAGAAGCTAGATTGGCTCTCAACGCTTAAACTCCTGAACCAAGATCAAGACATTAGCATTTCGGAGGAGTACTCGGAGCATTCGAATTTCTTCGCCAAGAGTGTTGTTGTACCCCGTCCGGGATTCAAAAAGGAGGCAATAACGAGCTTCTTCACTTTCCTCCTTGACCAAGGAGCGCACGCGCCGGTCCCGTATTTCATTATGCTCAACTTATACGGCGGCCACGACAGTCAGATCAGCAATAATAACCATGATGCCTCTGCCTATGCTCATCGCGATGCGTTTTGGGTTGCTCAGCTATACGGCTACGTGGATAATGACAAGGTATTCCCGTCGGAAGGCCTTGACTTTATCAACGGACTCGCCAATTCCATGACGAAGCATCTCCCGAGATACGGCGCCTACCTCAATTACACCGACCCGAGCTTGACAAGGGAAGAAGCACACAAGTTATACTACGGGGAGGAGTTGTATGAGAACCTGAAGCTCTTGAAGCAGAAGTGGGATCCGGACAACGTTTTCGCGAATCCTCAATCAATCTGAAGGAATGGGGCGATAGGGCCGTCCAGATGACTGGTCTCCCTTTTGACAGGCGTTTATCCGATTTTCAATTCCATCCCTTTCAACAGCTATGTTGATGGCGTGGCGATAAATCTCCGGCTCATAGAGCATATGGGTCTTGTGTTCGGAAAGCCGATTTACATGGTAAAAGGCGCCAAGATAGTTTCACTGAGGACGCGTTGTGGCGTTCTGCTAGCAAGATACCCCAGCTAATTGTACATTATTTCGCCAATAGAAAATTGCCGTGTTTTAAAGAACGTTTCCGCGAATTTCAGTCGTGGCAAGACCCTCGGGCCCTTATAAGGCTTCAGAATGTGCCATAATGCCTGTGTAAAGGCCATAGGGGTTGTCAAATCAGTAAGCACAAGAGATATGTACGTATCTCCCAAATTTTGGTATATGTAAATATTCATAGGGCATTTGCCGGGTTTCTGGTTGGGCCAGCGCAGGGTCCCTAGGTACCCCACCTAGCCCACTATACGTCCCCAACCAACCACCCAGCCATCACATAGACACCGGGGATTTTACTAAGGCTCGCTATCGATAAGGTTGTCGTTACCATCACCTTCAATCTGCCAGCTTACAACATCATCTCCCAAGGACAAGTCCATCTCCTACAACTCTATTTCTCCTTCTATACCCGGGTTGATAGTGATAGTGATATGGAGTCTCAGAATCATCCTCCGCGACCTATGCGACCTCTAAGACGACCCGTTAATTACGTTTCACGAGCGCTGACTGCAGCCTCGTACCCTTTGCGAGGCATCTACTACTTCTTACGTCATCCAGCATACTACCCTCTGTTCATCAGTAGACTGCTGCCGCTCTCCATTATCTCATTTCTAGTCTACGCGATCCTCTTTACGTTCGCTTTCCTACCTCAATATGCGTTTTTGGCGATATTTCATGGTTGGGGCGCGTGGATCAATGCGGTGGTGCTAGTTCTAGGTGAAGGCCTAGTCATCATCCAAGGCTTGTTCGAGGGCTTCTTCGTTGATGAATGTCGCGTGGATGTTTTCGATGTAAGTTTCTCTCTTCTACCTACGAAGACGGTTGTAGACTATTACTATTAGAAATACTTCCATAAAGCTTGGGTTGCAAATCCAGACTGACACTGGATAGGCAACTCTTCTCGACAAAGGCCTAGACAGCCTCGTTGCCCCACATCGACTCCTGTTCCCAGATGCGCCTAATTCCGTCAAGAAACTCGGCAAGCCGACGACCACCGCGGTCTATCAGCCATGGAGTTTGATCCAGATTGTCGAACTGATCGTGTTCTTACCGCTGAACCTAATCCCATACGTGGGAACTCCAGCCTTCATAATCATTACGGGGGCTCGATTAGGAACATTCGCACACTACAGGTGGTTCAAGCTAAGGGGTTTGTCCAAGAAGGAGCGCAAAGCAGAGATCAGGAGCAGAATGTGGGATTACACGTGGTTTGGCATCATAGCGATGCTGCTCGAACTTATCCCTATTCTGTCTTTCTTCTTCCTGCTGACGTCGACAACGGGCGCTGCTCTTTGGACGGCTAAGCTCGAGCAGCAGACAAGAGGATCGGCAACTCCTGCTGCTGCTGCTACCGCTGCCCCGACAGGCTCGCAGGAGTATGATCCGGACGAGCCTCCGCCACCATATGTAGATAACCCCGTATGATTATGAACAACTGGACTGAATTGATGATGCGTTACGATTTCTACCCCAAGCTTCACATTTTGGCAGTGATATTTTGGCTCGGGTGCTGTAGCATCAATTACAACTACACCTGCCTAATGTAATATTTCCAGCAAATGCCAAACCCCAAGCCGACTACGTCTCTTCGTCCATGAAGTTACTTAACTAAATTCATTTCTAGGCAGAGTAGGAGTGCTTACCTGCAAGATAGGTGGGTCCACAACGATCACCAGTAAGTGCTTGCATATATGCTATAGTTCCTTCCTACATTATTACAAGGCAGGACAAATCCAGAACATCTAGAAAATTTATTTATCGACTACTTTAGGTAGTTGGGGAGACAACATACTATGTATGTATGACACATACTTTTAGTAACCGTCACCTTTGAAGTCGAGGAAATCTAGTGATAATAGGAGGAAATAAGAGAATCTGGATAAATAGACTCTTCGTCCGGTTCCACTGAATGCCCAAGAACAGAATCTAGTCAGCAGTTCCCAAAGAGGCAGGGATGACTCATTCGAGACTACTCCTTTACTACATCCTCAACATGTGCTGACGTTCCAGCCCTGAAGTGCCAAACTCAAATACCCAGGGAAAGGGCTAGGGAAATGATACCACAAGGTCTCAATTGAGTGAGCGTTCCTCAACGATCTGTTCATAACATGGTCTTAGAAGGCACTGCTAATATATCCACGTCATAGTCATATCACACAAACATGAACTCAGGGTAGCACTTTCGAGTGAAAACATAGGTGCCCTCCCATTCTTCCATTATAGCCATGTTTCCGTCAACATTTGATGTCTATGATAGTACCTACATCTATATATGGATAGTGCATGCAGTCGAAGTATGCCTTCCATCTCTCTCCGTGGGTATGCATTTGGAATAGGACATACATGTACATGTAAGTAATGTCGTGGTCAATCAGGGCGTCGCCGGTTTGATGCCAGGCAACGTTGAAGTCAATCCTGGTTATATCATGGGAGCTCCTCCTTGGCTCTCGTCGACACTAACACTGTGGCCTTACCTCTTTGAGTATCTCCTATTATCAGGAAAGAATACATGTAAGCATGAAGGTAGGAGCAATACCGAAAACAGGCCTGTTAGACTCATACAATAGGTGAATACCTACCTGCCAGTAGACTATCGAGCCTGCCATGTTAGGCAAATAATGACAAATGAGACGATATTAGCGCTTCATGTTATTAACAGCAGCTTCCATCCTATCTCAGAGAACAGAGAACAGGCTATATTAGTTGGGAAGGCACAATAGAAGTAGCGTTTCAAGCACAGAGTTCCCCAGTCTCTCAATCCCAAGTCCCCCAACCTTTTCGTTTCCCCCTCTCTCTTCCATTTACTCTCTATCTCTCATTCTCATCGTGCTTCTACCAACTATTGTCATTCATTAGCCGCTATTTCACCCACCTACTTAGCACAATCTGGACTGCAGAACACAACCAACGATGAGACGAAACGCCCTTTTGGGCACCCTAGGATGCCTTGGGCTCGTGGGATCGACCACAGCTCAAGCGTACGGCAATGGGTGAGCGATTGACTGGGTGGCTGATCAGCACAATAAGCTACCTTTTCCCCCATCTAGCAGAAATACTAACTTACTCTAATAGACATTCTACCAATGGAGGTGGAAACGGAAACGGAAATGGAAATGGAAATGGAAATGGAAACGGAGGTGGAAATGGTGCTGAAACCTGTCCCCTTGAACCCAGCACCGTCTTCATCACTGTCACCCCAACCGATTTACCCACCGTTGTGTCTACTCTTGTCTCTACTGTCGTTTCTACTGTCATTCCAGCAGCTGGCCAAGGTGGTCAAGGTGGCTTTGGCTCGAGTTCTGGTGCCAATGGTTTCGAACCTTCTACCACACCCCATGCCTGGTCCCCATCTAGGACAATCACCGTCCCATGCAGCACTGAATCATCTGGTAGTGTCCCCTGGACTACTGATTTTCTCACTGTCACCCTACCTCCCGTTTCCGGTGATGCCGACTCTTCAAGCGCCCTTTTTACTTACACCATTGTGAGTCCCCTTCATTCGGGTTCATCTGCATTTACCCAACCTGGATCTGGTGCAACGGGCAGCGGTGGTGCCGGAGGACAAGGCGGTCAACCAACAGGGGGTCACACAGTCTCGACCATCTATCCTGGCCCCTTCGGAATTTCTTCTTCGCCAACCCAATTTCCAGCCACTGAAACCGAGTACCCCTCTAGTGGAGGCAATGGAGGCAATGGAGGAAATGGAGGAAATTCTCCATATGCTACAATCACAATCACAGCTCCTGGGGAATCACCAAGTGGTGCCGGTCAAGGCGGACCAAATGGCCCAGGCAAGTCCCAAACCATTTTCGTGACCGAAGGCAATCCGAATGGCCCAAAAAGCACAGAGACAATCATTGTCGTGTGGCCTTCAGAGTCTGCTGGAAACCCTGGAGGTTCAGGTTCTCAAGGTGGGCCAAATGGTCCGTGGAATTCCCAGGCTACTGCTACCACAACTCCTTGCGAATCCACTGGTAGTGCCGGAGGCTGGGGTTCTCAAGGCGGAGCAGGTGGCCAAGGAATGTCTGAAACTACCATTTGGTCTGCTCCTGATTCCGGAAGTGGTCCCGGAGGTCAAGGTGGTCAAGGTGTTCCTCATACCATCACAATCACTGCACCAGACGAATCACCAAGTAACCCAGCTGGTGGTCCTGGTGGCTCCGGAAATCCGGGAGGTGCGGGCGGTCAAAGTGGCCTCCAGACCATCACCATAACTGCACCAAATGGTGGATCTCCAAGCAACTCTCCGGGAGGCTCCGGGGGTTCCGGAGGATCTGAGGGTCCCGGAGGCGCAGGCGGGCAAGGCGTCCCTCAGACTATCACCGTGACATATCCGGGCGGGTCACCTGGCAATCCTGAATCCTCGCCATGCTCAGAAGAGAGCGGGTCCCGTTCGCCTTCTAATCCGAATGCCGTCACAGTTACCGGCTCGGGAACAACTCAGGATGGTGGCGCTGGTGGACAAGGTATCCCACAGACGATCACGATCACAGCCCCAGCTGGTTCTCCAAGCAATGTCGCTGGTGCCTCTGGAGGTTCTGGAGAATCCGGTGGTTCTGGAGGCTCGGGAGGCTCGGGAGGTCCAGGAAGTGACAGTGCCCTATACACAATCACCCTAACGGCACCAGGAGAGTCAGCAGGAAGTCCCGGCGCTACACCATGCCCAGAAGGCGAATCTACTCCAATCGTCATCACGATCACTGGTACCGGCATTACACCCGGTGGGAAGGAGACCATCGTCCTCACTACAGTGGGTGGATCACCAAGCAATGCTGCGGGCGGAGCTGGAGGCGCTGGTGGCCAAGGCATTCCTGCTACGATCACAATCACAGCTCCAGGAGAGTCACCAAGCAATGCTGCTGGAGGGCCTGGGGGTTCTGGTGGCTCAGGAGGTTCGCAAGGTAAGAGAGTCCCTCACCCTTTCCCGGGATATCATATTGACATTGACAGGCGAATCACCAAGCAATCCTGCAGGTGGCTCCGGAGGTGCAGGAGGTCAGAGTGGCCCCCAGACTATCACAGTGACGGCGCCGGATGAATCGGCTAGCGAACCTGGAGGATCACACGGCCATGGCACAACACCATGCACGGAGAGTGGATCCGCTGTGACTTCGCATCCAGGCACCGGCAACGGCTCAGGTAACGGCTCAGGCAATGGCTCAGGCAATGGAGCAGGCAACGGAGCAGGCAACGGAGCAGGCAATGGCAATGGGGGTAGCGGTTCTTCACCGGCAGTAGTAACTGTTACTGTTCCCGAGAACGCATCTGGAGGACCTGGAGGTAATGGAGGAGGGAATTCCCTGCCGACGGTGTCTGGCCCTGGGGTTTCAACAGAAGGTCCGGGTGGCAACAATGGAGGTAGTGCCTCTGTGCCAACAATCACCGTAACTGTTCCTCAAGGCGCAGGAGGATCAAACGGTGGCGCTGGAGGGCAAGGTCTTTCGCCAGCTGCCACTGGCGAGTATACCGTCACCGTTACAAATCCGGGTGGTTACGGAGGAAACCCTGCGGGTCAGCAATCTGCTGGCTCTGGTGCTGAGGGCTCTGGCGCATCAGGCAATCCCGGCGCCGGTCAAGGCGGCATTTCTGGCACGGCCACACTCACCGACTCGCCTCCACCTGGCGGATATGGAGGCAGCCACCCAACTCATGGAGGAAGCGGATCAGGTTCTCAGTCTGGAGCCTCAGCGGGTTCCGGAGAACAAGGAGCAGGTGCGTCTCCTTCGGAGACTATCACGGTGACAGCCACTAGGTCAGACCTTCCAACGCAAACTATCACTGTGCCCCAGGGCCCAGCAGCATCAGGTAAGACTATTCCCATTGTCCGTATAAAAAAGATATCAGTTTCACCAAGTGCCATGAATCGGGCGATAGCTAATTATATTTCTTCTAGGTGCCGGAGCTTCTGGAGCTCAGGCCAATTCATCCCCATGCGATGAGACCCCTGGCACCGGCGCACCGGGAGCTCTATCAACAAACGCCTTCACTACTTCACGAGCCCCATGGTCTGTTGTGCCAACCAGTGGATGGAATGCAACTCCCTCTGAGCCCACTCCTTCAGTGTCCCTTCCACCTATGCCTAGTTTACCACCACCTGTTTCAGAAGCATCAGAGTCCCCATCAATTTCTGAGGCTGCATCGGAACTCGCCACCGGGGCTTCCGTTGGATGCGTGGAAATGACCACAATGACAATGAATTCTAGGACATTTTCGTGGTGCGCTCAAGTCGCAACAGCACGCACCATTGATGTTAGTGCAACGGGCCCAGCACCAAGCGTCGTAGCCAACCCAAGCAGCAATGCGAACGCGGCCACTCAAACCGTCTATGCTTCGGGTTCTCCTGGAGGATATGCCTTTTCTGCCCGAGACAACATTGAGTTGCCTGGCCCCTCCACCTTGTCAACAGTCATTGTACGATCGGGCGCCTCGACTCTTGCATCGACCACTAAGAGTGCGAGTGCTTCACGGACTACTTGTGGAAATCAAGCTGACATTGGTGATTTCACATTCAATGTAAGAGACAAATATCCCTGATAACAGCACTGCCTACATGATAACTAACAATGTCACCAGTTCGACGATCTACCACCTCTCGGGTCTGGTACAAACTCTCCTGACGTCGGGCCGATGCCGTTGTTCAATCCATACCATCGATTCTATTTCTCATCAGGGTTCGATGTCCTTCCTCCACCTTCCGCTCCATTTGACCCATCTTCTGGCAAACTGATGATTCAATTCACGCCATCGTCAATTTCGAACATTTCCGATCCTGATGTGCCTTCGGATACAGCAAAGATTAGTGTCGGGCCTCAGACATCCTCGCCTTGCTTCCCATTCAATTTCAATGGCTTTAGCCTTGGTTGCAACTCGACTGGTTCTCCTTGCGTTTTCAACTTCACTGGGTTCCGATTCGACCAACATTCTCAAAAGGAGAAAGAGGTGGCCGGGTTGACACTCAACGTTGCAGCATGTCCTTCGATGAACAACTGTGAACTAATCCCGGTCACATTCACAGGCTTCGAGCGGCTGACATCAGTCCAAATCAGCTTGAAGGTGGATGATGAAGCCAAACGATGGTGGGCGGATGATCTTTCTCTTGGGTGGTCTGACAACCAATGCGACACAGCTGTCTGCCGATCCAAGGTGAGCAATATTGTTCGCAAGCGAGATGGAGCTTCCAGTCGCCGAAGGGCAGCATCGAGACCATTAGACTTCGCACTGTTCCGTGGTTAAACTGCAGTGTCAGTGTGCTGTAGGTGGGAACCCCGTGCTGAAGTATTTGATCTAGTTTGCTACTCGCCAGAGAGTTTGCTTGAGATGTAATAGAGGCCCGATTATAGATGAGGTTATGGCCTCGGTCTATGGGATAATGAGTATGTGGATGGAGATTAAAAAGATGAAATCCAACATGATGGGAATTTTGGTCGAGCGTCTGTCTTATGTACTATCACTAATAGCCTAGATTAAATTAGATGAGCACAATGTCACTAGACGTATCTGCCTACAAGGCAAACGAATTGTCTTTCTGGATCGAGTGATAGATAGTCCTTTATCATGTGCGGCCGCAGAGCTCTTTCTAGTCAGCATTAGCTGTCCTCCTACTATTGCTCAACTTAAACATAGACGTAGTTCATCATGAATGGGTCATGATATGTAGATACTTGGCCTTAGCTCAATTCTTAGGGATATTACCATCCCTAGTCGAAGTGGCTGGAATATCACCGTCGGCCTATACCGAACAGCCGAGCTACCAGCGACATCGGAAACAGATGGTTAATATGGTGTTCATTTGCGAAGCCACACGGGGATAAGGTCCACATCTTTATATATTTTAGTCTCTATTTATCAGCCGAATCTTCATATATCCAATCCTTGTCGAACTTGCTGCAGTTGGAGGCAAATCGGGTGTGGGGCGGTGTTGGAAGCTCCGGGAATAACGCATCGCCGCAGATCAGACGGGGAGCTATTCCCACAAACCTCGATCTGTATGATAAGCACGTATGTAGATCTAGCTCTGTTGCGACTGGAACAAGATGGGAGAGTCCTCATGCTATCGATGGGCAGCTAGGGGCTGTCGTTGATATGGACCTCGGTGGTTACGCAGACTCGACAGTCACGACGAATCAAACAGAAGGATGCGACTTCAGGGTTACATTGGACTCCTTGGGCGAAGTGAGAAGACGGCGATGCTTCCATTCTCCATGTTTTCCTACCCGACACAGGGGAACGGCGGCTAGTGTAGATTACTATGCAGCAAAATGTACCCCGTATTATCAACGCCGCCGGGCTTTGTTTCCATTCCCCGCTCTAAACCCCTTGAAGCTTCAAGTTCCACTCGCGTGGTGACTACCCGATAGCCGATAGCCTCCGGGGTTGAAAAATGGAGCGAGACCACTGCTGGTGTGCCGAAATTTTTGTGGATTTTAGGTCCTTTTGCTTCATTCGACGCCCTTTTGACTCATCACAATTGGCCTCACACGACATACAGCTAGGCTTAAGGGCTTATGACAAGAGCTATATCTGAAGATAGCCGGGGGACTTAATTAGATTGAGTCATCTAGAGGATGGGCTTGACTAATGAGAGAAATTAGATCTCGTTCCAAATCTGTGATCTTTTGGAAAACAAAAAAGATATCACGACTAATGTTTGCTTACTAGCTATTCGGTTCTTATATAACCTTTCAATTGGTTTTTTGAAACAATGCCGTCATCCAAATCTCCTAGTTCCAGCGATGGTGAATTGCCAGTGGACGTTGAAAAACCCGCAGATCAGATTCCCGCAGAAACGGAGGCCCCGAGTCAGAGTAAGAAAGATGAGGAAAACGGCGATGACAGCCCCACGGAGGAGGCCGATAACTGGCAGATACAGCCCGAGCCGGACATTCTTAATACAGAGGCCGATGGTATGGCCGGTGCGGTCAGCCGGGTGCTGAGTAGGATATCGACGAAATCGAGCTGGAACCCCGGGCCACCTCCGGACGGGGGACGAGTGGCTTGGTTGGCTTGTAAGTTTCCTTCTCCTTTCCTTTTGGATAATGGTGTCTTCTAATAGAACATAGGTCTCTGCGGACATTTCGCCATCATGAATACGTGGGGTTTTATCAATTCGTTCGGCGTGTTCCAAACGTATTACGTCTCGCAACTAGACCGCCCGCCCTCAGATATCTCGTGGATCGGCTCCATCCAGGTGTTCCTAACTTTCTTCATCGGCACCTTCACGGGGCGCTTAACCGACGCCGGTTTCTTCCGACCGATTATCATATGCGGCACCATCTTCATGACCCTCGGCATCTTCACCACGTCGGCAGCGACGCAGTACTGGCAGCTCATACTCTCGCAGGGCCTGTGCATGGGCATCGGAAGCGGCTGCATCTTCTGCCCGTCCATCTCGACCGTCTCGACGTACTTCCACAAGAAGCGCTCCTTCGCCATCGGCATCACGGCCTGCGGCTCCGTCACCGGCGGCCTCGTCTTCCCCGCCATGGCGCGCCAGCTCCTGCCCACCGCGGGCTTCGGCTGGGCCGTCCGCGCCATCGGTTTCGTGCAGCTCGCTACCCTGCTGTTCACCATCGCCTTCATGAAATCGCGGCTGCCGCCTCGCCGCAGCGGTAGTCTCGTCGAGTGGGGCGCGTTTAGGGAGCTCGAGTACACGTTCTACGCGGCGGGCATGTTCTTCAACTTCTGGGGCGTGTACTTCGCCTTCTACTACCTCGCCTCCTTCAGCCGGTCGGCGGCGGCGGCGGTTACCCCCGCGCTGAGCTACGTGGACTCGCTCAACTTGCTGCTGCTGCTGAACGGCATCGGGGTCCTGGGGAGGCTGCTGCCGAACCACCTCGCGGACCGGGTGGGCCCGCTCAACATGATGATCCCGACGTGCCTGATCTGCGGCATCGCGCTGCTGAGCTGGATGGCGGTGCGCACGGCGCCGCAGCTTTACGGGTGGTCCGTGGTGTACGGGATCGCGGCGGGTGCGCTGCAGAGCTTGTTCCCCGCGGGGCTGAGCTCGCTGACGACGGACCTGCGGAAGCAGGGCACGAGGATGGGCATGGTGTTCACGATCGTGAGCTTTGCCGTGCTGACGGGGAACCCGATCGCCGGGGCTATCATTGGGAGTATGGGGGGAAGGTATGAGGGCGCGCAGGGGTTCACGGGCGCGTGTTTGCTTGTGGGGATGGGGTTCTTGATTGCGGCGAGGTGGGTGAGGATGAGGAGGACGGGGACGGGGTGGAAGGTTAAGATTTAGTGCTTACCTACATGTATTTACGTGAAAGGTCTGTTGTTGTAGTTGAGAGGTTTGATTTGGAACGGTATGAGGGGAGATGGAGGACACACGACTTGAGATAGAATATTTATAATAAGACTGAGGGTAGGGCCTGGTCTCAATGGTTGGGCTTGTATATAAATTTAATAGGTACATTAGGTAGGTAGATATTGTTATGTAGAAGTCATCTGCAACTTGAATGTAATAGCGGTACATAGCTCACTATTGCAACATATCGGGAGCAAATCGCGACATCTCGATCCAACCCATGGATTAAGCATTCTACAGCTCAATTGAACATATTACAACAATAACAGAATCTACGAAGCGGCTGAGTGATGTTGTTTTAATCATGAGGAGGGTTACAATGGGAATAAAAGGTGAAGTAAGTATCACAACATAAATGCTGTGAAAAGAAGGATGACGAATGAAGTACTGCAATTAAGATGCCATCTCGATAACAGCTTACCAAGTACCTATAACTATAGCATCGTCAACTATAAGATGCAAAGATTGCTTACATCTTACAGGGGTGTACCCCAACTTTTCAGGGGTGAGCCCTCATACTATTGGTCCCGCGCAAGCCACCTTGGTAGTGAGGTCGTCACTCTAATCACTCTAGAGAAGCTCTGCATGAAAGCGCAATTTCAAAATGCGACGCTGTTCTTCCAAGTTTTCCATGTTTTATTACATTGAATAAAAAGAGATGTGCGCCGTTGACATGTCGGTGGTTTCTTCTAATGTCGTTCTTCTAGTGTCGGGTTCTTTAAGATCGATTGACGTTCCTTCGCGTATAGCATCGATGTCGAAATGGATCGGTAGTCACGCGGGTGATGCTACAAGATGCGTATCTTGAGTATATTCGTCCTGACAGCGCTAGTAATAGAGGCGGCTGCGAAATGCACAACTAATGAGTGTCTTCGGGGTGAGCATTTAAAAGCTTCGGGTGCTTCGATATCATACTAACTGCAGAAATCCAGCTCTCCAAAATGCGCCGTCATCACTGAGAGAAGAGGATTGCAAATCATTTGTGCGAGTTACTGTCACTCCAGCCACAAGGTATCGTGTGTTTGAATCGCGATAGGGACCAAAAAGTAGGACTAATAGTAGAGTTAGTACTATATACAGCTCTTTTACGTCCACCACAACCGGAATCACAACTAGAACGACTACGCACCTCCAGACTCTAACTACTTCTGCAGAGCCTTCAAAAAGATGGCTACAGCAACATGAAGTCCTTGACGTGCTATTAGGCAGAGCCAAAAGTAGTGATGATCCTGTAAACACTAGAGCTACATCAATACCGGCGTATGCTTCTCTATGCGCTTCGTCTGCGGCTTATGAGTCAGCTTGCTCATGCCTTGGCGCTTCTCTAACGAAAATAACGGCGCCGACACCAAGCATCACGCAAGTGCTACAGATTGTAGAGTCCACAACGTTTACGACTATTCACACGATCAAAAGCTATGTTACCGGCAGCCACAACAGCTCGTCGCTCTTCAGGAATTCGACCAGTGGCAAGTTCAGCAACTCAACAGCTTCGGCAGTATCTTCGAGCTCGAGTATCCTCTCAAGCTCGAGCTCTGCGTTGAAATCGAATAACCTGACGACGTCCGACGACAAGTATAGGCTGAAAAGTCCTTCGATAGCAAGCTTTCCATCAAGCCCTAAAAGTGACTTCGTGCTCGCTGCCGCCTCAAACACCATCAGCTCTACCGCCGGGGCTAATAGCACACCTGGACTGGGCCATGCGACTAACTCATCCGTGCCGGGCGCAACAACAAGCCCTGGCAAGTTCTTGAATTCAACCGGCGCTACAAGCCGACCCGGCCCAGCAAACGCAGCGGGTTTTCAGAACAATACAATTATCACCACCAGTATTCTATCGAATATCACCAGCTCGGCGCGGTTCCTCAATTCTATACAGGCAGTATTCGCCAACACCACAAATGCGGTGCAATTCCCGATTTCGACGATTTCGGCTCCCTTTATGAATATTACGAGCACTCCCTCCCTAAAGAACAGCACGATAGCACCGTTTCTCAATACCACATTAGCACCTTTCCTCAACGCCACCCACCCTCCACTCTCCATTAACGCAACAACCACCGCCCCTTTCCTCAATTCAACCAGCACAGTCCGCTTCGCCAACACAACCACGACAACCCCAACAGCAACCCCAACCAGCACTTGCGAGACGACATCGAACCCCTTCGCAGTCCGCGTCTCGCAACCCGGCGGGCTCTTCGACGGTTGGTACCTCCAGCTCAGCGGCGACGGCGTCATCTTCAACCCGTCCCTCGACCGAGCCTCCAAATTCAGCTTCGACACGCAGAATCAAGGGAAAAGCCACCTGTGCTCTCAGAACGGCGCGGGGCTAGTAGGCAATTCGAGCGCCGTGGTAGCTATCGCCGAGAACCGGACCGATGCGACGGGCGGCGCGGTGTACTTTGTCGACCCGGAGGTGCTGGGGGCTATTGATAATGAGCAGCATCAGTGGTACGCGCCGCTTGAGTGTGATGATGGTGACGCCGGTGGAAATTCTGGATCTGGTTC
Source organism: Hypoxylon sp. CO27-5 (assembly GCA_002120305.1). NCBI lineage: Eukaryota > Fungi > Ascomycota > Sordariomycetes > Xylariales > Hypoxylaceae > Hypoxylon > Hypoxylon sp. CO27-5. The sequence goes on along the minus strand of KZ112437.1, from coordinate 239,705 downwards.
TAACACCATGTTTAATTCTACGACGACGGTCGCCGCGAGGTCGGATTCGACGTTAGATTGCGCGCAAGGCAATAAGGAGTACTGGGTTGGGTGCGGGTTAGGGTTAGATATAGCGAGTGATGGGGACGGCGTGGCGGTTGTGAACGGGTGGAATTGCACCGCGGTAACGCTATCGATCGAGTATTCTGCTTTATCTTGAAACTTGAAGCGGATCCATGGGGTTATATGTCGTAGATAACGAGATGAATGAAATTTAATGATAAAAATAGCATGGGTTTTTACCGTCCTCTTCTCCGCTGTATCCTCATTCATTGCGCTCAGAAGAGATTTAGGATGCTAATAAATGCAAATTCTACACTTGTCCTGCACCGTGAAAAAAAACTGACAGGGGACCTCATCCCCAAGTTCTAACCTAGGCAGCTCATTAAATGGAGAAAACCTAAAGGTCAAACATGGAAAATACTTTCTGTCTCTTACGCATTCTTGGAGCGGAATTCGCTTGTGTGAAGCTCTCGGACCCGCTGGGCGGCTGCTGTTCGTAGCTCCTGGCGCCATACTCCATGCGCGCAAAAGTGCGATATCGTTCATATACACGATCGATTTTCTTCGCAGGAGAGGCACGTCCAAGACTCACTGTGACGAAGGGTTGACGTGAGATGACTTCCTCATTATCAAGATCGAGGGACAAATTAGCATCCTCCACACCTTGCGCAATCAGGTCCCCATCTGACCGCAATTGGCCAATATAGCAATAGAGCAAGTAACCCCAATCTTGGGGATCGCCGCGGCCCTTCATGTGAGATAGCTTCACGGCCCTTTCCACAGCCACCTCGATCATGAATAGTGCATCCTCAGACATGGCACTCTCTAACTCAAAGGTTTGGGCTCCACGGCGACGTTTCCTCGTGGGGGGTTGTTCCGAAGCAATCAGGTTGCTCTCTAAGGTCATGAGATTGAGGGCTTCGCTGCAAGAATATGCAGCCTTTGAATTGAACAAGGTACACTTGTCACTAAGCGACAAGAACACAGCAGCGAGAGAATAATCTTTTTCGTCCGAGGACCAACCGAAGTCTTCGACGGGCTGCTTCCGATCATCATGCCAATCGCTCCTCCTGCCAGCAACGTCGTATATGGCAAGGGATGGGAAACTGGATAAGTACGGAATTGATTTAATCGTTGTGAAGTCTTCCCCCCAGATTCTCAAGACTCGGAGGACGGGAAACGCATCTGGCTCCCGGGCCCACTCCCTGATCACGGCGTCGGTGACCCGAGGGAAGTTCGGCGTTTCTTCCAAAGGGCCCGGGTGCACTATCTCAAGCACGCCAAGATTCTTCAGCCCCGTCAGTCCGAGAAGATCATGGGTGTTGATCGAGAGATCGCGACCGCAAAGAGTCAGTCGGACGATGAAATTGAAAGAGGCCGACGCTAGCACATTCGTGTAATGACTCAGGGGCCCAGGCATGCGTTCGACCGTATGCCGGGATTTGAAGAACACGGTTGGCATGGTTCGTAATTTGCGACGGCCCCAATGATCTTGAGAAAGTTGTTCGGTAAAGATTTTAAATGCCTGCATGGGCATTCTCCTAGCACGTACCCAAGTAAGCAGCACGAATACAACGTGTAGTGGAAGCAACATATGACTTACATATGGGTCTTGTCCATATACTCGCATATGCGCCACGTTAGGTGAGGAGGGACACTTTCATAGTCCTCTACCTCGCAGGTGCTAATATGTTTTGCGACGACCTTGACGCAGATATCGACAAGACTTGGGACACCCTTGACGCCGCGGCTTGACTGTGCCTGATCATGGTCCAAGGGCTGTTCACGATACCATTCTGTCCGATTCTGCCTGGCTATCTCAGCGAACCATTCACAGTAAGACTGGCCGGTATCGCTGTCATAGCGGAGTGAGCGAATGGGCGGCATCTCGATAGCGATGAGAGGGCACGTCGGCAATGTCTAGAAATAACCTCGACCGCTCAATTCAAATTCGCCGTGGACGTTAAAAAGAAAGTGTGAGTCTACAATTGTATGGATGAACTTGGCTGTTGCAAGTTTTACTCGTGTCGAGTTCGTGTTGACATTGATGTCCGTGAGCTGTTGCAGGGAGTTATTTATAGTGAGGCTCAGTGCTGAAATGTTGAAATTACGGCCCATTGCAGCAGTAAACTTGGGCGGCCTAGGCGCTACCTAGCAACCTTGAAACCTCGTCCCCACTACCGAAAACCCCTTGCTAGGTACATGTACCTCTTAAGTCAATAGCTGCCATCCATAGATCCGTTCAGTTATAAGCGTACCAAGGTAAGCTAGATAATCTATGTATGCCTCAAAGTGTTGAATAATAATCGCGATTACCTCCATGGACATAAATTCCCCAAGTCTTTTTGAGTAGGTATAGATACCTGAGTACATCGAGGACAATGAGCAGATGCATAGTATAAGTTCCCGTATAGGTTCTCTTCTGACAATATATAAGATATATTGATAATTACTCATATTAAGAGTACATGTAGGTAAAATCTTAGGTACCTGACTTATGTAGATATACGACTGAAAGTGCTCATGGTAGGTAGATTATGTACAGAAAATCACACCGGCCGAGCCCTACTTACAGCATAGGTTTAAGGTCATCTGCAACACGGAACGGCGCCTCAGTCTTGCTCTTTATCTCATCCACGGTTACGCCATCCGCAATCTCGATCAAAGTGAGACCGTGAGCGAAATCGACATCAAAGACGCCCTTCAAAGGAAAAGTTAGTTACCGCCAAGGACAACAATAACGCATAGGCAAGACACTTACCAATTCCGTGATAATCCTGGAAACGCAGGCCCGTCCCGTCAAGGGGAAGGCACACTGCTTGACAATCTTCGGGTTGCCCTTCTTGTCCGTATGTTCCATTGTGATGACAACCTTGGTTGCGCTTGGGTTACTGACCAAATCCATCGCTCCACCGAAACCCTTGACCTTTCCAGGTAACATCCAGTTTGCAAGGTCACCCGTAGCACTAACCTGCATAGCTCCTAGGATGGTCAAGTTGATACGACCGCTACGTATCATACCAAAGCTCTCCTCGCTGCCGAATACTGCGGCACCCGGCTTCAATGTCACGGTCTCCTTTCCGGCGTTGATAAGGTCGGGATCCTCCTCGCCTGGTTTCGGATACGGGCCAAGACCCAGAATGCCGTTCTCAGACTGTAGCTGGACCTCGACCTCGGGACCGACAAATCCGGGCGCAAGCATAGGCATTCCGATTCCGAGGTTGGCATACATGCCATTCTTAAACTCTTTGGCAGCTCTGCGAACAATTCTTTCTCTCTTGGCCGCCGCGTCACCTGAGCCTAGCACCTTCTTTGCATCTGCATCATTGTCGTCTTTCGTCCATGTGTACTTTTCGATAGGCTTATCCGCAGTGCTCTGGATAACCCTCTTCACGTAGATACCTGGTAGGTGGATGGCCTCTGGTGCGATCTCACCAGGTTCGACAATGTGTTCGGCTTCAACAATGGTCATCTTGGCGTTCCGGCCCATGGCACCATTGAAGTTGTTGGCGGCAAGACGGAACTGGCAGTTCCCTAGCTTGTCTGCCCTATACGCTTTTACAAAGGCATAGTCTCCAGCAATGGCGTGCTCCAGGAGATACGACTTGCCATTGAAAACCTTGACATCCTTCGGGTACGAGAAGACATCGGGAGTTCCGTCGCTCTTGTTTTTTAAGGGCAGCTCGCCGGTCTGCACTACGGTGCCGAAAGCTGCTGGGGTGTAGAAGGCTGGAATACCCTTGCCGCCCGCGGCACAGCGTTCGGCCAGTGTACCTTGCGGAGTGAGTTCCAGCTCTACTTCGCCGGTCAGGTACATCTTCTCGAAAGTCTTGTTTTCGCCAATGTAGCTTGCGATCATTTTCTTGATCTGCTTGCTCTGCAGCAACGGTCCCAAGCCAGAGGTATCCGTCCCCGCATTATTTGAAACTGCAGTGATGCCTGTTATCTCGGGCTTCTTCAGAACCTCATTGATTAGTGTATCCGGGACGCCGCAGAGACCAAATCCGCCACATAATAATGTTGTGTCTGGTTTCATGTCCCTCAGGGCCTCAGCGGCAGAGGGGTACACCTTGTTAATCTCGGCACGCCGAGACGTCGCTGAGAATGCCCTCGCAAGTATCCTGGTATGCTATGGCAGTAAAGGAAGTCAATAAAAACCAAGCATTCCTTATTGGGGGGGTTTTTTTCACCTACATTCGAGCCATAGCGAGAGTATGCTCTCAATGTTCTCATACATATCGCTGCGGAAGGCATTGTGACAATGACACTTAATTCGGTATTCTATGTGGGTATCCGCGGAACAATCAACCCCCTCCAGCTCGGGATACGGTTCGTAACAGGTACGGCAATATGCCAATGATGTTGCCAGAGCAATTAATTATCTATGTCATATTCTACATAAGATATGACACAAGAAGGGATCGAAATGCTTCCCATCTCAGTCCGGAAAGTGAGTCCTGGATATTGTGTTTGCTCCTTTGTCTCCGCGCTCGGCACGGAAGCTCTACTCGGCTATGGATGGATAGGTACTTAACTAGCTACGTAGATCAATTTTCTAACTAAAGGAATAAATTATCCCTACTCTGCTACTCGGGTTTCTGCTACTTGCCATTCAATGCAACTACTCGTAGTTATGAAGAAAAGGAGCTTACCTAGTTTAGTTGGTCATGGGGTAAATTAGAGGCCGTAGTTGCTATACTAGGGATAAGCTGGCGGCAATTAGAGATCCTTCGCCTAAGTCCATACCGCAATAACCGCAATTACCGGTGCCTGGGAAACTGCCGCCGTGTTTACTTCGGAAAGTAGCGGCAACAATTCTCCAGCATTGTCACATGACATGTGGGTACTAGCCCTATAGGAGCCATACATAGTCCTTATAAAGCTATTAAGCAGTACTTAACGTTTTAAATTTATTATTATTTAATTATATTTATTTTTAACATAATATTCGTTTATATTAGTAATATTTTTTTATTATTAGCTATTATAGCTTTATTTTCGAAGATTTATTTATTATAATCGTTAATTTTTAATTTATATTTTAATACTAATTATTTATATTATTATCGTTATTTAATTTTAATTTAAAAAATAAATTTAATTATTAAATTTTACCCTTTTTATTAATAAAATATAATTTAATTATTAAATTAATAACTTATATTTTTATTTTTTTTATAATATATTAATTAATAATATTAAATAATAAAACGTATTAATTTATTAATTAATTAATATTTTTTAATCTTATTATTATATTTTTAATTTATTCTTAAATCTTTAATTTATATAATATCTTTTATATATTAATAATTAATTTATATTAATTAATAAGGTAATTATTTATTTTCGTTAATATAAAATATTTTAATTTTTTTATAATTGTAAATTTAAATGATTTTATTATTATATAAGTTATTTTAAAAAATGTAATTATTTTATATATAATAAAATCTAAGTATATTAATGTTAATTATTTAATTAAATAAGTTAATAATAAAAGGTATTTTCGTAACTTTATTAAATTTTAAAAAAGAAAATTTATTTAAGCTTAAAAAAAAGTAATTATACCTAATTAATTAAAGGAAAAAGCTATTAAAATTAACGAAAAATCTAAATAAATTATATTAATTATCCTAATACCTTTTTGTTTAAAAGTTTGCTTTGGTTTATTATATTTTAAGCTAAAAAGCTTTTAAAGCCATTAATATTTAGTTAATAATTTAAAAATATTTTAAAAAATAGCTTAATTATTTAAGCTTATATCCTTATAATAGCTATTTATTAAATTAATGTTATTAAATTAATTAATAGTTAATATATTAAATATTTTATAACGATTTATTATTATTAATAAGTCATTACTATTAACTATATTATATTAATTATTAAATATATTTAAGCTATTATTATTAATATTAGTAAAATAAACCTTATATTTGTTAACAATAATATTTTTTATTAATTAAAAAAGTAATTTAAATTTTATTAAAATAAGTAAAGTAATAATTTATAATATAAATATATTAATAAATAACGGTATTAAGGAATAAAGCGGTAATTTTATATTAGGTAATAATGGTTAAAACTAATAAATTAGTGGCAATAATCCATTAATAGTAAAATTAATAATTTAATTATTAGTTTAAGTTATAGCTAATATTAATTAATTAATATAATTTCCTTAGTAAAATATATAAGTTAATAATAAAGGCTTAATGTTTAATCTTATTAGCTATTTTAATTTTAAATTTTTAAATCTTTATTATATTAATATAATATTATTAAATAAATATATTATTTATATTAATATTTATACATTTATAAATTATTTAAAAGAATTTATAATAAAATAAAGTGATAATAAAATTAAAGTAATTTAATTTACTTGTTTATAATAAATAGCTAATAATTAAATTTTAATAAAATTATTAAATATAAAGAAAAATGTATTAGTTAAAGGGAATATTAAATATATTTACGAAAAATTAATTTATTAATTTTGCAAAAAGTTAAGCCTTATTTTTTAAAAGTTAAAAAATAAGTTATTTATATTATAAAACTTATAATAAGGCAAATTAATAAAGCCTTTTATTTAAAATATTATTTATAATATTAAAAGCTATAATATATTATTATATATATAGTTATTTTATATTTTTAAAGTATTTAATATTAAGATTTAATTTTAATTAATAAAATTTATAAAAGAAATAATATTTGGTAATTTTTTAAGTTAATTTAATATATAAGAAAATATATTAAAAGCAAAAGCTAATTAGTTTTTAATATTATTAATTAAACTTATTAATTAATTAAATTTCTCTTTTATTTAATATAATAAGTAAAATTATCCTTACTTATACTTTTATTAATAAATTTAATAAAGATATTAAGCTAATTAATTAATAAAATAGCCTAATTATAAATAACTATTTCCTATTTAATAAAGCTATTTTCTAAATATATAAAATCATATATAAAATTTCTCTTAGTAAAATATTCTTAAGTATATTTAAAACTGGCTTTATAATTAGTTATATTAATAATAATAGTAAAACTATTTAAAATAGTTTTATAGGAATTTTAAGCATTAAAGAAATTAATAAAGGCTATAAAAGACTTTATCGATTGGTTTAAAAATACTTATACTTCCTATATATTTTTAATTTTAAAATAAATAATATAAATTAAAAAAGTATAATAATTAGTTTAAATAATAACTATAAAAAGTTGCTAAAATATAATATATAAATGATAATATTAATTAATAAAATAATTAATAAGATATAAGTAATATTAATTATGTAAATTAATATAATTAATAATAAGGCGAAAATGATTAATAAGGTATTAATCTTAATAAACCTAATATATTTTGTGAAAATATATTAAATAATTTTAAGCCTTTAAATATTAATAATAATAATGGAAAAAATGTTGTAAATTTTAGATTGGTTATATTTACCTTTAAAGTAACTAAATATAATATATATAATAATAAATTTTTAAATTGTAATATATTATTTTGCCATTTAATATAATAATATTTTAATAATAATAATAAAACTTAATTAAAATTAATAATTATATTAATATTTAAACTAACTTTAAAAATTATTTAAATTATTATTATAATTAATTTAATACTAGTAAAGCTTTATTATATAAATAATAAAATGAAAATATTGTTAATATTTAACTTAAAAAATATTCTATAATAAATAAATGTTAAAATATTTTTATTATTTTTAATAACTATTAAATTAAAGTTGCTAATCTTTAAGTTATTAATTAATATATATATAAAAGTTAATATTAATTTTATATATAAAATAAAAATATATATGAAGTTTTTTTTAATAATATTAATTAAAATTAAATATTAAAAAGATATTTATATTAATATTAGTTATATTAAAACTTTTATAAATAAATTATAAATTTAATAATAATATTTAAGTATTAAAATTTAAATAAAGGTAATACCTATATTTATATAAGATATTGTAAAGGATTAATATATTATTAATAAGTATATTATTTTAAGATTTTTTTTTAAAAATATTTAAAATGGTAAACTTATTATTATAACCTTTATTTAAAAAGTCTCTTTTATTAATAAATTATAAGCCTATATATTACTTAACATAAATATTTTAAATATAAAATAAATTAATATTTTATTATTTAAAAAAGTAATAATTATTTAATTATATAAAATAGCCATTTTATTATTAATTATATTTAATAATAAGCTATAAAAAGCTAAAATATCTTTTATATAATTAATTACTATTCCTTTATTTTTATATTAATATGTTAATATTATATGCACTATTATGTTTAATTAAAATAATATTTTTAAATTAATTATTAATTTAATTTCTTATTTAATATTAATAGTTAATAATAAAATAAGCTAAATTATTATACGAAATAATATATATAGAAAAATCATATTATTGTAAAATATTTTAATAAGTTATATTATTTTAATATAATAAAGTATTAAAGGTTATTAAGTTAAAAATAACTAAGTTATTAAACTTATAATTTATAAGCTATGTAAAGAAATAAAATTAAAAATAAAATTCTTAAATTCTTTAATAAATTTTATTATCTTTTAAATTAAGAATTTAAATAAGTATCTTATTAGTGTAATAATCTTTAAAAATCCTAAAAATCTAATAGTTTTTAATAAATTATATGTGGTAATTTCTTAATTTAAAAATGTATTTATTAATATAAGCTTTGTAAAAGTTTTTAATAATAAGTTGTTTTATTTTAAATTAAAGCTAAGATAAAAAATAATGTTATTAAAAAAATATAAGCTATATATTATTAATATAAAAAACCAAATAGTTATTAATATTATAATTAATAAACTTTTATTATAAAAAAGAATTTTTAAAACCAAATACCTAATATCATTTTTTATATTAGTTTTTATTATTTATTAAAATAATTTAAATAAAATTATAAATATAAAGAATATAATATAAGAAAAAATCATTAAAATAAGTTATATAATTATTAATATGTAAACATTTAATTATTTAAATTTAAATAATATTTATCTTATAAAATCTTAAGATATAATATTTATTAAAATCATTAAAAAACCATTTATTATAATATTAAATATTAAATCATTTTATTACTAATAAAAAGTTTACTTAAAAACCCGTTAAGTATTAATTATTATAATAATTAAAGGTTAATATATATTTAATTATTTAATTATAGGTTATAAAAATAGTAATACTTATATTTAAAAATAAATAAACATACTTTTAAATTTTATTAATATTATAAAATGTTATTATAATAATATTTACATTATATTAAATATTTTTAAGGAATATATTAATAATTTTATTTAAATATTTCTAATATTATAGGAAAAAAATATTTTAATTAAGTTATTTAAATCTTTTATAAGCTTTTTAAATGTAATAATATTTAATTAAATAATTAACTTATTTAAATTATTAATAATAAAGGAATAATTAGTAATAATTATAAAGATTAAGTTTTTAATTATGTTAAAAGATTTTAAAATTTTTATTAGATTATTAAGGTATATAAGAAATAATATATTATAATATGTTATAATTATTAAACCATTTAAGAAGAAAAAGTTATTTCTCCTTTATGTAAATCTTTAAAAGGATATATTAAAAATAAGAAAAAAAAGATAAATATTAAATATCCTTGTTAATATATTTACTAAAAAAAAGTAATAATTATTTAATTTAATTAAATTAATGTTATTAATATATATAATTTTAGTATTTTTTAATGTAAAAAAAATATTTAATATTAATTTTAATATATTAAAAGATGGTATTAATATATATATTTACTATATTAACGAAAAGGCTATTAATAAAATTATAAAAAATAGTAAATTAATAATTTATTTTTTTTAAATAATAATTTAACTAATTACCTTTTTTTCTTAAATGTTAATATTAATAAAGAAAAAGTATTAATTAATTAAAATAAAAACCTTTAAATTAGTTTAAATATTATATAAAATATAGTAGTAAATAATAATTATGTAAAAGGAAATTTATGTTTTTATTAATTATAAAGTTATATTAAAAATAATAAAATATTTTAATTTTATTAACTTAATTGCCTTAAGTAATAAAAACCTATGATTAATTAAAGCTATTAAATATATTAGCAAATTTAATATTACGATAATATATAAATTAGGTAATTTATATATTATTTTAAATATATTATTATAATTATTTATTAAATATAATAAAAAGTAAGTAAATAATATTAAAGGTTTAAATATTTTGTTAAATAATGTTAATAAGTATTAAGGTTTAATAATTATAAATTTAAATAATTTATAAGTATTATTTAATAAGGTATTTTTAATAATTTACTTAATAGTTTATTTATTATAGTTGCTAAATAATAATAATAAGTTATTGTTAAAAAAAGTTATATTAATTTAAATTAATTTTAATTTTAAATGAAAAATATAATAAAAATATATTAAGGATTTATAATGAAAAATTATCATTAATATTATTAAAATAAATAATAACTTATTAGTTAATAATGTTATATAATTATTATTTTTTATATGTGATGGTTTATTATAAAAATTTATAAAAATATAAGATTACTTATATATATTAAAATTTTATTATTAAGAAATCTTTAAAATAATTTATAAAGATAATTACTTAGGCTTTAATCGCTTATAAAATAAACTTATGTCTTTTATTTTAAATAAAAAGGAGTTTGTTAAATATTTTAAATTTTATTCCAAATATATAATTTTATAATAAAAGATTTATAAGCTATATAAGATATTATAACTAATTATTAATCCTTTATATTTATTTTATATAATTATAATTAATATTATATTTAAAGTTTTCGAAAATAATAAAGGTTATAATATAATTAAAATAGCCATTAATAAATTTATTAAAATTGTATAATTAATCCTTAAAAAAATAATATAAATATTAAAATAATGGGCTATTATATATAATAATATCTTATTAATATTAAATTAAAGTTTATTAAAAGTAATTATTAATAATAAAAATTTTAAATTTTTATTAATATTATAAAAGTTATTTTAATAAAGTAATAAAATTAATTTATTATATAAAATAATATATTATTATTAAATTAATAATTAATTAAAAAGGTTTATTTTATTTGTTAAATTTGTTTTATAATATTATTTATATTTAATAAATAATAAATTAGTTTAAAAAAATTATTTGTTAAAGTTATAATGAGAAATAAATATAACCTATTTATTAATAACTTAAATAAGTTTACTTAAAGCCTTATATAGTTTTATTTTAAATTTAATATTAAAGGTATTAAAAGTATAATTATTAATTAAAATACCCTTATTAAAAGTTAAAATATACGATGTAATTACCTTAGTATTAATAATATTTAAAAAATATTATAATATTTAATATTAACTTATATTTTTTTAATAAAAATAACGTGTATTACTTTAATTATATAAAAGATATAATATTTTATTAACTATTATATTAAGTAAAAAATTAAAATAATAATATATAAAACCTTTTATTATTAAAAAATAAATTAATTATTTAATATATTAATTAAATTTTTCAAATTATTAGCAAATTTATAATATTATTTTAATTAATTACTTTAAATTAATGCCGCTAATAAATATATTTAATAAGCTATTATTTAATATTAAACGTATAATATTAAAATTTTATTAATAAAAAATTATTATAAAAGATAAAATACGAAAATAATACTTAATAAAATATATTAAATTTAATAATAAATTTAATATATAAATTAAGGAAAAAAACCTTAGAAATAATAAAAAAGCATTAATAAAAAACTATAATATAAAAAAGTAAACTTAAAAGCATTATTATTAAAAGTAAAAATTAAAACATATATATATATATTAGTATTAATAAAGGTATTAATATTTTTTATTACTAGTATTATTATATAATATATAAGTATTAGCTTTATAAAAGCTATATATAGTTTTTATAAAGCTATTAGGTAGCACTTAGCATCCTAGATTCATCATTATTTAATCATATCCATTCTTGGCACAGCATTTGTTCACAAGCATATTGGACGAATTATGTAACCACGTGGGTTCCACATTCATCCGGCAAATAACATGGGCAAGGATCATCCCATGGCTACAGCTCCATCCAGAAATGAGGGGCACGCTGGTATGCTAGGATTCAATTCGTCTGTCAACTACAGCTCCAAAGCCACAAATTCCTGAGCCACAGCATGGGTTCTTATCGATAAATAATACATGGGAATTTTTTTTTGAACTTCTGAACTTGGGCGCTCAGACGTTGATTGGCCCTCATATAAACTCCTCAAGTAGTCGACTTGGAAGCGACGAAATCCGAAGCCGGCGACAATACCTACACGCTTCCATTTTCTCTTTGGAGTCCGAGGCTTCGCCATGGAGGAAAGCACGGCAAAAAGGCGAAAACTAGACCATGCAGACGGCGGGCCAACCTTCGAAGCTGCGAGCTCGTCCGCCTCGGCGATGGGCGCTTCTGGCGCAAGTGCTTTCATCTTGGAGACAGAAGAACTGTTGAAGGAGGTAAAATTTGACTATAGCAAAACATCTGCTAGCGTCGAAGATACTCTGCGACAGTTCAAGGATATAATTGAGGCTACGGAATCCCATGAACCTCTTCCCGTGAGTTCGCTCCTATTTGGCTGCTTGAAATTAGCTAAGATCTAATTCATATTTCCTAAAGATTGGCGAGACCACAGCAAAATTCGAGAAGTCGAGCCGAATAACTATCCCCTATCCCGACCCGAAACCAGCAAAAGATTCTCCGTATAAACTCTCCTTCGAACCACCAGCTCAGATCAACGTGGTAGGAAGCTGGATTCTGAAGACCAATGTCAAATCTCAACGGGACTTGGCTGTTGATATGATTGTCGACATGCCTGCGTCCATTTTTCAGGAGAAGGACTACTTGAACATGAGATATTTCTATAAGAGATCGTATTACTTGGCTTATATTACCTCGGCACTGCGTCAGGCATTGGGCAACACCACAGAATTTGTCTTCGATCATTTGCATGGGAACCAGCTATTGCCAATACTAGTCGCTCGAACAAAGGATACCTCTGACAAGAACAGTTCTCAACGCAATTCGAAACCAGCTATTCGCGTAATCCCGTCTATTCCAGAAAGTTACTTTCCAATAGCTAGACTCACGGCAGTCAGCAACGCTATCCGACAGGGTAAATCCGAGGAAAAGAATACCGAGGACGCGAAAGTGCCTACGCCTTTCTACAATACAACTCTAAAAGCTGAGAGCCAATACTCATCGTACCTGAAACTACTATACAAGGCTGCGAACTCCTGTGCTGCTTTCAGAGATGCATGCGTTTTAGGTCGTATATGGTTACAGCAGCGGGGATTTAGCGGCAAATTAAGCGATGGTGGTTTCGGCCATTTCGAATGGGCAGTCTTGATGGCTCTTCTCTTGCAGGGCGGCGGTCGGAAAGGAGAAGCAGTCCTCTCACCTTCATTGTATAGCACCCAGCTATTCAAGGCGACTCTGCAATATATTGTTACGGCGAACTTGCAGAAGAAGGTAGTGGTGATTGGCAAAGACCCTCCCGATCAGGAGACTCTTCGCCAGAGTATGCCAGTCCTGCATGACACTATTCGTGGGATAAATGTCCTCTACAAAATGACTCCGTGGTCTATCGCATTGTTAACAGAGCAGGCTAGATGGTCTCTTTCCGCCATAAATGACAGCCCCCTCGATCAATTTGACCCCTTATTCATCATCAAAGCCGACCAGCCCCTGCAGATGTTCGATATGCTGTTAAGCGTCCACATTCCTTCTTCAAAGGAAGGCATCGAATCAGTTGATCGTAGAGGATTCGTTTCCGATTTCAGCGCCTGGTTGTATCATACGTTGAAACGGGCCCTTGGGGAACGAGCTCAATTGGTTCATATCAACATGCCAGACAGAGCTACATGGCCAATTTCATCCGCAGGGTCAAAGCCGGAGAGCAAGACTCTCCTTGTCGGAGTTATTATAGACCCCCTAAAAGCATCACAAGGTCGCGATTATGGCCCCCCGTACGAACAGAAGAAAGAGTCGGCTAGGTTCCGCGAGTTCTGGGGTGAAAAAGCAGATCTCTGGCAATTCCCCGATGGCAACATTGTCGAAAGCCTCGACTGGACGGAATTTTCCTATCTAGGCTTTTCAGGCATATGCGAAGGCATTATACGTTACATCCTCAAATTCCGACTTCAGCTGCGAGATGGTGACCTTGAATTTTACTGGAAGGAAATTCCCAAAATCATGTCGCTTGCACCCTCGGACAAATTAGCCTTCGACGGAGCTAGACAAGCATTCGAGGTGTTCGAAAGAGATGTCCGTGATCTTGAAGATCTCCCACTACATGTGAAGCAAATAGCGCCCATCGGCCCAGACCTTCGGCGCACATCGCTGAATGTACCAGAATTCAATTTCCGAAAGCCACTTCTACAACCAATTGAGGTTGTTGTTTCTTTTGAAGTTTCTGGCAAATGGCCTGAAAATCTGGCCGCCATCCAAAGAGCTAAGATTGCCTTCTTATTAAAGATTGGTAGCTCTTTGGAGGAAGCGAAAGAGGAAATCAAGACACACATTGGACTCGAGAGTGCAACTCGTGACGACGAGAACTTGGCATTCTTGGATGTCGTCTACGAGAATGGCGCATCTTTCAGACTTCGGGTACACAGCGATCTTGAGGAATCACTTCTTGATAGGCAAACGAAAGACAAGACGGTGGAACGTCACATTCGCACCGAGGCTGCCGACCTACTTGCTTCATATAAACGGATGTATACGAATCTACCACTCCACAACCAGACCATTTCCACATTCTGCACAAGATATCCTGCATTATCCCCTTCCATACGTCTCATCAAGCACTGGTTCAATTCCCACAAGCTATCATGTCATTTTGGCGAGGAGCTTATAGAGCTATTTGTTCTACAGGCATTCCTCAAACCGTACCCATGGCAAACTCCATGCAGCGCAATGACTGGATTTATGCGAACCCTCTTACTATTGTCAAGGTGGGACTGGCGTGACGAGCCGCTCGTCGTAGATTCGGCAGACTCCCTCTCCACATCACAACGACTAGAAATCGGTACCCGACTGCAAGCATGGCGCAAGATCGACCCCAACATGAACCGCACGGTCCTGTTCGTCGCCACCTCTCACGACGTCAGCGGCATCGCATACACGCTCCACGGCCCAACCAAAGTCGTCGCCACGCGCATGACCAGCCTAGCGAGATCGGCCTGCAAGGCGGTCAAGGAAAAGGGCATCGACCTCAACATCCGCAGCCTGTTCCAGCCAGCGCTGCGCGACTACGACGTCCTGCTTCACCTGTCTCCCAAAGTTCTTAAGAGCATCACCCGCGGGGACGATGATGCGGCGGCGACGCGGCGCTCGCAGTTCGCCAACCTGAACGACCAGAACACGGGCAAGGCGGCGCTGCCGCTTGTCGAACCGCCCGCGAGGACCCTGCTGAAGAGCCTTAATGCTGTGTACTCCAGCCCCCTGCTGTTCTTCCACGGAGCCCCCGACGATAACATCATTGCCGGCCTGTGGAATCCGCTGATTCATAAGCGTACGTTTACCGTGCATATGCCGTGCTCGTTGAGGTCGTCGGGCGAGAAGGGAGAGAAGGGAGGCGGTGGTGAGGGCGAGTTATTCGAGGTGAATAGGAACGCGATACTCGCTGAGATCGCCCGGATCGGCGGGGATGTTATTGAGAGGATTGAGGTTACCTAAGGACGGCTAACCTTAGCTGAGTAGACCTGGACCTGGACCTTACTTGGAGCTGGCATAGTTGGTGGAGTGTGTGGGAAGAGAAAGGGGGGGGGAAGGAAATGGAGTATGGAAGACATGTTTACATACCTAGACATTATAGAATGGTCGGCGGTGCTGATGATACCAATTCTACGAATTTGAACGTGTCTTGTGTTAAGTATATGTGATATACGTGATGCTTAGGAGCATAATCGAGGATTGT
Source organism: Hypoxylon sp. CO27-5 (assembly GCA_002120305.1). NCBI lineage: Eukaryota > Fungi > Ascomycota > Sordariomycetes > Xylariales > Hypoxylaceae > Hypoxylon > Hypoxylon sp. CO27-5. The sequence goes on along the minus strand of KZ112437.1, from coordinate 223,574 downwards.
GAATGAATTATATTTCCCCGTCCCATCTAACGATGCCCATGGAAATGGCACAGCATAGTCCGCTTCCAACTTCATGATTCGACAACTGTATTAGAGGCTAGACACATGTGTGGGAATCGCATATACTCGACCTCAAGCTACATTCACAATGAAAATAAACCCAGGTTTATAAGCATTGATCCATTGATTAAAGGTTTATCGTATGCAACATTAATTCATGACTGCATCCCTAGTAAGTAGCCAGGTGCTTCAAAATGCTATAAACGTAGACAGGCTAGTACCTGATGCCGGGTATAGACGAATGAACTGGGGGTGGGAATCATAGTGTAGAGTTGAGTGTAAAAACGACCAGTAGGCTAGGAACACGATTGATATGTAAGTATACAATTGAATAGGAGAACGCCTGGTCCAATGCAACAAGACCACCAACGACAAAAAGCCAAAAGCCAAGATGAGAAACGGGGGGCACAAAACATGTGATGACGATGACAATAAGAGACCAATGGATGTCCTACATCAGTCCTCGGGGTACAGCTCCTTCATATTACTAACGAACACGCCCCTCTCGCCGTCCCACCTCTTGAAAAACTTGCCCGCCATGGGCATCAGGTCCTTGATCTCGGGGGGCAGGACCTCGGGGCCGCCGCGCAGCTCCATGATCTCGATGTTCTCCTCGGCAATAACGTGGTGGTCCGAGCCATCGGTGCCGACCCTAGATGTTCTGGTTAGAAAGAACGAGAACGAAATGCGAGACAGGTACCTCGGATACACAATACGTCACAGCGAGAAAAAAAGAAAGGGTGAAAATAGTGATAAGATAAGACTCACATGCATCGATAGAACGGCTGGCAAGAATTAGACGATCCCCGGCTTGGGATGAACAGATTATCATCCCAAGTCGACACGCTGCCGAGGGTCCACCCGAGGATGATGCCGTGGTACTCGTAGCGCCTATGCTTGAAGACCTGGCCGACGCGGTATTTGACCTTGACATCCGTCTTCATGTCGCTTCGTCTGCGGGGCGGCTTGACCTCGGCGTCCATGCGTCGGATCTCCTTGATCTGGTCGCGCACCCGCTTAGAGGGGAGCTCCAAGCCGTGCCGGTGGCGCGACGGCGCCGCGAAGGTGTCGTACATGGGACACACGTACTTCTCGACCAGCCAGCAGTCCTCGGGGAAGTACTCGTAGAAGTAGGTCCGCAGGTCGCCGACGTCCTGCTGCCAGTCCCAACGGACCTCTTCGTTCTCGGGCAGCACCGGGACCATCATGATGCTCGCCCAGATCATGCTGTACAGAGCGGGTTGCAGGTTGCGGGCCCAGTCGCCGCGGTTGAGTTCGATCATGGGGATCAATTGGGAGAGGGGACGCTCGTTGGTGCGGAAGCTGGTGAAGGATGCTCGGATGTTTTGCGCGGTGCGCATCACAATGAGATCCGTGGCCGTGGGTCGGAGCAGGTTCTCGTGGCCGGCGTGGATGCCAAGTCTGGCGAGGAAGCTGATTATGTAGTCTAGAGGGACCTCCTCGTCTGATCCGTAGGGGTCGAGAAACATGTTCTCCTGATGCCCCGCTTGTTCTTCAGGAAGAGGGTAGCCGTCCAGTGATATTCCTGGAGGGGACAGAACTGTGGCGTGAACATGGTTGGGCAGGGCACAAGGGTAGGCCTCTATCCCGAGTCGCGAGGCTATTGCCGAATAGATGGCCGCGGAGATAATGGGTAGTGAAGGATGATGTTCGTCTCGAAGAGCCCTCCCGATCAGGCAGTTGCGTAGATAGCGATATGTCTGCTCTGACGGATCGTTCAATCCTGTCATGTTATTGGAATGAAGCCATCGAGCCAAGGCGATAGCCTTTTGCCGAGTTGTCATCTCGTCAAAATCCATCTGGGTGTTGCGAAATCGTGCTGTGATGTCATCTAGCAACTCGGTAATCTGCGACGTAGACAGACAGAGGTCAGTAGCATGATCAGGCGGTATAATGTAGCAACCATACCTCATCCAAGTCACCCTCGTTATCGTGGAGCATGAACATGTCAAAAGCACCGAGGGCGCGCTCGAGGCGCATGCCGCAGTTCAGCCGCTCGCTATTCGTAGTATTTTCATCATCGCGACGAGCCGCGTGCTTCTGATACTTGGCCCATTCTTGTATCGCAAGGCTTCGATGTATGCTGTCGAGGACGGAGCAAGAGTAATATCTATAATTTCGCCGAAAAAAATCTATTAGACCGAACAAGACCAAGCAGATATCGTAGATCAAATGGGTATACCTTCGCGCCAAAACATCCTCTACCGAATCGGGAACGCGACACTGACTCAAAAGATAGTCTTTCGCGTCGTAACCATATTGGCAGATCTGTTCTATCTTTTCCAGCCGAGAAACGCGAGAGGCGACAATTCCGTCGACGAGGCGTGCAATGCGAGCGTTACGTCCGAGCCGTTGGAGATAGAGTCGTCTCCAGTCGGTCTCGCGCAAATTTCGCTTCAGTCTCTCCTTGAAGTGATGATTCGACTCCCAGTACTTAAAGTTATGTTCGCAGTAAAACTTCCATAAGAGAGGTTCTTGTGCGACACGGTTAAAACGCTTTGAGAGGAGTGAGACCTTCGTCAGGGTCTCTTCCGGAGATACGTAGAGCAGGATCTGATGGACGATCTCGTCCGGCAAATGGTCAATAGACGCCATCTTTTTCCACTTTTGAATGCGAACCTCTTAGTTAGTAGAAGGTTTAACTCAATAATCAATAAAGGACATGAAAAAGGAAAAGAGGTAAAGAGAACTTGAAGGTTAGAGTTATGCCCGAGGCGGCAAGGTTTTCGCCGAATTATAGCGTACTACAGTATGTAGGGGATAGGAAGTGACGCGAGACTCATGCGACCAACAGTGATGAGAGAAGGGCGTAATGCGAATTTCAATGGGTCTGATACGTCAGGAGTCTGTGATCTAGTGGGGCCCTTTGTGACTAGTACGTTTAAAGGACCCTTGGATCTCACTTGCCCCGCTCTGCCCGCTCCGAACGATTGAGAAGAGAGGCTGGTCATCAAGGTTCTCGCCGATTGCGCTCAGACCATGAGTGGCTGTCGCACAGAATTCACGAAATCAAAAGGGCGCTACTACCGATGTGGTTAGATGGCATTTATGTTCCAAACTTCAAACTCAAAGTACTCGCGTACCTTTAGCGTAGTATTTGATCCCCACCTTAAAGTTCTAAAAAGCTCTGGGCAACTTTGCCTACATCAAATAGTACGGAACCCAAGTAAACAACTGCACATAATGAAAACGCGTCTCCCACCAAAACTGACGTGTAAGGTGGATTGTAAATCTTCCCTCCAAGACGATTACAATTCAACTCCATATTTCAATACTCAACTCGACATTACGTGCTTACTATTATAGAATTGATTAACTATTCCTTATAGTCGCATGGTTAGTCGAATTACACGTCGGTATATCGCAATATTCAATCCCACTTGTACGGCATCATCATCCCACTTCTCCCGCCGTCAAGATGGATACACCTCGATCCAACCTGGGTGATGCCACCTACCTAAGCAGAGCACCACCTGATTTCGATATGACACAAGAATCTTCATTCCACTCGCCATCAAAAGATAACAACTTTCTCCAACAAATGCGCAATGGTCGCGGTGTCAGTCTACGAACACCTCGTGGAACTAATCGCGCGCCTCTAGGCGACAAGAGGAACCTCCCAGGCGGAATTGGCGGCGCAGAGTTCACGCCAATGCTCAAGTCCGCGACAAGAAACAGTGCACGTCGATTCGGCAAGGAAAATACGAATAATGTAGCCACACCTGCTCTAGGCAAGATCGACGAAGATATGGACATGACGAATGTTCCCGTCGAGTCCTCTTTATATGGTCCTTCAAGAGGCGAATCATACGTCGAAGCCACACCACTTCCCCAGGTCGAAAGCAGCAGTGTAGCATCCACACCAATAGCCTTACCGCGACGCAGTGGTAAAGGACCATTGCAGGCTGGAAATCAGCTGTCGCTTCGAGAGCAGGAGGAGGTTGTCGATAGAATCGAAAAAGAAAATTTTGGTCTGAAGCTCAAGATCCACTTCCTCGAGGAGGCGTTAAGGAAAACAGGACCGGGCTTTAGCGAGGCTGCTCTGAAGGAAAACACCGAACTCAAGGTCGACAAGGTCACGATGCAAAGAGAGCTTCACAAATACAAGAAACATCTAGCATCGGCAGAGAAGGATCTCGAAGCTTATCAGCAGCAAATCTTGGAAGTTCAAGAAAAGGCCAAGAAGAAGTATGCCGATGAGAGCCAAAAGGCCGAAATCGAGGCATTACGACGAAGCCTGGAGGACAAGGATGCCGAAATTGAGGATCTTCAGCGGCAACTGCAGCGTGGGAGCAGGGACCAAGACAAAATCGACAAGCTCAATGATGCGATAGGCGACCTCGAGGCGGATCTACGCGAAAGAGATCGGGAAATCAATGAGCGTGAAGAAGAGGTAGATGAGCTGAAGAACAAGCTAGAAGAGGCCGAAGAGAAATGGAAATCGGCCCAGGACAAGATTTCCGATCTTGAGACACACGCACAGCCTACTGAGGACTCGGGAAAGCTAGACGAGTTACGAGATAAGATCCGCGATTTAGAGGCAGATTTACGAGAAAAGGAAATGGAGATTGACGACCGGGATCAAGAGCTGAATGATCAGGATGAGAAGATAAGACTGGCGGAAGAGAAGTGGAAGTCTGCCCAAGACAGAATAGCTGAGCTCGAAAGGAATGCCCAGTCAAGTGAAGAACTCGACGAGGCGAAAGGCACTATCGAAGATCTCGAATCCGATATGCGAAGACTCGAGCAACAACTTGACGACATGAAGGAGCAGCTTCAAACCGCCATTTCAGAAAAAGATCGAGCTGAAGCCGACCTTGAGGAGCTTCAGGAAGAAATGTCCAACAAATCACTCGTCACTAAAGGCCTCTCACGCCAAGTTGAAGAGAAGATCGCACGTCTACAAACCGAAGTCAGCCGTTGGCAAGAGAAATATGAAGCTCTTGAACAGGATGCATCGGAGAAGGACAGGTTCACCACGGAAGTAAAGACGAGAGCCGAGCAACTCCTACAGCAGCGGGAATCTTGGGATCGCGAACGGAAACTTCTTATATCAAAGGTGGAAACTCTACAGAAAGACTTGGAGATGCGCACAGACGAAAAGAATCTCTTGCAGCTCCGTCACGATTCGCTAGGAGACGAGTCTGCTTCTTTACAACGGGATGTAGCGCGTCTTCAAAGACAAATCAATGAGCTTGAGCTGAACCTGGATCAAGAGAAGGAGCATGGCCTACAAATCGAACGCGACATGAAGCGCAATCATCAATCAGAAATTGACCGACTGAATGATGATATTGCTGACCTTCAAGATGAGCTTCACCGAGTTCGCGAAGAAGCATCCGGAGGTCAATCAGCATCTGCCTCCCTAGAGCGAGAAGTTACTCGCTTACAAAAGCGCATAAGCGAACTCGAGACAAGCTTGAGTCAGGAGAAGGGCCGTTCCTTGCAGACTCTCTACGAAACCAACACTAAGCACAAGGAAGAAGTTAATCGCCTGAACGACGACATTGCTGACCTTCAGGACGAGATAGGACGAGTCCGAAAAGAAGCATCAGGAGGCCAATCCGCATCGGCGTCGCTGGAGCGCGAGGTCGAGCGTTTGCAAAAACGTGTCAAAGAGCTCGAGACGAGCTTGGAACATGAAAAGGCAAACGCTCGAGTGTGCCAAACCACCTCTGGTGATGAGGCGGCCTCGCTCCAGCGAGAAGTTAACCGTTTACGAAACCAAGTCAGTGATCTAGAGCTCAGCCTCGACCAGGAGAAGAGTCATAGTCGCCAGATCGAGAAAGATGTTCGCAACCAGCTCAAATCTGAGATTGACCGCTTAAACGATGATATCTCTCAACTACATGCCGATATTCGCGAGAAGGACAACCTCTACAAAAGCGATAGTGAAAAGTGGGCAGCTGAAAGGCGCGACCTAGAGGCCCAACGAGACCGTCTCGAGGAACGGGCTACTGGACTTGAGAGGACTATCGACAGACTACGTGATACGGAGGGCTCCTTATCTAGTAAAGAGACGAAGCTCCAAGACGCCCTAAATAGCGAAGCGCAACGCCACAAAAAGGAAGAGGCCGCGCTCAGCCGTCAGATAGACGATCTACGGCAAGAGTTGGAATCTCGACAATCTTCATTGACAGCACTTCGTAACGAGATCTCTGCTGTCCGTGAAGAACTTCGGCAGAGTCAGTTAGACTACCAGATTAAGTCTGAGGAAGTAGAGGCTTTACAGGATGAAGTCGAAGTTCTTCAGGCTACTCTAGACGAGGAGTCAGAAGATGCCGCTCAGAAGCTGGATGAAGCCGACCGGATGTGCCAAGATCTTAGACGACAGCTTGAACTAGCGAGACGCGACCAATCACAAAAAGCGGGCGATCTCGGGCAGCAGTTACAAGAAGCCAACCAAGTCTCCGAAAGCCTCCGACAAGAACTCCAAGATACGAATCGAAAGCTACGGGATGTCGAACATCAATGCGAGCGCCTGAAGCAGGAAGCAGAACGGGCAGCACGGCACGAGTCCAAGCAGACAGATAAGAAACTAGAGCAAGCTAATCGCGAAGCCGAGAAGCTCAGGCGAGAGCTAAAGCGCGCGACTAGGGAGTCCGAGAAGGCGAATCGCTTGTGTGAGGAATTACGAGAGCAGCTGGAGCTAGCGAAGCAGGACCTCGACTACGCCAGCCCACTTTGCAAGGAACTTCGCCAGAAACTCGACCGAGCGCGCAACGAACGCGCTGCCTACAAAGCGTCTGCCGAAAAACTAAAGGCCGACTGTCAGCGGCTGGAAGAGGGTGCTCGGGAAGCACTCGCCTGGATCAAAGCCAAGAACTCCGAGTCGCCAGAAAATGCAGTCACGCCGTACACCCCGAATATCGTCAAGAGAGGCACCAAGGCCAGCTTCCGGTATGGCGACATCGTCATGGATGTTGTTGACCAAAGGGATCACGAGGCGGTGATCCGGGCGGCGGACGCAGCAGAAAGAAGACACACCAAGGAGCTCCGCGGCATGACGCTGCAGATGCAGTGGATGCAAGCGCGGTGGGAGCGCGAGGCCAAGCTCAGGGACGATGCTGCGTTCGCGAAGAAGTTTTTGGCGCTACAGTTGGAGATTGCTGATGCTTGGTATGTTTTTAATCCCATTACCAACCTCCCCTTATTTCCGTGCCCACTTTACTAACACCCCCAACAGCAACAAGGCAGACCTACGCATACTGCGGAGCATACACAAGCAACTGGGTATCAAATCACCAGACTCGCTGCTCTCGTCTAGGAAGCGGGGGACGCCCAAGAAACAACCAAATAAGCTGAAGGTCTTTGCAATTCTGCTGAGAGCCGTGGCAAGGATGAAGATTAGCGCAAGACAGTGGGGCGAGCAGGAGAAGAAGCGGAAGAAGCTTCTGGATGCGTGGGAGGAGAGCCAGAAAAGGGGGGAGGACCCTAGGGAAGCTGAAATTAGCTGAACCTGATTACCTGGATACCTTGTCTACCTAGGCTCACGTTTTCTTTATGGTGTGTTACACGCATGATTATCGTCATTTATCATTTCTTGGGGAGTTCATTTCGCATCGACCTGTACGCAGGTTTGGAGTTGGTGGTGTAGGTTTTCCCTCCCTGCTCCGGGATGAGGACATGGGGGGCGGCATGGCATAGGATAGGAATCTTAATGCAATTCTGAGTTCCTGGGCTAAACAACGTACGATGACCGAGGAAAACAGAATGAAGCCTTGTTTTATTGTTATATATGCGTATCCAGGTGACTGACTGATGACCTGATAATTTAACTTGGCATTGTTTGTCCTGGCATATATGAAATGCGTATAAGAGCCTGGATCACCTCAACCACATCACGTAGGACTCATCTATCCCAGTCTGACCAGAGTAGATGGTACGCCTTTCTTCGTAATATATGTTCACCGTCGCCTGCCATGAAGATCATATCCTCTCATGCGAAGAGTAGTAATCAGAGCTGAAAACCAAAGGTCATATCTTCATTGATGCCTTAAGCCCTTAGGAGAAGCAATATTGACCACAATCTGCAGTCTAGACCAGACGATACGATACCGGGATATCATATTCGAAGGGACACGAGTTAATACGAACCCCTATCCGTCCGGTATATTGGGGGGGATGACCTGATGACCCTTTTTCAGCCTCGAATTATCCAGGGGGGACCTTTTCTTTTTATCGTAATATTCTTGTTATGAGCAGATGTCAGCAATCATCAAGTAGAATGAATAAACATCCATACATTAAAGACGAGGCAAGGCATATGAGGCAGTCACCTTTTGGAGAAGTACCCCCCGCCCCCCCCTATCCCAGCCTACGCACCGGCAACCACTGCCGCACTGCCTGCCAACAGCTGCACGGCAAGCCGCCATCACCTCCAGCTGTCACCGCTCCCCGCTCCCCCCTCGCTCCCCCTATTGGGCCAGCCGAAAGTAAACATATATACCAAAACAAAGCCCTCCCTCGCAAGTCCCAGATCTACCCACCGCGCCAGGCGGCCGTGGCGCAGTGGTGAAGGAAGGCGTGACGGGACCCAGATAAAACCTGTCCGGGGGTTTTTCGTAGGTCGACCATTCGAATACCAGACATGGCGGCAAGCTTGGGCTGGGCTTGTTCAGGACAATTGGTCTGGTTGGGGGTGCGAGACCGAGCTTTTTTGCTGTTCTGTATGTATTATTTAAAAGAATTATATGTTTTATTATTATTATTATTATTTGATGCAGTATAGAGAGAGAGAGAGAGAGAGAGAGATAGCGCGCAGGCAGTATGACAAGATTCAAACTGATGAACTCTGCGTACTTGTTTGTCTATCATACGATACAGAGTAAGTAAGGACATGTAGGTGATCAAGGATTACTTCCTCCTGGGTTAGGTAGGTAGTCTGTCTTGCTGTATTAACTACATAGTGTCAGACTTGTTCCCAAGTCTGACAGTAATTATTCTCGAGAAGAGCATTAGAAAAGGAGTAGAAGGGGAAGTGATACCGGTTATACTATGTATCTATTACTTCATTAAAGTAAATCAGCCCGACAAGTCCAGGTAACTATAATGGGAACCGGCCTCTTTGATGCTTCCCTTCGACCCCCATACTTCTTTCTCTATTACATCCAAATACCAGTTGGTCATCAAGTTTGTCTTAGGCCTTGTCATAGTGGGCATACAGAATCACAGTCTAGTAGAGGGAAAAGGAAGGAAAGTCACTTTCCCTAAGACGAGGCAAATACGAAGCTAGATCTTCTAGGCCATTTGTGCCATCATATGGATTTGATTCTAGGAACAAGTATGGAAAACAGATAGCGCTTTCATTAAAAGGATAACCTAACACCCGAATTATCCTAAGCCAACTACGGCCTCCCTCTTTTTATAAGCCTCATCCCTCATCAAGATGAAAAACACAGACCCCCCTTTCTCCGAGAAGCCCCAATGCTGGACCGGAACCATAAAGCAGTAAACGCAGCGTACGTAACGCGACGCAAGGGAACCGTGGTGGTTGGTAGGTAGTAGTAATATGTCGAAAAAAGTAATGTCATGCGTAAGTCATTGATTGCGCTGTTACTCGCCAAGTAGAAAACCCATCTGACAACGTTTAGCTCAGATCATGTCACATAACAAATAGCAAGTTGGTGTCTAGAGTTCGTAGGTCAGTCGGCAAAGTCGCGGTGGTTGTGAAACACAACAGGTAGAAATAAGCTTACTCAGCGGGTGGCTGCACGACAATTGAGGTTTCTGAGAGTACCGCGTAGCCAACTCGTCTCGGATGCTGTTGAGCAGCTGCACGTAGCTCTGCTGAGGATTTTTCTTAAGAGCGGTGATGAAGGCCCATGACATGGCGCCGGTGGCTTGGGAGGCAATCGTTGCGTCGGCCCTGTTATCCATGTTAGTAAGCCGCAGCATCAACCGGTTCATTTGGCGGTGAGATGACGGAAACGGCAGGATAATTCGTCGGTCACTAAACCGATCGAACGTAACCCGTCGCCCTAGATGCAAAGCTACAGCACTGATGGCTGTACTTTGATCTAGAGCGGTCGAAATAAAGTATTATGTACACATAAGCCCCTCTCTATTTACATGCCCAGGATTATATATCCTTCTCACCGCCGAAAGAAATCTAGACAAATCATTATGAAAAGCATAAAAGTTACAAATGTACATATCTCATAAGATAATCCCAACATATACCGTGCATGCAACTCGGGAAGAAGGGGGTATCAATATTGAGAGACAGTAAAGAAAGGGTATACGAACGAAGTCTGGTCATCTTTGCTTCCAGAGAGCATGATGACATCTGCGGCCGAAGTCTTAGTAGCCATGGCTCTGTGATGCGCATCCTCGCCGCTCGTGGCCTTCTTGAAGAAACCCATGATATTGTTGGCGACACCGCCAAGATCGCCTTGGCTGTACGAAGAAATAACACCCAGAAGACCCTGGCCAGCTTCCTTGGCCAGGTTGGGTTCCTTGAGAATGCCTTGAGTAGAGTAGATGTAAGGCAGGTCCAGTGCGGTACCGGAATGACACGAATCGAAAATAGCCGTCAACCGAACTCCGGCTTGTAGAGGTCGAACCATGATGCGGTGCATCTCGTCGTCGGTTATGTGACCGGTGTGACGGAAGTCGACAGGGTATATAACTTCGTCGTAGCCATCTGGTTCATCGCCATCTAGATCCTTGGTTTGACCGCCATGTCCTAAAAAAAAAAAAGTTAGGGTCGTCGTCTATTTTATGCAAATGCTACCAATTCAAACGTCGCCGCACCTGAATAGTGGAAGAATAGCGAGTCGTTGGGTCTCGCATCCTTTACAAGCCAGTGCATGGCTCGTAGAATGTTCTGCTTCGTAGGCTGGCTCATAGGGTTCTGTTGGTCGTCGGTGAGTATGACCATATCCTCCCGCTTATAGCCAAAATGCTCGACAAGGTAGGCCGACATGTTTCGGACATCGTTGATACATCCTCTAAGCTGGCCACGCTGGCCAAAGTAGTTTATTCCAACTAGGAGGGCTTTTCTTCGACCTGTGCAGTTACTATACTGAAAGGCATATTCTTGAGGAGCACCGTGGCCGAAATGTTGCGGGCCGGTAGGCGGAGGAGGAGGAGCACTGTAGCTGCCATTGTTGTACGAGTTGGAGTTCACCGTAGGCAGTCCTGCGCCTTAATTGTTAAAATTCCGCGTCGAACAAAGACAAAAATCTTCAGGACTGTCAGTGTCTTACCCGGTCTGCCATATTGGTTCGGAGGCTGGCTATAACCGCCATGTTGTGGGGGCGGGGCCTAACGATGAATGTCAGCGCGGGGCTAGACTTGTGAGCCGGGACGTTTATATAGTATTCACCTGGTTGTATCCGTATTGTTGAGGATGGGGCTGTTGGCTATATCCGTAGGGAGCTGGCGGCGCTCCTTGAGTAGGAGGAGGATATCCGTTATATTGTTGGGGTGGTGGCCTGGGACAATGTCAGTAGCCGTATTGATTGTCGTTTGTGATCCGAAGGTATAAAGACGGAATGGCCATCATACGCTTGATAATAGTTGCCGTGGTATTGCTGCTGCGGCGGACCGTATCCTCCAGGATAACCGTAACCTGACATGTCAATAAGCTATACTGTAGAGCGTTCGCGATGTCGTCGAGTTTGTATGTAGTCGACAAGAGGCGGCGAGTAGACAAATTCGGGAAACGCAAGTGGGTTAAGTTCGTGAGAGGTAGTTCGTGGGGGGTAACAAGGCGGGGGATTTTGCCGTCGGATGGGGGTGGACAAGGAAGGAGGTTCTTATAGACAAGAGTCGACGGTAGTGGGAGGGCCGATGGAGTGGTTCACGATGTTTGTATATGTATCGTTCTCGCGTTGGGTATACGTCTCAGACAGGTTATGATGTAGGTATCGAACCTGAGCCGGGCTAGTGTTGTATGTAAGCGCAGCCCCATACTACTACGACCAGGAGCCTCGAAAGCATTTAATAGAAAAGAAAATATAATTGCCAAGGACTTCCTAGTTGGGTTATAATTGTACACACTAGCAAGGAAATGTCCCAGCCGAGCGGTCAAGCGATGGGCGCAGGGGACCTTGTTGACAGGCGCACATCACAAGTCACTTACTTACAAGCAGGGGTCGGTGTGGAAAAGCCAATATTTAACGAAGTATCCGAGATGTCGTGATGGTACCGAACCGCAGTTTATTTGCTTGGATTTCTTTCTTTAGTAACCATGTATGTAAGTATATATGTATGTAAGGGAAGTTGGAGGAGGTAGTGTATAACAAATAGGTCAGAAAAGTAGGGTCATGGTTGCAACTGGGGCGGATGAAAGGCAACCTTGGAGATCTAGAAGCGTAGGTAGTATGTAAGTGGATGTAAGTGGATGTAAGTGGAATGGTAAGTAAGTAGAATGTAAAAAAGTTGGGTGGTGGTATGTGGTATGCAGTATGTGGTATGTAGAAAGGAAGAGAGAGGAAGAGGTACATACAGTACATAGGTATAGAGCATGCAGGGAGACATCAGATAGACAGATACGGTACATGATACTTGTTAGATAGAGAAACAAGTACACTGCTATACTACCGTATGTAGTATGTATTCAGAGAATGCCGGGATGGAGTCGTTTCCAAAGTGGGCTTGGAGAACTTTTTGGGCGCTTGTCCACTTATCCACTTATCCACTTTTCATCACCCACTCACCTCCGGCGCCGATGTGGAGGTTTCTGCACTGTTGGGCATGTGTAACCAATCATGAATTAGTAACCCGTCCTCTACCAGTAACCGCAAGGAGTAATAAGCTATCGTCATCCGAGCTAGGACCATCTTTTGGAGGGGTCTAGCCGCGTGGAAAAGTCGAAGAGGATAATTCATGAAAGTCTAATCCCGAACAGGTCTAATTCAGTATAATCCAGGGTCCCATGGACAAATTTTGTGAAAAGAACGAATAAAAGTTCAAAGCCAGTCGGCGATTGAACCGCGGTTTTTTTTTTTTTTGATATTCTGTACCGTACAAAGGAATAATCAATCTAACGCGTATCGTATTCGACCCGAGCTCTTCAACCATGACCATGACCATGACCAAGAATCCAATAGTTTGGCAATAGGTTATGATCCCAATAGTGTAAAAGTTCCTTTTGCTCTTTTCTTCTTCTTCAGCGCTGAAATAGGTTCAATTCATGCTATATGATCGACACATATACCATCAGGTCGAGATAATCCTCGACATCCCAACCTCGCAGTCTCGGAGCTGAATAAGTCTTCGGGATCCTCCTCGCCAAAAGACTGTTTACAGTCTACAGTCCTTGGACATGCCCCAACATTGTATCGCCGCTCTCCGATTATAGGGCATTACCTAGCTACCATTTCTAGTAGCTATGGCTGTACGTCTATCACTAACGGACTAGTACACGTCAGTACTGTTACAGCGCAATCTCTCTACAGCTTCTGCTTTGGACGAATGAGATGCCCAAGCAGCCTTGTAACCGCAAGCCCGATCGGCGACCTAATAACCGCAAATCAAGCATTTATGATTTGTGCACTTCATAACCAACCCGCTTTTGGTATTTTATTCAGGAACTTTCTTCAGGTATCCCGGAGAATCCGTCCCCTATGGCTTGGGTACCTCCCCACGATATTTGACCATGTGTTCGTCATGATTGCTTGATAAGGTACTTACTTCGACGCATCATGCATCATACATATATCTCCATAATACCTAAAACATCAAAAGAGATGCCCCAGCCTCAAACGCCATAAGCCGCCTTTGATAAGTCAACATGATGTAGTGGATGTTTATTCATCTTGAACATGCATCAACGGCCGGGGAAAATGAATTATCCGTCATGCAGGTCGACAGTGGAAGACTCGGGATATCCGAACATGGTGGGCTGACCTGCAGCAACTTGACTGAATTTGCTTCTCCGATAACATCTGATACGCCTGTACTTTCCCACCAGGGCTGCAGTTGCATAGGCACTAGATGCCACCCAACCAGATTCTGCAATACAGGGAGATCTTATTACTATGGTTAGAACGGCTATCTGACCCGGGTCCCTTCCCACATCGCATGCGTTAGTTTGCATCTACACGTTGTGGCTGTGATTTCGGTTTCATCATGGTTAACTTTTTTCCTGGAAATTGTTGACCGATATTCGATTCTCATGAAAAAATTTTATGGGGATTGTCTCAAGTTTGCCGTTCCTGAGATCTTAGTTACAGCCCTTGGGTAACAATATCTCCACATATGAGGTCAACCGTGAGGATCTCCTCGGCTTGACCAAGAGGTAACCAACAGTCTAACGACGGAGTAACGTCTCATAGTCACACTTCAGTCTCTTGAAATTATCCCGAGTGGGAGCAGATCATCAGGTACAACAGACGTCAAAGCTTTCGTCCCATCTTCCTTACAGACGCCACATGCACAATCCCTAGACACTTCCAGGTGCCTGGGAAGGAAAATGTGTGGAGGAGCCAATCGAGGTGATGCCGATGAGCATAGCCGCAAGCCCGCACCGCATCGTCTGCGAGTTAAAAATTTTTCGGGATAGCATAGACCACGATGAACCAGCCTTATCTAGATATGATACCGGGTCTAGCTACTCCAGAGTTGCATCTGCGAGTCAGCGGTCCGATACTGTCATGATTCAAGCAGGTACATCGTCTCAATGGGGGCTTGTCCAGCCACCATTACACCCACGCGAGCGCGCATGCGTCTGTTTACCGCCAGGGGTTCTGTATGCAACTGTTGCCAGGCTATGCTGTATCGATAATTGTCTGCCGGGGTGATAAACGACGGCTGGCCATTTGGCACTAAACCGCCAACCTACCAAAACTTTAAAAATTAATAACATAATACAATATATAAATCATATTTTTAAATAATTTATATTATATATTAAAATATATTATAAATATGGTATAGTATAAATATAAATACAATTAATAAGCTAAAATTTATTATGTTTTTTTAATTAAGTTATATTTTACTTTTTTTTTAAATATATTAATAAAATTATTATCTCTTTTATTTTTTCCTTTATATTATTATATCTTTAATTAATTACCTTACTTCACTTTTATTAAATTATAGCTTTTTAATTAATTTAAAAATATAAAAAATACCTTTTAAATAAGCTTTTAAAGTATTTTATATTTTTTTTATAATAATAACATTTATAATATTATTAATAATATTTTATTATAGGATTTATAACATATTATATATATATAATAAGTAATTATTTTACCTTAACCATTTAAAATTATTAAAAAGTTATTACAATAACTTTAATTATTAAAGAAAAGCATATTTACTTTTTTAATATTATTTTTCCTAATATATATATTTATATAAATATAAGTATATATTTTAATCTAATAATAGTTATAAAATATTTTTTTTTATTATTATAATATATCCTTAAAGCTAAGCCTTACCGCTTAAAAAATATTTTTTTTAAAAAAAATAATATAATTTACTTAATAAAATTAAGTTACTTTGTATGAAAAAATTT
Source organism: Hypoxylon sp. CO27-5 (assembly GCA_002120305.1). NCBI lineage: Eukaryota > Fungi > Ascomycota > Sordariomycetes > Xylariales > Hypoxylaceae > Hypoxylon > Hypoxylon sp. CO27-5. The sequence continues at coordinate 208,015 of KZ112437.1, read as the reverse complement.
AAGTTAATTAAATTTAAATTAACATATCCTTTTATTAAAAACTTTAACTTTAATTACGAAAATATTATATTTAAGTTTTTAAAGATAAAATAAGTTATTAAAGTATAAATAATTTAATTATTATAAATAAGTTATTTTATATTAATATATTTTTATATAGGTTAATTAATTATAGCTAATTTTAATTACTTTTAATTATTCATTCCCTTTATCCTTATAAAACTATATTTTTAATAACACCCCTTCTAAATTTACCTTTTATATTATTTTTATATAATTAATATATTTTAACTTAAATTAAAAAACATTAAATAATTAATTATTTTTAATTAAAAATTTTAATATTAATTATCCCATTTTTATAAACTATAATTTATTAACAAATCTTAACTTATTTTAATTAAAAAGGCTTAAAAAAGCCTTAAATAATTATAAGGTTATTAAAATATTATTTATAAATTTTATTTATAAAATGCCAACGCCTTTAATTTATAATATAAATAATATTAAATCTTAAAAATTTGATAAAATTAGTGTAATATAAATTAAAGTTAAAAAATATGTGAATTTAATTATTAATCTAAAGTTTTATATTTATTATTTTAATTTTAATAATGTATTCTTTAATAATAAATTTTATAATACTTTAAATAATATTATTTAAGTTATTAATAAAATTAAATATAAGGAAAATTATCTTTTATTATTAAAAACATAGTTTAAATATATATAATTATTATTATTTAATATAAAGAATAAAAAAATAAATATAAAAAATTAAGTAAATTAAAGGGTAGTTTTATTAAAATAAAAAAAGTATTTTAAGTAGATATTTAATTTAGGGAAGAATTATATAATAAAGCCAAACTTAATTATAATTCCAAAAAGGTTTACACTTAACATTATATTTATAAAGATAAAAGTAAAGGAAAGATTTAATTTCTACCTATTTAATATAACAAAAAAACTTATAAGTTTTTATTTTAAGAAATTTAATAATAGGCTTATTTATTATTAAATTATTTTTTTAAATCCATTAATAAAGATAAAACTTCCTTACCTAAAGTTTAATATGTTTTAAAATAATTTACCCACTTAATTTAAAAAACTTTAATATTTTAAAATTATAAACAAATTAATTAAAATTTATATTATACTTAACTTTTCATTTTTTATGATTAAATATAAAAATTTTAATATTAATATTTCTTAACCTTTAATAATTATTTAAAACCAAATCATTATAAAATATATTATTTACTTTAATATTACTTAAAAACTTAACTAACATTTAAAAAAAAGGGATAATCTTATATTATTTACCACCATTATTTTTAATATTATATTAAATAATATTAAAACATAACTTTATATCTTTTAGCAAAATTAAAACCAAAAATATAAAAAACACTTTATTATTTACCTTATTAACATTTTTATATTACTAAAAAAAGATTAATATAAAAAGCTACATATATATATTTTTAATATATTCTTATAAATAAAGGAAAAAAAAAAAGATATAATAAATATTATAGTTAAATTATACTTCCCATTTACAACTATAATCATAATAAATTTAAGTAAAAAACTTAATAAAATAATAAATATAAATAATATATTAAAGATAAAAAATCTATTACTAAAATATATACTATATTTAAAAAAGATAACTTAAAATATACCATTACCTTATTAAAAGCTTTAAAGGTAATTTATAAAGTCTTTAAATAATATTTTTTATTTAAAAAGTAATAAAATAAAAAGTGGATAAATAGAAAATGGTAAAGTAAAAAAAAGTAAATCAATTTTAAAAAAATAGTTGGCTATAAAATAAAGCCATAAAAAAAAGCTATAATAAACAAATCTTAAGAAAAATTAATAAAATATAATAACTTATAAATCTTTAAAAATTAAGTTTTTTAAAATAACATTTTTAATAAATAAATATTTAATTATTAAAAAGATAACATTTTTATCCTTTACTAAATAATTTAATATATAATTATTTATTTTACCTATACTTTAATTACTTTTTTAAATTATAATACTTACCTTTTATTAAATAAAATATATAATCCTACTATAATACCAGCTTATATATTTTTATATCTTAAATAATATATTTTCACTTAAAAATTATAAAATAAATATTATAACTTAATTAATAAAATATTTACATTAACTTACTTTATTTAACTATTAAATTAAAAAATAATTAATATATAAATAAATTATTTTTAATAAATAATATTATAAATTATAAAAATCTTTATATTTTCTAAATTAAAATCCTACTTAAAAACCTTTTAAACCTTTATTATAAATATTAAATACACCATCTTTATTTATACCCCAACCTTACTAATTAAAAAGATACAATAATAATAAGTAACTTTATTAATTATTATCTATATTAGGTTTTAACGTTATAAAATATTAATAAAATATATTTAATGGCTTAAAATAAATTAAAAACTTTAACTAATTAATACTTAGTATTAAAATATTTATATATTAGCTAATATATTTAATTATATTAAATATTAAAGATTTAATCGTTTTATTAAACATATTCGATAAATTAATTACCATATTAAGGATTATAATTTAACATTATTAATATAATAAACCCATTAATATATCCTAAAATATTTTTATAAAAAATTATAATTACTATAAAACATTTAATAAACTAATTAAGGTTTTTTAAAATCTTTTAAAATATAATAATAAAGATAATAAATCTATTAGGATATTTTAAAATTTACTTATTATAATATTAAATAATAATAATATTTTTATATACAACCATTTTTATTAAATAAAATCATAATAAAATAATATTATAACTTATAAGATATATATATTTATATTAAACATATAACTTAATTAATAACATAATTAATTAAATTATTATTAAATCATTTTTTTTTTTACAACCTTAGGATTATAAGACTTTATTTAATTATTAAACCTTTCCTTTATAAATGTTTAAATAAAGTTAATCGCCATTAACCTATAAATTTAAAAGCTTTATTATTTTATAATATAATATAAAATACCACAATTTTAAATAGCATTATTATTAATTTTTAATAAAGTTAACTTATTTTTTATTAACTATTATTATAAATATTAAAACATTAAGTTAAATTAATCTTTACGACTACACAATTATAAATCTACAAAAATCTAATATTAACACTTATAATTATAAATTAAAATTGTAAAATAATTATTTTTATTTAAAAATTAAATTAAATATATAATTAACTTTACTTTTAATACCATATTTTTATCCCTTATATATATTAATAATATAATATCTTAATTAAACATAATATAACTTAGGATTTAAAAAAAAACATATTAATATTATATATCTTTTTAAATGGTTTAAAGGAATAATTAAAAATTAAAATTAAATAAATAATCCTTTTTATTAATTTTTTTAATCATATTATAATAAGCTATTAAACAATCCCACCATATTATTAATTATATATTTTCACATTATTTAAGCATATTTAATTAAAAGTATTTTTTAATTTTAACATAACCTATATCCCCAAAAAGAAAAAATACCAAACAACCTTATATAAAATAATTAAGCTATAAAATTAATACGTTATTAAAAATATTAGGAAATACTTATAAATATAGGGGATATTTTAGGTAATGGATGTTATGTAAGAAGTTAAAGGTTTCCGATAAAGTAAATAACACTTAAAGCTATTATAATAAAGAAAATTTTAACCCTTATCCTTATAACTTATTAAAATGTATTTTACTTTTAAATATTTTTTTAATAGGTTATATAACATGTAATAATTAACTTATTACTAATAGATTTGAGATTGTATTATAAAATTTAAGGTATGATTAATAAAAAGGAAGGGATAAATTAAAAGTGGTATATAAATACGTTATATATTTAAATATTTACTTATATATTAAAAAAAGAAAGAAATTAATTAAAGAGTAATACATTATTAATAATTAAGCTATAAAATTTCCATAATTATTTATAAACTTACCTTAAATAATTTATAGGAAAAGTAAAGTAATTTAATATTTTATTCATCTTCTTAATATAACATTTCCTTAATCATTTAAGTTAATAAAAAAATATTTAACCTTATAATATAAATAGCTATTAAAAGGTATATTAGTGGGTTAATTCTTAATTTAATTAAATTAGGAAAACTTAAAATTAATAAACTTTGAAATTAAATTTAATATAACTTAAGCTATTATAAATTTTTTTATTTATTATATTATAATTATATATTATTAAATAAAAAATATTATTATGTTATTAATGTATATAAATTATTAAGAAAGGGTAAAAATATATATTATAAATAGGAAATTAATCCTAGTTAAAAAAACATGTTTTAAAGAGTAATTAATTTAAGTTTAAAAATATAAAATACCTTATTAAAACACTTTAAGCAAATGTATTAAATTTATATTAAAGTAATTTATAATTACCCCCTAAGTTATTACATATACCAACTCTTTTATAAACTTTACCAATTTTAAAGCTTACTTATTATAAATAAAAAAAAACATAATAACATCCTATACCAAAAATATAATAAATGGTATTGTAATATAATTGGTGGATTAAACCTTAGCTTTTCTATTTTAATTATATGATTATTTTTTAAATATATTAACCTAAAAGAATAATATAAAGATAAATATATTAATTACATATAAAAGGAAAAGAATTTATATACTTATAATAATAACACTTATAAATAATATATAAGTATATTTACAACTTTAAAAAAGTTAAATTTAATAAATTTTTTTAAAAGTTAATATATTTAAGATAAATTAAACAATATTACTTAAATTATTTAATAATAACATATAAAATAAAAAGGTAGTTAAAACCATTCGAATTATTTATTATAATAAAAATGATTTTATAAGGGATAAAAAAAAAATTATAAAAAAATAAAAAAGGAAATAATTAAACTATTTATTTAAATAGTTTATTCTTTTTAAATCATATTTATATTTTAAAGATCATAACCTTATAACTTAAAACTTATATCCTTTATTTATAACATTCACTTATTCTTCTTTTAAATTAATAATATTAGGTTATATAATATAAAAATCTATTATTTGTTAATCTATAATAAATTAAAATATAAAAATTTTTAAGGAATTTTATAATATAATCCTTATAAATAAATAGCTATTATTTTTTATATATATAAAAGAAAAAAAGGAAAAAATATAAAAAATCTTTATAAATTTTTATATAAATTATGTTAGAATATTTAATCTTAAATTTTTTTTTTTATTAAGTAATGATTTTTTAAAAACAATTTTATTAACATATAATATAAACTAAAAACTTTAATAGTATGTTTTAATCTAAAGAAACTAGCCATTTTTTAATTAACTATTCTTATAATTTTTTTATTTTAAATAATAATATTTAACTAATTAAAATTATTATAAGTAAATCCTAATCCTACCTTAACTTTAATTATCACAAATAATATATTATATTTTTTTTAATAAACCCACCTAGATTTAATAGGTTTAAAATCATTATAAATATATAATAACCTTTATAAATTTAAAGAAAATAATTATTTAATTTAGTTTAATTTTTTTAAAACATTCCTTACTTAGTTTTTAAATAAAACCTTCTTTAAGTAGGTAAGGTAAAACCATATAATATTAAGAATAACCTTAGGAATATACATTTAAATTAATATGTTACATTTATTAATTTAAATAAAAATATTTATTAATTATAATAAAACATAATAAATATAAATAATAAGTAAAATATAAATATATTTTATTTTAAAAAAGGGTAATAAAAATATTAATATTTATATTATATAAATAATTATAAGTTAAATTAATAGCCTTTATATTATTAACATCAAATATAATATAATTTTAAAAAGATGGTATATTACTTAAATAATTAGATTTAATAATAATATTCCTAATAGTGAAGATATTTTTTTAATTAAAAACTTTATATATTTGGTTTATTTTAATATATTAATTATAAAGAATTAATTCTTAATATTAAATAATAGCTATATTAATATAAAGACTTAAAAATAACACAGTAATAAAGTTATTGGGGTAATATTAATATTAATTATAAAATAAAACCTTTTTAAACTAATCTTTGGTTAGGATATTTGTGAGATTTACTTTATATAAATTAACCTTTATAAATAGGTTTTTAAAAAAAGAAAAAAAAATATAATATTTTAATAAAATATAAGTTATAATATTTTAAAATAAAAGAGTTAAATGATATATAAATTAAATATAAGAATATTTATATTTGAATAATATAGTATTATATTATTAAAAACTTTATATTTTTAACTTATATATATATATATAAAAATGCCTTTCTACCTATTTATATAAGTATTATTAATTAAAAATATATTTATATTTAAAGCCAAATCTTTATTTAAATATTTGAAAATGAAAAATGTATTTAATATTTTTTTATTTTTTATTATATTTAAATTATTAAAAACTATATTAAATTACTATTATATTTATTTCTTTATTTTTTTTTTTAATATTAATAATGGTTATTAAATATTATAATTATAGTTTTTAAGTTAAAATTTTTAAAGGTATTATTTAACCCCACTTATATTTTAAAGGTTAAAAAGGAGGTTGGAAAATTAAGGATTTAAATAAGTTAAAGTTAAATTTAAATTTAAATAAGGATAAAACTAATAAAGAGTTTAAAGGTTTAATTAAAACTTAATATTTAAACTTAATAACTTTTTAAATAAGGTAAATATAAAACATTAACTTATTTAAATATATAATAAGGTAATTAATTTTATATATAAAATCTTTTTAATTATAATTTTTAATTTATTGGAATTATTTTAAGTTTTTTAAGGGGGTAAAAATTTTCTTTATATATATTAGGAAATAAATATGATAAGAAATGATTAAAATATAAATAAATAATTTTTTATAAAATGAATATTATAAACTAAATAAAATAAAATTAGTTTTAATAATAAGATTAATTTTAAAGTAGTAAGTTAATTATTTTTATATTTATATAATTTATTAATAATTTTTATTTTTTTACTTATATTAATATTATTTTTAAAATTATTAATAATAAAACTATTTTAACCTTTTATTTTCCTTTTTAATGGTATTAAAAAAATATATTAACCTTATACTATTTTACTTTAAAGCTTAACTTATAAGCCCTTATTTGATTACCCTTTTTAAGCCTTTTTAACAAAGATATAAATAAGCATAAGTAATGATTTAAATTTTATATAAGGTTAAATATTATAGATATTATTAATTTAATTTATTTAATGAAACAATTATTATATTTAAAGCTATAAATATAATTGAAAAAGTTAATAAAGCTTATACCATAATTAGGGTAAAATAATTAAATTAAAATATAATATATATAATATATTTAACTATAATTAACATCTAAAATAATTGGATTATAATATATTGTAAATAAATATTAAAGAACTTTTAAATAAGCTAATACATCCAAGTAAAGGTATATTATAATTATAATTAAAGTAATTAATAAAGATTTTATCATAGTTAACTTAAGTATTTAAAATAAATAAATTGGATTAATATGTTTTACAAATTAATTAAAGTAATTTATAGAGATTTGCATTTAATATAAATAGGTTAATGTTAAAATAGGTAGTTAATTTATTTAACCTACTAAGCCTTTTAATGTAATAGTATTAATTAAAATCTATGATATTTTATAATAAAATGGAATTAAGTAATATATTAAAGTTAATAATATAATTGTGTGAATATTTAATTAATATTGGTTTAAAATTTAAAATAAAGTTATTTATATTTATTTAAATTACCTATTTAATATTATTCATAATATTTAATTATTTTTTAAATTAATTTAATAACTCCTTATTATTTATCTTATTAATCTAATTATTTTTAATATTAAGTGATATATATGATAGAAATTAGATTCTTTTTTTTAATATAGGCTTTATAAACTTATTTTTTATTGTTAATATTAATATTTTTAATATTTAAATTATATTATTAAGCTTAAGAATGTTTTTTTTATGTGGTTTTAGTAATTAAATAGCTTTTATAATGTTGTTAAAAAATTTTAAGGTTAATATTAATTAAATTAGGTATTATCATTTAAAATATAAGTAGCAATAAAGCTAGGAAAATTGGTATAAAAATTAATCGTATTAAATTAATTATATAAGGTATATTAGGTAATATATTATCAATTAAAAGTATTAGATTTAAAGAAAATGCTATTATTTAAATAATAATAAGGTGGTATTTAACAATTATTAATATTTTTAAAAGATAAAGAAAATAAAATAAATTTTAAATTATTTATTAAATTAATATTAAATAAAAGATTAAAAAAATTTAATTTTTTAAAATAAATATTAAATATAAAGAGATTAATTATAAAATATATTAAAAGATTTATATTTTTAATTTTTTCATTTAAAAAAGAAAATTAATATTATTTTAATTTATAAGTAAATATATTTAAGTGTGATAAGGCTATAAGGTTAATAAGGCTAAAAAATAATAATGAAAAGCCTTTTAATTTATAGTAAATTTAATAAAATTAATATTAAAAATTTAAATAAATATTAAGATTTATTTTATTATAAGCTTTATTTTAATATATATATTAAAGGCTTAAGTTTTATTATAAAGAAATTAAATATGAATAATATTATAAAAGATATTTTTATATTAGAAAAGTAATAAAAAAAACTTACTTTTTAAGACTTTTATATTTAAATATAATTTTATTATAAATATATATTAATATTAGGTTTTATATATATTAATGAAATGAGAAAAGTTTAAAGATTTTAATAATATTAATTTTATTTTTATAACTATTTAAATATAAAAATTATTTGCGAATATATGTTTAATTTAAGGTAAATTATTTGATTTTTCCTTATCCTAATAGTTTTATTATTAGTATTCTTAGTAAATTTATTAGTAAATATTAATAAAAATATTATTTACTTTATAATAGATTTAAAAAGTATTTATTAATATTTATTTATAATAGCTTTAAATAAAATGGATTATATAATTTTTAAAAACTAATAGAATAAAATTATAATAATGATAATTAATTTGATAAATATAAATTAACTTAATAATTAGTTATAAGAAGTTATTTAAATGGTTAAAATATAACGAAGAATATAAAATTAAAATATATTAATTATATGTAATTTAATATTAGTACCACTTAAAGCTTATAATTAAACTTTTTTTTTAAAATTGTTATTTATAAAAGACCATTTATTTTATACCCTATTACTTTATAAAAAGCTTATAATTAATTTATATTTTTAATAAAGTATATTAAAGCTTTAATTAAGCATTTATATAAAAAATAAATAAGATATTATATAAACTTTTTTTTTTTTATATTTAATAATTTATAAAAATGCTCCGCTATATTATCCTTATATTTTTATTTTTTATAAAATTATTTAAATATAACCTAATAAATTTTAAATATTTAAAATAGGTAAAGTAATAATATTGCTTTAATATATAACATTATTTATATGTTAATAAAGGGATAATTATTAAGTGTTTTTTAAAATTGTGGATTATAAAAATATCTTTATTTTAAAGGTTTAAGATTTATATAATTATATATTTTAATTTATATAATAATGTTAATAAGGTGTAGTTTTATATTGGTATAAAGTTAATTTTATTATTATAAGAAATTATGGTAAAATAATATATTATTATTACTTTAATATTTTTAAAGTTTATATAATGATAACTTATAATTAAATAGTTTTAAAGGTTTAATAGGAAGTTATTTTATTTTAATATAGAAATAAAACCTAATATAAATAGGATATATTATAACTTAAGTTAATATTTTTTAACAAAATAATTAGGATAATTAAAAATATAATATAATTTATTTTTTAAAAATTTTTAATAAAAAGGAAAAGAAAAGAAAGGGAAAAGGTAGGTAGTGGTTATGTTTAATTATTTGATTAGATGTTAATAGATTATAATATATAATAAATAATTATATAAATTTACTTATACATTTAAATTCACTTAGTTAATATTATTAAAAATTATATATAAAAAGTAATAATTTTAAATTACTTATATATTAATATATTTAAAAGATTATATTAAAATAATATAAGGAATAATGATTATTTATTTAAATTATTAATTAAAATATATTTTAATTAATTTATATATGTTATTATAAATAACTTTAAATAATATAGCTAATATGTTTAATAATTTAATATTGATTATATAAGTGTTTAAATATATTTATGTAAATTAATTTAAGTGAATAATTTTTACTTTATTTTATATTATAAGGCCATTATTATTAAATAAAGTAATAGGTTTATTTAATATTTAATTAACCTTATGTTTTTAAGTAATAATATAAAATACCTATTTTAGTTAAGGGTTTAAAATAACATTTATAATAGGAGTATAATTTCCAAGTAGTAATAAGTATTTATTATTAATATTTAACACTTTAGTTAATAATATATCCTTTTTAAGGGTTATTAATGGGTTATTTTATAAGGTATGTGGTTATTTTAAGTGGATTAGGTTTTAACTTTATATTTTTTACGGTATAAAATCATATAAGGTTATATTATTTAAAAGTAATAAATTAATAAAAATAATATTTATTATATTTATATTTTATTTTTTAACTTTAAGTGAAAACATCATGGCGATTTATAATAATAATTTAATAGGTTTATATATAATAATATTAAATATAAATAGGATTTTTTTATTTATATTATAATTTTATTATTATATTAGGGATTTTAGTTATTTATTTATTAAAAATATTTATATTAATTTTCGAAAAAATATAGCATTAATAAAAAAGAATTTATTATTAAAACTAATATTATTATTAATATTAATATTATTATTAATACTAATATTATTATTAATGCTAATATTATTATTAACACTAATATTATTATTAACGTTAATATTATTATTAAAATTCACTTTAATACTTTTTAACATTAATATAATAAAATACTAAGTAATTATGTTATTCTTTTATATAATATTAAATTATAATTAAAAAAAAAATAGTATTAAATAAATATACTATTTTTACTTACTTTTTTAATATTTTATTTAAAATATAATTTTCTTATAAAAATTTTAATGTAAAATATTTTATTAGGATTTTTTAATATTATGATATAAAAGTTAAATAAGTTATTAATATATATAATATTATTTAAAATTTAAACAATAATAGATTATAAAATTAAATATTATCGCTTAAATTTACGAATTAATAATTTACCTTAATTTATAATGTAAAGGCTAAAAAAAATAAGTTAATTTTCTTTATTAATATAAAGGTTAATAAGGATAAGTTAATTATTTTTACCAATAAAAAAACTAAGAAAAATAAACCAATTATTTTCATTAATAAAAAAAATAAAAAGGGTAAATCGATTTTTTTTATTAATATAAAGGTTAGGGAGGATAAATTAATTATTTTTATTAGCAAAAAGGTTAAGGAGGATAAATTAATTTTTTTTACTAATAAAGAAGCTAAAGAAAATAAATTAATCTTTTTTGTTGATAAAGAGGCTAAAAAGGATAAGCCAATTTTCTTTATTAATAAAAAAGCTAAAAAAGATAAGTTAATTTTTTTTATTAGTAAAAAAGCTAAAAAGGATAAGATTATTAATAACTTTAATAATATTAATAAATTTATTTATAATAAATTATTAATTTTAGTTTAATATATTATTACGTAAACTTTATATACTTTATAAGTTATAATATTTTTTATTAAACTTTAAAACATCTTATTATTATAAAAATTAATAATTATTAATTAATTATATAAATTAAGTTTAATTATATTAATATTATTTTTAATCTTTTAAATATATTAAATAAATTTATAAAATCATACATTTTAAAAAATATTTTATACATTATATAAACATTTCTTAATTATATAATTTATAAGTTAATTATATAAAAGGGAATTAATTAAAAGGATTTTAATTTAAATTTTAGCTATTATATACACTTAAATTAGCTTAATATAAAAATAAATTTAAATAAATATATAATATATATATTTAAATTACCTTTTAATTAATTTATATATTTTCTTACCTACTTTACCTACGATATAAAAACTATATAAAATAATGTAAATGTTAAAAAATATTATATTATTAATTTATTTAAATAATAGGAGATTTAAGATTAACTTTTTGAAGTTTTTTTATTTTATATGTTTAAATACTTTTAGAGTTTTTATATTTATTAGATTTAAATCCTTTAATAAATTATTAATTTTATATTAAACTAGCTTAAATTTAACTTATCATTATTTCTAGCTAAGGAAGTTTTCTTCTTAAATTAATATAATCATATTTAGCCATTTTATAATTAACTTATCATTTATAAAATTAATTAAGGGTTAGTAAAAGTATTAAAGATTTTTTAAACTAAGGTTTAATATATATATAATAAACCCTTTATAATTTTATTATATTTATTATATTTATTATACTTATTTATTTAATATCTTTTATTATATTTAATTACTTAATATTTTTTATTATACCTATTTATTTAACATCTTTTATTATATATTTATTTTTTATTAATTTTAACGTATAGAATTAAATATAATAATTTAAGAAAATATTTTTAGATAAAATAAACACTGCTTAGTATAACCATTAAAATGTAAATAAATCTTTTTATATAATATCCTTAAATCATATTTATTATATTCCTTTAAAAACACATAAATTACATTTTTTTAATATTTATTTATAATAATAAAATAAAACTTTACTTAAATAAATTATTAAAAAGTAAGGGAAAATAATATATATTAAATTATTTAAATAAATAAATATTAACTCCTTTATTTTATTTAAAATATAAATAATCCCTTCCTTTTTAAATTTGGTACTTACCATTTATTAATTTAATAAATTATATTAACCTTTATTTTTGGTTATTAATTTATAACTTAATTTTATTTTTTTATTTTTTATTTTATTTCTTAAAGCTTAAAATAACATTATATTCTTAGTTATTTTCATTTTAATAAATTATATATCATATATAAAATAATTATTTAAAAATAATTAAAGGTTAATATATATATTTAATTTATTAAATTACTTATTTAAATATTTATATATATTAAATATAATTTATAATTAATTTAACCCTAAGTTAAATTTATAATTAAAATTAAAGTATACTTATTATTATATTTATAGTTGATTATAAAATGGAACCTTTTTTAGCTTTAAACTTTTTTAAGTAACTTAATAAACCAATTATTATTAAATTAAACCTTTTAACTAATATAATTATATTTAGGATTTTAATTATGTTATATTATTTACCTTATCTATTACTTATTTAAATTTATATTAATAATTATATTTATTTAAATCTTTAAAAGCTTTTATATTAAATATAATTTAAGTCATTAACTTTTAAGTTATCCCATTCATTTAGTAAGTTTTTTTTATAAAATAAATAATAAATATTTCCCTTATTAAATATAATAATTGGTAAAAATGTTTTATAAATTTCTCACTTAATTTAAATATTAAAGTTATAATATTATATAATATGTTAGTAAAGTTATTATAGGAAATTTAAAAGTAAAATGATTAAGTTTTAATTTTTTAAAAGGTGTATAATAATTATAGTTAAATATTAAAAAGTTTTCTTATAATAAATTTAATATTTATATACTTTTTATAATGTTATAAAAGGTTAATTATTTTTATTATAATTTTATTAGCTTTATAATTAAACTTACTTAAATAAATTTAAAGCTTAGTTTAAATAATAACATTATTCATTTAATATACTTTTTTATTAAATAAGTTATAAAGTTTATTATATTTATAAAAAATATTTTTTAATTAATGGATTATATATCTAATATAAAGCTTTATCTTATAGTAGAGATTTTTTAAAAAATTTTAAGTTAAAGTAATATATATAAGGATTTATTATTTAATTTTAAAGCTAAAGGTTAAATTTAATATAAAGTTTATTATAATAAAATTTATAATAATATTAAAGCTATTTTAATAATTAGGATAAAATATATGGATAATAGAAGAAAAGAGAAATTTTATATATAATTATTTATTTAAAATAATTTAATATTTAAGTTAAAAAAAAAGAAAGGCTTAATTTTAATATAATTAAAGTAAAAGGTTAATTGTTATTTAAACAAAAATAAATAGGATTTTTATTATTATAAAGGATATAAATATTAACTATAATTGAATATAAGGTAAATAAATATATAGCCTTAAGTAAAATATTAATTACTTAAATACTTATATATATATTTTTATATAATTATATTTACTTATATAAGGAAAATAATCCTTATAATAAAGGTTTTATTTACTTTTATAAATAAAAAAGGTTAGGCATTTATAAACATTGTTAAAAAAATAGATATCTTTAATATAAATATTATAAGAAAAGATTTTTAAATTTACTTAAATACTTAATTTAGTAAATATATTAAGTAATATACTTTATTTTTAAAAGATATTATAATTAAAGGCTAAATATATTATAACTTAAAATTATTATACTATAACTAAAAAGCAATATAAATATTTATAAAGTAAAAATTGTTTAATAATATTAAGATAATAGGTTTTTCTAATGTTAAATTATTAATAAATTTTAAAAAGAGTATAATTTTTAAACTTTAGCATATTCTTTTTAATAAGCCATATAAAATTAACGTTTACATAAAAATAAATAATATATTAATAATATTAAAGTAGAATTTTATACTTTTTTTAAAATAAGATTAAATATATCTAATATTATTTATCATTTTAAATAAAAATAATTTAAAATTAACCTTAAATTATAATTTATTAAATATTAGGTAATAATTTAAAAATTATATCGTTATAATTTTATAGAATATATTTTAAAGTTTTTAATGTTTATTTAATATTATTTTTTTATAAAAGATTTAAAAAACAATAAAATATTAACTAAATTATAATATTAATATTAAATTAATATCTTATATACTTTTTTAATTTAAATTTAAATAGAAAATAATATAAATAAAAAAATTTTAACTAATAAGGATTAAGTTTTATTTATAAGATTATTAAAAAACTTTTTTAATAATTATTAATAATATTTGAATATATTAAATAATTATAAAAAGGAATATATTTATAGATTTATTTATAAAAATATAAAGCTTTTTTTATTAAAGGCGATAATTTAAAAGGTATATTATTAACGTTATTAAAAAGCAATAAATTAGCGAAGGGAAATTAAGCTTTTTATATAAAGAAAAAGGAAATTTATTATTTTTAGGTTAAATTATATATAATTTATAAATAATTATTAAAAATTTTAATTTGCTAGATTTAAAATATATGGTGTAATTAATACATATTCTTATTATATTATATAGTATAAAGTTTATTAATTTACCTCTTTATTAATAAATATTTTAAAGTAATTTTTTATTATTATAATTAAGTTAAAATTCTAATTATAACTTATTTAAATAAATTATAAAGTTAAATTACCCCTTATAACTTAAGCTTAATATAATTTGGCTAAGGTTATTAAACTAGTAATAAAAATAATATACTTAAATGACACTTAATAAGTATAAAGTTAAAATAATTATATCTTAAATTTTTATATTTAAGGAGTAAGCAAAGGAAATAGGAAAATTAAGTAATGGTAATGGTAATAATTATATAAGGGGATAATAAATTATTAAATTATATATATTTTATATATATATTAAAGTTAGTAGATTAATATTAATTTTAAATAGGTATACTTTAAAAATTTAAAGGTTTTTAAATGGTTTTATAAAAAAAATATAGCTAATTAAATTATTTTATATATTATTTATAAAGAAATTATATAATATAATATTAAGGAATTTATAAAAGAATAAAATAACCATAAAATTAAATATTAATTAAATAACTTTTATTTAATTTCTAATTATATTAAAACTTTATAAAGAAATTATGGTAAAATTAATATTTAAAATTAAGGAATAAATATATTAAATATTTTAAAGCTACTAGCTAAGGCTTATAAATTTTTAAATTTAATCTATTATTATAATTTTAATAATTTTTTAATGTTAAAAATATAACAAGTTTATAATAATTAATTTATAACATACCTATTTAAAAATCTTATAAAAAATCAAGCTTATTAACCTTATTTTAATACTTATATAATATTAAAAGAATATTTAAAAAAATATTAAAATAAAAAAAGGCAATTTAAACTAAATTATAATAAATTACTACACAAAAAAATAGTATAATATTATTAATAATTATAAGTGTTATAAGAATATTTACTTAATATATTAAAAGTAAAAAGGAATAATAAAAGAAATAGAAATAAATATAATAAATAATTAAATATTTTAATATATTATAATAATTAGCAAATATATAATTATATAAACTTAAAATATATTAAATATTTAAATAAATATTTATAAATACATTTTACTAATATTATTAAAACTATATATTATTATATAAAACTTATTATATATAAATAACTAATTAAATTATTTTATATTAAACTAACTTAAATATATTAATAAAAATATAACTATTTTTAACCACTTTAATTACCACATAAGTATGGATATAAAATATTAACTAATTAAGGTTTTTAAATAAGGCTTTTATTTCCTTTAGTTTTTACCCCCTTTAATTCCTATCCCCTTTAATTCTTACCTCCTTTAGTTTTTACCTCCTTTAATTCTTACTTATTTTAATTTTTAATTTATTCTTATTAAACTTTATTAATATTATTAATCTTATTAGTTAAGTAATTAAGCAATTATTACTTATATAAATTTTAAAAAAAACCTTCTAATTTATTTAAATTTTAATATTATTTATAAATTTTCCTTAATATTTTACTTTTATTATGTTATATAATTATTTAATTAAATCTTATAAATAAAAAAAATTATTATATGTTTTAATATAAACTAAATAAAAAAATACAAATTAATACATTAAATAAAACAACTATATTAAAAAAATAAATTAATATTAATACCTTAAAAATAAAGCTTAAATTATTAAATTAAAACTTAAAATCTTAATTATTTATTTTATTATAATTATTTTTAAATTTTAAATTATAAATAAATAAGTATATAAGGTAACCTTATATTATAAGCTAACCATTTATTAATAGCTAAAAATATAATAAATACTTAACCATTATTAATATCCTAATAAAAATAAATTTAAATCTTTTATTTTAAATATACCATTATCTTTACTTAAATTTAACTATTTTAAAAAAAAATATTATTAATATATAACTTAAATTTAATTATAAGATTAAAAAAGCAACTTAAATTTAAACATAAAAAGTTATTAAAAAAAATATTAAATAATATATATATATTAATAATAGGTATTATAATTAAAATTTTTAAATATATAAATTATTAAATTAGCAATAAAAAAAGCACATAATTTAATTAAGTTATAAAGCAATCTTTTAATTAAATAATAAAAAAAGAAAATATATTACTAATAAAGTTAAAAAAGTTTTTAAAATATATATTAATAAGATTAAAAATAGATTTAAAAAAAATATTATAATTATATAAAATATATTAATTAATAATAATAAATTATATATATAAAAATATTATAATGTTATTAATAAAAGTTAAAAATGTTTTAATATTAATAAATAAATATTTAAAAGGATATAATTTATTTAGCTTTTTAAAACTTATTATATTATTATTATATTAACATTATATAATTATTATAATTTTAAAAATATTATATACACTTATATAAAAAATATTTCCTTTATTAAATTTACTTAAAAATATAATATATATATTTTATATATAGTAAGTATATATTATATATTATATTATTAATTTTTAAGGTTTTGGCGGGTTAGCGGTTTCTATAGAATGGCCTATCGTATAAACTCTTCTAATACCTCAAATCCGGCTTCAGCTCACAAGAAGGGTCTACACTATACCTTTTCCATCTCTTCACCTACGCGTCCATTGTAGCTCCCAACCTATCATATCCCGCCACGGCTCAGCTGCCCGAATAGGGCGGTTGAGGCTATACAGCTGTCTATCTCTATTTTTATCCTACAGCTTCGAGCCTCATCTTCATTTCTGACCTGTCAACAATTAGAGTCCAATTCAAGGAGGTGGAAAAAAAGAAGAGCATGGGTTTCGTTAGAGAGGAGAGGTTCTAGACGGTGAAGTCACCGCATGTCTTCACCATCATACTCTTCAAGCGCGTCAACTCTAGTCAGCACTAAGTTGTGGAACGGACGGTTCCTCCCGTGATTCCGAAGACGTTAGATCAACGACGTCGAGTTCATCTGAGACCCATCTCTGCCAAGGACTGCATGTCTCACGTTAGACTACGGAGAAATTTCAATTCGCGTGATGCTCTTCCGCGATGTTTGATATTGCTACGTCATATTGCTAATCAGAAACATCTACTAAGAGGCAACCAAACCCGAGACATTGATTTCTTCATTATGAATTGGTCTCATGTAGAATTCTGTACAGCCTTGTGTGTTTAGGTAATGCGCAGGCTTAGGAAGAATGATACCGCTAGTTCGAGGAGATGTTTCTCGAAGAGAACCAGCATTGGCACCCGAGATGCGAAGCACAGATGCCCAACGCTGGTGATAATCTATCCGCATCACGCACATAATTATGCGCCCTTTCGGTATACATATATGGTCGATCACATGATTGAGTCATATAGCTAGTCAGTCGCAGAGCATTTGTGCTGACGATCACACGAATAGTTTCTTAATGCTTTACCGAGTTCACGCCCAATTCGAATGCCAATGCGGCTCTAACTGCCAAATAGTATTCTGGGGTTTTCGCTATAGGCGCGATATATGTGACGTTCTGGATGGATACTTTCAATAGCCTATTGGAATAGAACTCCGAGACGATCTATTCCACTCAGTTTCACTTCACCTCTTCGCTACCTAATACCTCCTTCTGCCTGGATGGACGGACAGACGAATAATAACCACATGTAGTGAGAGGTTAAGCCTCAGTTCTCTACTCATTCGACACACGTAGAGACTGACACCGCTACTCATAGCCTCTCTTTGAGGACAATAACGTTTGTTCACCGGAGTTCTGACCAAGAGCAATTTCTAAATCTTACCTGCAGGAGCTCAGTTGTGTAGGTAGTGTTGAGATAATCCATGTTTATTTTACCTCACCGTTTCGAGGCGTCAATACTTCGATAATATTTCGCGGATGATATAGTGTACCACGACTGCATTGTCCTTTCTCAAAGTAGCTACGAATACGTAATATATACTCACAGTCGGGGAGGACACATACGGTAGTGAATAAATAATATCAACGCCAACATATACTTAGTCTATTATGCCAAGGAGATGTCACCCTCATGCCAAGCTTGAACCTACAATATACGTGATATGAATGAGACAATAACAATCAAACGAGAGAAAAAAAAGAGGATATGTAGGGGTATGGCTTGTGTACTTAGACACCTAGGGATATAGAAGAGTATGAATTCATATTCATAACCACCAACGCTCGTATACCAATACGCAACTGAGACACCCGAATATATATAATATTTCAACGGTGATTAAACCATGCACGCCGCCGTTTATATCCTATAAGTCTTGGGAAGAAATTAACAGTGCAATTGGTCCTACGTTTCACATACGGGACAACAATATACATACTCATTCTACGTATTGGACATCCCTACACAAGAACATCGGTCCCTCAAGTCTAACCCCCTCCTGTTACCTAGTCCGTGTTTTCTTCCCCCCTAAAGCAGAAGATACTCGAGACCCGGATGTACTGTATTGTATGCATTAGCAGGAAATACCAACCACATAGTAGAAACAGAAGCGAGGTCAAGGACACAAAAAAAAACCTCCTGCTATTCATTGTATGCTTGCTTGCTTGCTTGCTTGCTTGCTTCATTCATGTCTATTTCCGGGAGCTAAAGCCACGCCATGTAATCTAGATTCAAAGAACGAGTTGCTGCCGCTCTCCGTTTTGCTCAACGGAACGCACCACAGCGCGAGCTCAAACGACGCCGCGCACGTAATCCCGCTCACTTCGCCTACCCGTCGTCAACAACAAAAGACCGACAGGTACCTACCTCCCTTTACACGCTAACCACCTCAAGCGTTCTTCATCTGCACATCCTCCCCTTCTTTCCGCTCCTCATCCTCCTTCCGCATAACCCACCCCATCATGCCCCACAGGAGTCTCATAGCCTCGAGCCGTTCCTCCACGATAAACAAGTCAAACCATCTACTCCGCCACATCTCGAGCTTCCCCCAGCTCCTCAGCTTCTCCCCCCTTTCATCTAGGCCCACTTCCGCGACGCCCTCGGGCTCGCCCCCGAGCACATCGAGCAGCTTCCTCGGCACGCGCACCCTGAGGATACTCAGATGGTGGAACAAGCTACTCAGCACGAACACGTCGTCGTAATCCGCGCCCTTGACCTTGCCGATGGCCTTGTAGACCGTCTTCTTATCCCAGTTGGAGCTCGGCAGCCGCACCATGCGGTAGCTGTCGTAGATGCTCAGGTTCTTGCGGGGCTTCTTGCTGACGGGCTGTCCGCGCATCGGGATAGGCGGTAATCCCGTTTTCCCCGCCTTCGACTCTCCTGCTCCTCCAGTAGAAGATGATGAAGAACCCGGCTTCTCAGCCCCTTCCTTACTCACAACAACAACAGCGTCCTTATCGCCGACGACGGAATCCCCATCGATCTCGCGCCCTATGGGCCCGCCCTCGCCGCCGCCCCACCGCTTCTCCGTAGCCCACCACTTGCCCTCGCCGAACCTCTTCTCGGGGCGACCCTCTCGCGCGCGGTGCTGCGCCGTGATCAGCGCGGCGACGAGCTCGCGGCCGAAGTCAATATTGGAATCGGTCTGCGAGGCGAAGTTGGTCGTGTTGCGCGCGGACACGGCGGCGATGGGACCCTCGACTATGCCCGCGCGGGCGGCCTCGCGCGTCGTCGGCGCCTTGCACAGGAACACGCAGCCCGAGGGGAAGTAGGACGCCATTTGGGCTTTGGGGGGTTGCTTCTTTGACTCTGCGGCCTCGGATGGTGGTGGTGAGAGGAGTTGGAGACGCGGCTCGACGCGCGGGGGCACGACGTTGCATCCGAAGGCGTAGGCGACGAGCTTGACGAAGGCGGACACGAAGTTGTGCCGGAATTCTGGGGGCATCTGGTGGCCCTGACAGGTGCGGTAGGTGATTCGCTCGGGGTGCTTGGACTCGGGCTTGGGCTCCGGGTCAGCTTCGGAACGGGTGTTGGATTCCGGAGCCGCGCCGGTAGCGGGTTTCTCGGGGTCGGTGCTCGCCTCTGTGGGACGCGGAGGTAGTGGTGGCGACTCTTCTTCGGTCTCAGTAGAGAGTGGTGGTAACGAAGTGTCATCCCAATACGAAGCCATCAACTCCATCTGCTTGTAAAACTCGTAGCAGTTCCCCAGGCGCGGCTGTTGCTTTCCTGGTTCGGGCTTGATGCGTCGAACCGTGCGAAAGGCAGCCTGGTTAGGGATGGAGAGCTCATCGCGGCGCTCCAAGAAGACTCGAGCCTCTGGTGAAAGAGCGCCATTAGAGAGCGGGCGACGGAAAGTTTCGTCCCTCCGTCGTGCCTCGTCCAAGTCTACTCCTTCCCAATCAGAGAATTTAGGCAAGAAGGACGGTTCCGGGATGACATCTTCGGCGGGAGCGTCAGCGTGTACATGCACGCCAAGCGCGGCGAAGTGAGCTTCATTGAGCTCTGTAGGACGCTGCAGCTGCTGTAGAAAGCGCACTAGAGATGGTTGGGGATCTCCGTGTAGTTGAGGATTGCATTGTGGCAATCTGATAGGCGTAGGCGGTGGAACGTCCTTAGGTGGAGGACCGATCTCTTGGGACTGGACTATAGCAAATAGATGAGATGAAGTCCAATGAATAGTAAGCACAGTAAGGATAATTGCGTCATGGTATTTTTTTTTTTTTTTTAGGATCATGTAGTAGTTTCACGACCTTAGGTTGACTATCTTATTGAGAGCATGGGGATCTCTCATACAACTCTCTGATTAATTCACGTTTTATGATGGAAGTGCGTTACCATATCTTGAATAGTCATGTCTCAAACCTAACAATAATAAGAAAAGGGACGGTATTCGAACTTACCGAGGCTAACTAGCGTCCCAAACATTCTGGATTCATATAAGTTCTCAAATTTGCCAACACTTTCTCAGGTATAGCAGGTGGTTCTAGACAATGTGTCGTTCACGCAGTGCAGTGAGAGCTCTCGTGAATGAGTGACACAAGTCTGCTTCCAAGGAGACGGTTGGCTAGGTAAGATCAATCAACCGAATACGAACCAAATGTCGTATAGACATAAAAATTAATGCAGAGGAATCTTTGGGATTTCCTAAAATGGATGGAATGAATATGCTGTAACTCGTCAAGCACACATATAGAAGCCTAGAAGCCTAGAAGCCCTAGATGCCTAGATTCTAGAAGACATCATGGGAAGTCCCTGTTAAGATTAGAAGCGGGTTGTTGGTTTTAGTTAGGGCGGGACAGGTCCCGACTGGGGAAGGGGAAGCGACTTGGTAATTGGTCCGTGCACAAATGGAGTTGCTACCTACATATGTACTGCATAAGCTGTATAAATTGATTGTATAACTGTACAATTGGGACCAGTCCTAAACAGGATTACTTCTATGCAGGTAGAGAGGTAAAGTTGGAGTATTATCCAATTACCTCTGCTGTTGGAGTTACCTATATTACAATTGATAATCTCGACCCAAGCCCTTCTTCCTTCGTTCTGCAGCAAGGCTTACTCAGTACATAAGGTAATCTCGATTGCACCAGGACGAAAGGAGTCGACGCTCCCTTGGCTGTTATATAATACTTTAGTAAAAGCTTCGACTCGAGATAATTTGTCAAGCTTAATCCTTCCAGTTTGATGCTCGGTAGATCGAATAAGCCCTAGTGGATAGATCTACGACAAAGCTACACTTTATCGTAGCATAATCTCCTTCGGCCCCTCGGCAAGGCACCAGACCCGATCGACCCAAGAGTCTTGTTGGAACTTCCAACATGACGGATATGAAGATTTGTCGTCAGTCTTGAAACTGGGGGGTCGTTCGATGGCTTCTCTTTTTTCTTTTCGGATTTGATTCACCGTACAGGCTAAAGAGGATGTGTATCGATTCTACTCGCAACTTGAAATGAAATATTTGAGATGCGTACTACTAATACCAAAACTCCCTACGTTCACATACGTAACACCCCCAACTCGCGCCAAGCCATCGTCGCTCCCGGGCCGAAACAATCTGTTTCTATAATGGGTAACTATACTACTAACTATCCACGAAACAAGCCACAACATCTTCACAATGGCTAAGTGGTTGGTTGATATAAGGTAAACTCGGGACGATTACCGATAGATTAGTGGAGGTATATATCATTATCAAAAAGTTTGCTAAGCTTTACGACCAGATGGTGTGGCGTATTGATGCGGCTGAAGGAGACCCGTTGCTTCAGGTGTGTCGCAAGTCAGGGGTTAAAGTGTTTTACCCCACACCTAGAAAAGGTAATTCTGAGGCTATCGACTCTCCTCAGGGGGCACCATTGGGGGCTTTAGAGGTTACCCCTGGTCTAACCTGTCCCGCCAGTTTGTTTCTTCGACCGCTTCGTCAACCAATGACAACGCTTCATTGCTTTACCTTCAAACACACTATACAGGGTATCGTCGTTCGCGACAGGCAAGTGATGGCCGTGCAGACCATGAACAGTAGTAGTACACTTCTCGTAGGGTAGTATCTTGGGGGACTCTGTTCTGGGTCTCTCTCTCGGGTATTCAGAATATGGCATTGCTTGACTGACACCCTTCTGACTTAGCCGTCTGACGAAGTATTAGCCCATTTGTCTCGCTCGTCTGAAGTCACCATCACCATCACCATCACCATCTCTATTCTCGTTCGCCTTTCCATCAAGCGCGATAATCTTCATTTCTAAGTCTCATTTTCACAAGTCTCTATTGCGTAGAGCGTTTAATCGCATTCTCCTCTGATTTTCAGGGGAAAATACGAATCTTGTCATATTCTTCACAAATCATCGTTGATGATCTTATGATTGTAGCCCGGCCGCTACGGCCGCCTTCTTCTCTTCGTATAGCTTCATTTTTATCTACATTTCGTTTGCCTAGAGTGGCGTAATTATTTTATCTCATTCAGCTTTGCGACTGGTATCGCCTACTCTTGATACTTTACGACAATGGCGTCGATTACAACCTTCAAAGGGAAAAGGTGTACGGCAGTGCCGAAGAAAGTCAATATCGAGCAGGTATCTACACCGTCTTCATCATCTTCAACTTCGACATCTACAAGTTCCAGCTCGAGTTCAACATCAACATCCTCCTCAATCTTGACCTCGGCTTCATCTTCTTCTTCTTCTGCTTCTTCTTCTTCCTCTACGTCCATTTCGATCCCGTCCGATCCTCCTCTACCAACTGAAGCTCAAAATCCAGCACAGGCAGATCCTGACTCTTCGACTCAGTCTCCCTCAGAGACACCTTCAAGCGCAACGAGTACCATACCCATAAATACTCCCCCTTCACAGTTTGCAGAACCTGCAGTAACCCAGACTGCCACAACACCCTCTGCAATATTTAATACTATATCCGATAACTCCCCTTTACCGAGCACCTTACTTATTGCTGATTCTTCTACTTTGACGCCCGCTCAATCCGGGGACCAAACGCAGAGTGCAGATGGAGCGGCTAATGACAGCCCAACATCAGCGCTATTGCCAACTGACCAACCAGGGGATCCAGCTGCTTCAACGAATCTAGATGGGAACACGGCAGTGATAACGGGAGGGAGTTCACAGGCCACTAACCCATCATCAATCGAAACCGATATAAATGGGGCAACTCTGCCAGGTACTAAACAACAAGTAACCGGCAATGCCATCACCACGGAGCAGACAATAGCGATAGCGGTCGGGGTAATCGGTGGGGTCGTGGCTATTTCGCTTATAGCGTTCATAATCTGGCTCTGGCGAAAGAGGAAGATGCAGGAGCGGAGGAGCACGATGTTGACGCCGCTATCTCCAGGCGTTACATTCCGTGGCGACGAAAAGGAGCCGTATATCTTTAGCCGGACGTCCCTAGGACCCACGCCGCTTCCCGAGAAGGTCTGGGCTGTCGTTGGCTCGAAATTCAGGAGTCTGCGCGGACGGGTCAACAACATCGTAGCTCGTAGCAACAGCCCGAGCCCAAGCGTCAACCTCGATAGGGGTAACTCGCAATTCGGTCCGCCTGACGTGCCGTATAGTCGAAGCAACTCGCCCGCTGGAGGAGCTACGGGTGGTTCATCGACTACTAAGGGCAAGTTCGTGGACTGGTGGGGTCGATTGGCCGAAGACGGGAATTTCAACTGGCGGCTGCGTCAGGACTCCAAGGCCGACCCTATAGGGCAAGACTCGTTTACCGTTCCACGTTCTACAAACGAGGGTAGTGGATCTAAGGTCAGGTCACAACCCGATTTCCTCACCCTCCTAAATATGGACGACAAGCAACTGGAGCGAGAAATAACAAGGGGACGAGCCAGCGCGAGCGGCAACGGACGCCGCTCGATATCCGTAGGAAACGAACAACACTTCCTCGGCGGCCTAGGACTAAACCTAGACGACCCCTTTTCAGACATCAACGCCATAGGCAATAACACAGCCAAGGCGACACCCATGGTAGTCTCAGCGGCAAACAACCCGTTCTCAGACGCGAACGCCATCGCAGCGCCACAGCGCTCGGCCGGAAACGGCGGACCCGCGACCTACGTGCAGAATATCCGGCGCTCGCGCGGGCACAGCGTAAACGGCGTCGGCGGCGGCGGTGGCGGTATCAGCCGGCAGCCTAGCAACGCCGGGGCCCGCCCGTACAGCATATACCGGGAGTCGAACGCGAGCGTGGACACGGTCGGGACGCGACGCAACAAGTTCCGGTCCGACCCGTTCGACCTCGACCGTCCGGACCTGCTAAGCGCCAACAACAGCATAGACGTGACCTCCGCGCGAGCCAGCAAGGCCAGCAGGGGCAGCACCAGCAGGAGCATCGGGAGATTCGGCAGCATAGTGCCGATCGCGCCGCTGAGGGTGCACGCTAGGCAGGAGAGCTTCACGTCCTCCAAGTACTCGAGCGGCGTCAGCATGGGCGACTGGAGTGACCCGGGGCCTGATGTTGGGCCTGCGGCTGCGAGGTACACGCCTAGTCCCGATAACGGGGTTGGAAGACGGGACTCGGATACGAGGAGGAGTGGGGGTAGTCAGGGGAGTGAGGGGAGCGTTGGGAAGGCTCTCTGAACGATTGATTCGGGAAATTGGATGGCATGGGATGGGATGGGAGGATCGTCGATGATGGAGCATGAAACATAGCATCGTCATGGTCGTCGTTGTTGGTGCTTGATTTCAAAGGGCACACATACCAAAAAAGGGGAGTAAGAGCTCGGAGTTTACGGTGTGGTGCATTGCTCTTTTTTTTTATTGTACCCTGTTTGATGTTGGGTTTGTGATACCTGGCGATTATTACACGCTCGCTTATGATACCTATCTACCTACTTGCTACCCAGACGAGGGCAAAGGGAGAGAAGGAGATGAGAATGAATCGGGATGGGATGATTGGTGCTCTCTTCTCTCCCTGCCTATCTGAGTGTAGAATCTGTTCTTTTTTGTTGTTGTCGTCGTTCGATATGATGCGGGGAGGAAACTTCCTTATACACTTATACAATACCCAAGCTAGGGAATAACCTGTGTGTGTAAGTTACAAAGGCTCAATGCGGAGCTAGTTGGGGGACGATGGATGATGGATGGATGGATGGGGTGGATGTTGGACGGAGCGCCTAGGTACGCAGTAATGTGTGTGAAAACGTTGTGCAGCAGAACACGAGTATAGCTTGCCCCTCATAACCAAATTAAAACCTCTGAAGTTCGAGTGCTTGTATTGGAGTATGTGTGGTATGATTGATGTCTATCGAAATAGATTAAGGACATTTTGACGTAAGGGTCGTGTGATTTATTACCTCTTACCATGTACTCAAGTTACCTCCTAATATATTCCTCACTTCACCTGTATTCCCATCTGACTATAGACTCTAACGGGCCAAGAAGGATTTATTATTGGATATTTACTCTTTACATCCCATCCATCACTTACACACTCTCAAGACCCATCATCCTGAACCTCATTAGAATAGACTAAAAATCCAAAAGCGCCGCTCTATTCGGTATTATCATTCCAATCTATACCTAGGTATGTATGTATGTGTATGCTAACGGCCCACCCATTATATATCACCCTGCGTTTTCTCTTCTCCCTTCTTTGCATCGCTTTTATTTTACCCGCCAACCGTCCAAGCCGCCCGCTCATTGAAGAATAAACGTAAACAGACATAAACACAGACGTAAACACAAATAGACATAAAAAGACAAAAGGCAAAAGGACAAACGTAAACATAAACATAACCACAAAACGCTAGGTACGCATGCAAAAAAAAAGGCCGATCCGTAACCACACCTACTCCCTACCTCCTACCTGGGTACCCAGGAGCTACTTCATCAAGTAGGTAACTAGCCCGTCCTCGGCCCCGTTGCGCTCTAGCCCGAAAGCCGAACCGAAAAAAGCTTCTATGTGTCCGTACAGCTTGTCCCTGCTCCTACTACTTCTCCCTGTCTTCTCCATCCTCCTATTACTATTGCCGATGGTGGTGTTTCCGTGCCCCTAACCCAGGTAAGCAAACCACCTATACTAAGGCTTCGGAACATGCAGTGTCTTGCTGCACATGAGGCACCCATGGACAACAAACAAGGCAACCACGGGATGGACCTCGAGCGCGGAGCCCGCGAACCAGACGCCCCCGGGGACGTTATCGAGGACCCAGCCCTGGGAGACCCACCAGGCCATCAGGGCGTCGAGGCCGAGCGTCGTGGGGATGGGCGTGCCCTCGAAGTAGCTGGCCTTGCCGCTGGCGTCCTTGGGGATGTTGCCGCTGCTCGCCGTCACGTTGAAGCGCGCCAGCCGCGTCAGGCCGCAGAGCACGAAGACGGCCAGGAGCACGTGGTCGAGGGGTGTGCGCAGGCCGATGCTGAATGCCACGCAGGCGGGGGCGAGGCCGAAGGAGATCTGCGGCGCATTGGGGATTAGTAACAGGTTCAATTGCCCCTCGTTTTTTTTGTACGACATAGCAGAAGCAGAAACAGAAGAGGAATGTAATAAGCCCCCGTCCGTAGTGACAGGGACGGGGCGAATGAATGAATGAGACGTACCAAATCAGCTAACGAATCCAACTCCTGGCCCATCATGCTGCTCTTCTTCCGCCACCGCGCAACCCGGCCATCCATGAAATCGAAGAACAGACCGAAGGGCAGGAAGATCAGCGCGAGGTACAGATTTGTCTTGTCCGCGGGGTCGCCAAGGCAGTAGCGCAGAGAGGAGAAGACGGACATGATGCCGCAGAATCCTGTGTAGAAAAAAAAATCCAACTTGTTAGCTATCATAGATCCCCGACATATATAGATTTGGGTTGTACTCGGGAAAAGGTAGGTGAAGTCAGGCTAGGTACCATTTAGTTCGGTAATATAATCCGCCATATGCAGAGCTTTTAGAAGGGAGAAGTGGCCCTTGGTGGTCGAGGAGAGGAGGTCCTTCTGCTTGTCGTATGCTATACACATAATAGCATCGTTAGTATACTGCTACCTGAAAGGCTCTCTGCTCATCGATAGAGAGGTAGATAGCTTGCTCATAGCTTCTAGATAAGTAACATACAAGGTTCTGCTGCAACAGTCGCCTTGGATGCGGCGCCATTGCTACCGCCGGATCGTTTCGACATGATATCTGCAGTATTCTGCTAGACCGCTGGACGAGGCAATATAGTTGGGTTTCGTTTCTGTCGTAGGTTGTAGGAAGTAGACAGGTTGTCTCTTTCCTCTAGCTTCCCAACGAATTTATCCCGATACCGAGCTTCGATTCTTCACCGACCCTTGTTTTTTTTTTTTTTTTTTTTCGCGGTGGGCAAGTCGTCGTTGAATACTAGATATCCCCTAGAAATAATTTGCCAGAAAGCTCGATGGACCAATTGTCTCTTTTTATTTGGTATTAATACGGGCGGTAGAGACAGTCGGGATTGGAATGGCGATGTGAAAAGCTATGGACGAAGGCCTAGAAAACCTTGGCTAGTCTAGCGGAATGGCAACTTTTTGAGAAACCGATTTTGGACCCTCAGGTAGGCGCAGCATCATTGATGCCGTCATTAGGACACGTCCAGGGTCCGCTAGGCTACGTTGGGGCAAGCGCGGGGGAGGCTTAGCCAAGGAACGGTAACTGGCTGGCTGGCTGGCTGGCTTCAATGTTCTTGCTTTTCTTTTTTGCTTTACGCTTTGTTCTAAGGATTCTGCAGGTCACCGGCATGTACGTACCCACGATATCTGGTACTAGCTCAACTTTAATGTTATACCTGACTACATCATCAATCACTTAAGATATTGAAGTCGTCATTCCCTATATTCCGACAAATATTACTCTTGATTTATCTCATATACGTGGTTACCGGCCTTCGAAGTAACATTAGCAGTCCAATCGTTTTTCGGCGGAAGATATTCAAACCGATAACTGGTAAGTACCTACATATGTACCTAATCATGCAATATCAACCAGTCACGATACACCACGACGCACTCTCAACATGTATCTTTCTCCATCTCTCTCGGAGGCTATTAGTTCCTTGATGTTGCTTACTACCTATGTACAGTTGATTTGGGTAGCAACACCTTCGTTTTCCATCTTTACCTAGTAGCTCTTCGGTCTTCTGCTCGACTGATGAGGGGTCGGCATGTTTTGATTATTACTTCGCGAGACAACGTCTCCTGCGTGCCTCTCACGTTTGTATACCTTGTATTGTTTCCAACTGGTGACAAACCCCGCCCATGATTCCCTAGGTACAATCAACCGTTTTCCACGTATGAGAATGATACCGGCCCAGCCTGTCCGTTGTGGTATGGCTCACCAAATCAAGCCCGACTCCTTCCTTGGACGCTCTCATGGTCCGAGACGCATGTGATGCGGCAATTATGTATGCTAGATGCGAAGCGAAGAAACAAGAGAAAACCCAAGGTGTGAATCCTGTGTATGCCGGGAATATGATGCCATAACAAAATGAATATGCAGATGCCACAGTCCGCCCAACCTCCTGGAAATGTGGTATGTAGTCCGTCGTTAGAGTGAATGAGGACTTCGTTGTGTTAATGTCTCCTAATTCTCGATTAGGCTTCCAATGCCTTGCTCATCGAGCGATTATAACGGCGAACCCGTCAACCCAGGCCGCGCAAGATCCAGATACGCCACAAACTGTGTAGCCGCGAGGTGGGAGAAGTGTATGACTTAACACATTGTCAGTAGTGATTATTAGGTGAAACGGGATAATTGATACGTACGGAGAGCCACCATGCGCGTTACCGTAGATTGATGATTTTCTTCCAAGACTTGTCAGGACCTGGATGGCGTCTATCCACTGTCCCGAGCGCACAAAGAAACCGGTGATATACTCGCCACGTCGGACGTCTAAAATAGTCAGAAACAATATCATCCTCAAACGACTAACAGCAGCTTACCCAATTCGAATGTATCACCTCCAGGCTTGCCCCCACGCTTTCCAAACAATTGACTAGAACCATCCTCATAGTAAAACTCGAGTCCATCCAAGGCAAAACCATGATAGAATACAACGCGTGTCATGAGTCGGTTCTTCACCGTAGCGCTCGTAAACATGAATTCTTGCGGCTGGCTCCCTTCCATTTGCGAGAAACCAAGCTTGTCACTTCGGTACGCTGATTTGCCAAAAGACAGCTTCAAAGAAGACGCTTTCGAGCAGAGGTTATGGAAGTCATTAATTTCCAGATTCCCACCGCCGTGCGATTTGATACAGACTTTTATTTTCGATCGCCGTTTATTCTCTGGAAGTCTATCTCGTAACTCTTGTTCTGTAAGGGTTAGATTACGCTGTACGGAGCCGTTCTCGATTGGGTACTCGATCCATGTGTGGCAGAGATCGTCACCCTCTGGGTAGATTTCTATGAATGAAACTCCTGTAGCTGCCGTTATTTGAACATGCCCGTTTTCAACTGGCCAAGCTTGAACACTTGAATCAGGGTTCAGGATCGGATCGTTAGGTAGCCTAAAACAAGGGTGACTTCGGAATCGCAAACAATCAAGGCGGTGCCAAGTACATTCATCGGCCTGAGACACCGGGCCCCCCTTTGACTTAGTTCGAGTAGAATAAGCCTCACGGGATAGGAATGTTCTGTTCAACTTCACATAGTCCCTTAACATAACCCCGCTCTCTTGATGTGGACATCCAAATAGATGGCCAGTTTCGTGTAGGTGCGCGCCAATACCAATATTTGCAGCTTCCCAAGAACTTCCTGCTTCGTTGCAGTCATTGGCAACGTAGTTGGTATCCGTAGGCGTGCAGTCGCTGAACGCAGGCACAACTTCCTCAAAAGCCGTAGGGTAGCTCTGCAGACAATGGGATCCAAAAATTGCCATGTGTAAGTCGCCAGCATTACCTCCCAAAGCCGCGTGCCCAGTAATAATTTTCGCGTTCGTATCCCAATGCGAGTCTAGAAGTAGGACAGAAACGTACTGCGTCTGCCCTGGAAGTGGCTTGAAATAATTCTTGAGCGCATCAGCAGCAATGCCATATAAATCACCTTTCCTTGACGCCTTGGGGTTCTGTTGCGCTACTTCAAGGTCTCTGATCTCGGCCAACGTCTTATCTGATCGGATGACGTGAATACGCGCTTCTGATCGCATTACGCCCATTTCTCTATCACGATAATTGCAGGCGCCCGTGGTCCATTCCTCCTCGAACCTAAACACTCGTCGTCCTAGCTTGTTTCTCCACATCTGCTCTGCTGTAAATGCTTGCCAAAGAT
Organism: Hypoxylon sp. CO27-5; assembly: GCA_002120305.1. Classification (NCBI taxonomy): domain Eukaryota; kingdom Fungi; phylum Ascomycota; class Sordariomycetes; order Xylariales; family Hypoxylaceae; genus Hypoxylon; species Hypoxylon sp. CO27-5. The sequence continues at coordinate 175,854 of KZ112437.1, read as the reverse complement.
AAGCGGCCATTCGGAACTTGCGGATAGCTGTTTCGAGGTTATTCCCTTCTCTCTCAACTCGAGCAGGAACTGCGTCAAAAGTGCCTGGAGAGTCTTTGGCGAGTAAAATAGCAAGTTGAAGAGGCGGCGTATTCATGGGAGGAACCATGTGAACCGTGATATAGGACGAGTGGATCGGATTCGAAGAGCCGCTATTGGCGAGCTTCGGACTCGAAAAATCGAAACGTAGTCTATTTGCGCCGGGCATAAGGTATACCAAAGCTTTAAACTGCGAGTCGCACACTGGCCAGTACGTAGGTGGGAATCCATCGTCTAGCCTGCAAACCGTTACAGATCCTTCTATCGATCGCTGTCCTGCTTCCCCAACCATGCCATTGACGAGGAGGACCTTTTGGGAGACCTATCGAGCAATTAGTATGCAAACACAATAGTGTTGAAAAGTGCTGTCCCGATTTCCGTCCTTTACCCAGCACAATACTAATATCGCTTTAGATCCTAAGTGGAGGAAAATTTCACCATACCCAAGTGTTCTCGGTTATGTTGGTAAGCCGAGGAGCATATTGCGACACAGGCAATGAGGATTTGCCGTTAAGCGCAGGAGATCCCAGCCCAGCCATTCCAGATACACTATATCGGTTAGAATTGGACTGGGTTGGAGGTCTATTGGCGGGAACTGGAGGAGGTTGCAGTTGATCTTTGAATTGTGTATTAAGCGCAGGGTCGGAATTTGCAGTCATAGAAGGAGGTGTAATCGATCCGTTGCTAGGAGTTGTGTTTTGACTGTGGTGATCATCGTTACTCGAGGTATCGGTAGAACGATCAGTGCGGAAACTAGCTCGCGACCGTCTTCGAAACTCCTTTAAATTTAGGAACGAGGGCGCCATGACGGCTAAACTTCAGCAAACGCTGACCAACCGTAGAAGTTTGCCAAAGAAAGAAAATCGGTAATAAGTTGAACTCTGGAAATAAAAGAGCTTTGTTTTGTTTTCGCAACGAGTAGGCTAGTTTAGTTGGTCTTCTTGGAGCTACTTTAGTAATGGGAAGCAGATAGCCACTATTAGCCCAACTAACGTGGCTAGTGAGCTTCCCGAGAACAAATGAATTAATTATTTAGGTAGGCTATAGGGAACCAAAAAATAAGAAGGCGGGAGGATATCACTTCAGGAGGTAAGAAGTAAATGTTGCGCGGTTAGGGGAGATAGAGATAGAACGATGGTGGAGTGTATGTAGATAGATAATTCAACAACGGACTCGGACATGTACCGTAGCTTGGGGAGTAGGTATTACCGAAGTTACATTGATCCGTTCTCCTGCTAATGGAGTTACCTCAGCAATTTCTGGATAGATATCGCAACTTCCCTCTGCTGATTCTTGATCAAAAAGAAGAACCTTGAAAGAGATGAAGAAATACAGTTATTATTCTAATGAAGGGCCGATTGTCTGGTCAGCCCGTAAGCTAGACTGACTGGAGTACACGGAGGCTGTTGTACAAGTAAAATGTGGTTAGCTAGATTGGACAAGACGATCAAAAGTTGCAGAATGCGGATTGACATGTGTCTGCGGGCGGGATGTTGACGAATTGACGAATGATGATGACGTCGCGGCTGATAAGTGGGTAGTGCTAATACTGGTTAAAGTGGGTTATAAAACTAGTGGGATTCTTTTGGCTTCCTCAAATTGGTCGCACTTGACCTATTTGGAAGTTCAAAACTTGGATACGAGAAGTCGCTACCTTGAATAAACAAGGTACATGTATATTTCTGGCCAGGGGCCGCGAGGCTCTCACGCAAGTAGTAATTATGTTTGTAGTGCTCGCAACAATGACTGATACTGATATATTATGCATATCTGTATCTAACTCTAATAAATATAGAAATAAAAGCATAGGTAACTCACACTTGAGAAATAAGAAGCGCTCGGAAGCTGTCAGAGTATACTACCGGCAGATACAGCCCGGCGATACAACAATATGTCGACAAATCAACGTACAATGGCTCTGTGTCCACTACACTTGGGAGTGCCGGGCCAGGGTTGCAATGCGGTTACTTGGCTGTGCAAGGATCTCGATACGTTATGTTGCTACGTTGGTTATTTTAGGTGGCAGAGCCGGCCTTATTATTTCTCGAGATACTATGTACATATATTGATGTGGAGGTGTATCGGGCTTCGGACCACTTCAAATCATTAAAAAAACAATGACAGCGGAGAGTCCGATCAAGAGGTTCAATGTTGTTCTCGGATCATTGATACATTTTCAAGTATCACAGATCTCTAAGATTGAAGAATTAGAGTCTGTTGGATTGACAGTACTTTGTGCGCCGGATGATGCCTTGTGTGGTGCAGCTTTGACACTGTTGGACCATGCGACCAACCGATGATGTATCACAAACAATACTAAGCGGTCGTTGTGAAGGAGTGGGAATAGTTGACATACAAAATTGCATAAGCCCAGAAATGATTCCTGACTATTCGCCCGTAACTGCGTAGCAGGCCTGATCCACAAAAATTCGGCTGCTGTACCTAGGATAAGAAAACCAGGGAAATAAAAAAAAAAGACCGCTGAAAAAACACCGCAAAGTTGGAAATGAGAATGGGAAAGTTGGAAAGACGAATAGCATTGCGGGTCATGTTCGGAAAAGGAAAGTATTCATTAAAGGAGGTATTCGTCAGACCGTGCAAATAAAATGATAGATCACTCAATAAACGAATTCGATACCAACCACTTCCTTGATAACATTGAACTTAATGCAGGTGCATTTAGAATAGGAAACATTTTTAAGGTTCTCCCGCAAATACAAATCCGGACCGACCCGACAAAAGTCAATCAGCGTTTGTATCACGTTCCTATCTTAGATTAAGCCTTGGGTGAGAGGGGGAAACTTCTTTGTTAGCAGCGACCTTACAATCTCTCGTGCTCATCATGTCTCGAGGCCTCAAAGGCAGATGTTCAACTTGAGGCAGGCAAGCATGAGGTACTGGTCATCCAGTGTATGTTCTGACTGCCCGGGCGGAGTATACTGTACTACGTTCTCCATGATCAACATTGATGCATAACCATGCGGCATGTGTGCATGACTGCCTTACGATACGACCAATTAGTTGAGTAGGAGATGGATATATGGCGTCCAACGAAAACTCGTATCGTCACTCCTCTGCGACGTTAGTACTGCAAACGCTTTACACTGCCGTATTTTGTACTGAGGATTGCATAAGGGATACATAATAGGCGGGTTTCGACTTTATCTAAAACTCCATGTTTCTTAAATACTTCTCCGTTGATGCAAGTTGCCCTACGGACTCCAAGAGACCGGATTTGGATGTAGTGCGACCTGAGCTCGATTGCGTGTCCGCTTCATAGGTACCTCGGATTGCCGCCGTTAATACATAAGGCTAGGGGAATTTACATAGTAACCTGGCCAAGACTAAATTGTTTTGGGGGCGAAATGCTTTGAGTAGGGGCATGAAACAACAAGAAAGAGAAGATTGCTTTATAATGTTTAAAGTGCTTGCAGTAAAATGCGGGTTTAGCACGTTTTCATAATAGCCTTTAGCCCTACTTATTAGTCTGACATGGGTTTAAATTGGCTTCCATTTTTGGATTGAAAGGTTACTATGTACATGCCACGAAGCTCGTCATATCGTACATTTGATGAGGGAATGATAAAAGGCCAATGCAATCCTCCCGATTCCTACTCAAATGCTCCTCTCTATTTTTTTTTTCTTTTTTTCCTTACAATCCGCAGACGGAGCCGAACAGCCCCTCAAGCGGGAATAAGAGAGTATAACTACCCATCACCCCAACTCACGATTTCAATACCAATAACCGTACAGAATCAGCATCGAGGCTTCATCTTGAGTTTTATTCGATGTATTTGAACATATGGAAGGAAACGCAACCCTCTGCTGAGAGAGCATCGTAGATCGCGCCATATTTAAGTGAATGTGTCCTGTCGCTAGCAACCTAGCTACCTCTTGACCATGTGAATAGGGATGCTGCTGAACTATGCAATGTCTCCCTTATACCTCTCATCCTAAACTATAAGAATCTTTCATTCCGATGGTATAGCATTTGACGAAAAGAGACTTCCTATTTGTCCTATGTTAATATATCAAGGTTAAACATGAACGCTCCCTTGTCCATCGCCTCCTTTTGGGGGTTTGTTGGTTCGGAAACCAATGAAAGGCTGCGCGCCAACATCACGCAGTTTCGCTAGATGGGAAGATATCAGCTGGGAAAGGAAAGGGGAACGAACACCAGTAAGCGTCGGTTACGGTTTTCAGCATAGACGCCAACCTATGAAAGCATTTCATTTCGAGAGTATATATGGAATTGTTCGCAGGCCGTCCTGCAGCCTGCCCAGGTCAAGGAAGAAATAATTGGCTGTAAAGTGTACCCCAGCCCACTAAAGCAGATCTTATTGGCTTCCAGTATCTAGCCGGTAAATTAGTGGACGGAGGTACCCCCTGAGTATGCCGTGCACCTTGCTGTGAGCGATGCATTGTTGCCCTATGAGATCTAACTAATAGCGGACGCAGCAGTAAGCTCTTGCTTAGAATGCCTAGAAAACTTATCAAGGGAAGCTGAGCTCGGGCTTAAAACACCAATTTTATTGCATCACCCGGTTTCCACGACGAGGAATGCGAAGTTTAACCCTGACAAGGTTAGCTTAGGACTATGTACAAGTACCGGGGACTGAACTAATACAATTAGCAGCACCTAGTAATCTTTTAGTGCTAGCTATTTTCCTTGTGGGAACAGCTGGGAACTATGATCGCACCTCCGCCAACTAATTGACTTTTTCCTTACTTCTGCCTCAAACCGTCGTCGTTCATTACCATACCTACCATACATGTATACATCTATACTTCTTTCCATTCGTTCCTCCACTTTACTGTAGAAAACTTGTACCGATTTGATTTCAAGAGTCATCCATTCTTAATCAATTTGAGGCTCTGATGAATCGGTATTCTTAATACCTAATTCCGTCCGTCCATCCATCCATACCTAGTACCTATCAAACATCTTCGATCCTTCCGAACAACCATCGACCCCCCCTTCGCTTACACCAGCAAGCGCCCGACCTACAAGTCGACCCAATCACCCTAACCCCCGCAATCTTTTCTTGATAATCACTCGACGAACGTCACTTACGAACTCAGGGGTGGATCCTCAACAAGGAGAAAAAAAAATATAGTCTCTGGTCCAAGCAAAGGAGCATGTCGTCGCCGTTGAAGAAACAGCCGGAGGCTGTGGCAGATAGGGTCCTCAAGCGAGTGGAAGTCAGCAAGGTATGTCAAGAAGTTCCCTCTACCTGTTACACCGACAAAGTGATATCAAGATCTAACTAATACTCTTTCATAATGGCAGATCGCCCGAAGATTACAAGGTCGACTGGCTCTGGCATCATTCAAGACGAAGCATGGCTGGGAAGACTTGTCCCTCGATAACATCGAACCGAAAGTCGAGGAGGAGATCCGAAGAAAACGCCTTGTAGATGGCGATGTTCTATCTGACTCCTCATCCAGCACATCCGAACTCCCCTATCCTAGCAGTAGAAGACTCATGAGCTCCCCGCTCAAAGCCCCTCTCTTTTCAGATGCTATTGGATCCAGCAATGGCAGTACCGGACATCGCAAGCGCACATATAACATGGCATCGTTTGATGTCACCATGTCTAGCCCAACCAAGCGATTCCGAATCTCACCTACTGCACACAAGTCCTTCAACTCCTCACACGGACATGGATCCTGGAAAGCACACCGTCAACTGACCCAGTCTTCTCCTATCAAGCCACGAAGGCAACAACACTTCACAACCTCTACTGGACCAGACGTCTCCTTTTTCCAAGGCTCACGCCGCCCCTCGGTGGAGCTCGCCTCGCCGAACTTTGCAGCACCATCGGATGATGACGACGACCTGTTACCTGCACATTCATTCCAGATCAACCAATCGTCACCCCCTCGAACACCTCCTATGCGCAGCAGACCGCTCGGCCGCCGAAATAAGGACAGGAACACAGCAAATGGACAGAAGTCGGGCGAAGAAGGCGCAGATTTGTTGCTCTATCTAGCAGCATCTCCCTCGCCTGCCGTTGGACACTCGACTAGGACTCTAATGGAACCCCCATCTACACCCCCTCCTAAGAAGGACCTGGCATTACCATCATCAATGATGACTACACCCAATGGTGGCAACTTATTCCCCACTACACCAGGCCAGCCTTTCGACATCTCAGATTTCGTCAACATCACCCCTAGCCCGGCACAGAAGCCTTGGAAGACGCCGCTGTCGCTTAGGACGCCTACAGCGAAGACTCCCTTGAGCGGGGCGAGACGACGTCTAACGTTTGACGAGCCTTTACTTTGATCACCCAAGGCTTGGCATGCCTACTTATTACTTAGGAGCCCTTGTTGGGATAGCTACGAATGATGCATCATTCTTGCACGTTGTCACTTTGATATTTCGATATTACACCCCCTTTTTTATCTAATGTGCATTTGCACATATGAATACCCGGCTCATGCCATGATCACTCAGGATGTTTTTTTCTACAGGATGAACGGATGGACCACCACTGTTGGTATGTTTGCGACACAGGATGCGGTCATTATTATTCATTATTAAGTCGAGGTCAGCAACGCGGAACGCAGGTGTCTATTAGTCACGACACGATACCGATTGTCAGTTGTATTCGGCACTTCTGCATGATACGTCAACTTCACGTTGATTTCTTTGTTGTTTTTTTGTGAGATAGGGATACCGAACCGCTGTATAGCTCTCGACGACAAACAAACAGGATGGTGTTGATAGGCCGGTAGGATGGACGGAATTACATAAGGGATAGGAAGTTTCGGACGGGCATATGTATCCTTAGCTCAATCATAAGCAAACAAAACCATTATTACTAGCCCCTCCCTTTCTTCTGTTGCCAGACAATCAACATTAGGTCTTATCGTGAGACTTTCTCACCAACCCAGAAGACTAAAGAACAATAATAAATGGTGTGATTGGAGGATAAAAACTTGAATCGCAGTCGTAGTGTCGACAAAAAGGTAGCATACGATGCCCTTTTTGTACCGATGCAGGTAAATTTACGCGTCCGAGATTTGCAAAAATGCGACGCTGGAAAACGCGTCATTAAGGACGCGACGGGAATTTTTCGCGTTTCGTGTGCGTACATTGGCCAATGAGGTGGCGTTGAGAGACAGGGATTATAAAGTACATACATGTACATATGTATGTAGGTAGGGACAGACCCCGCCCAAAGCTACTTACTTACATACATATCTCGAAACTATCCGACTTGGACGGTGATGTGCTGATGTCGCATTTTTGCTACGGGAAAGGAACTCGGTGGTTATGTTGCGTGATTGGGCAGTAGATGATCGAGCACTTATTTGTACATTACATATTCTATCGGCGTTCTTTGGGGAAGATGCCAAGATGCTAGCTACGTGCTGCTGAATATAATACCCTCACTCCCGTTTTGTTTCCTTTATCTAGTGCTTACCGATGGATTGATGGGCTGACGGGTTATTTGATCGTCTCATGTATATCGGTAATTTGGAACCGGAGGACAGGAATGAGAAGGCTTGTTCTATGTAGACCTTGAAGTTGGTATGAGCCGAGCATAGGCGAGTGTCTTCGTTAACACTTCTCGGAAAGAACCTCTTGGCTAGTTTCCTTGTTTTAATGTAGCGTATCTGGACTTCAATAAGGCTATGCAAGCGAGGCCGGTATTAACTACGAATGGACAAGTTAGACGGCATCGCTTTAGTAGGAAGACCTCTTACTCGATACCCCTTAGATCTTCCTACGCGGTAGCGCCACATAATTAGCCCCTAATACAGCCACTGCACACCTAGTGCTGACCATAAGTGATGAAAGAGATACAATTTGGAGACTCACAGCAGACGGTTGAATTCGGGTTGAGGTAGTATATGATTATGTGTATTAACGCATCCGTAGCCTACACTACGCCGTCATAGAAAGGAACTAGCTTCAGCTAGAGATTCACATAGTTATAGTACAAAACGTACGGGGGCGATGACCAAAGCATCATTTGACATTATCTGCTGAACATCACTCTTAGAGCCTATCTCTCAATTATGAACAAAGAATGCCAGCGTTGGCAAGTGGGATATCCTTCGTCTAAAAGCTACCTAGTATGCAACGAGTTACGCCACAATCGTTCAAAACTCCTCAAAGGTAGGCTCAAATCCCTGCAGACAACAATTTGAACAGCGTAACCCCTCTGTTCAATTATGATTCGCCTCTTGGAGCAACTCCCTTAAAACACCCTTCTCAGCAAGTGCTCGCACCCACTCATGTATAGCTGGGGTGTAATCGCGTTGCCTTCCGCGTATCATCTCCACAGCCTCCTCCACCGCTCCTAGCTCGGCAACGTATTGTGCTTCGAGCGAATCTTGCTCCATCCTTAGGTCCCAAGCCAGACTCAATGCTTCCGTGCTACCGAAGTCCGGTTGGCTCATCGTGGCCACGAACGAAGCGGGAAGCTGAAGACTCTTGATTCCCTCGGGCGTTAGATTTAGTTGGGCGAGTCTCTCCTCAGAAAAGGCCTTGAAAGGATCGGCGACTGTCCAGGTAGTATTCCCACTGAAGAGTTCGTGGAGGGCGTGAGAACAGGCCAGACTTGTCGCGAGCTCCCCGGATAGAGCGTAGAGGGGTGACTGACAAATAGCAAGAAGGCTGTAGGAGGAATATTCGGAGTTACGCTTCATGCGCTCCTGAATAGCCGTACTCGCTGTCTCGAGCCAGGAACCCGAAATAGGACCTGCAATAAGTACTGATTAGAAATCAAGAACCATTATCGAGATAGGGATCAGACATACCAAGGCACAATGGCTTCAGCTGGAAACCATCAAGCTCCCACACTTGACCATTTACAGGCACGTATGCAATGTAGTGATAATTGGTCTCGGTGTTAACCTTCTTGCGTGAAGATCGAGAAGACTTCTTCTGGGCCTTTCTCCTCTTTAACGATTCTTCGTACTTGTTATCGAGGGTTAAGTCCTCGGCGAGAAGGTCGATTCGTCTGTTACTTTAGGTTAGAAAACTTCGTACAGGTAGGCAAAGAAAAGACGGGAGAATTAGGAAGCATACCTCGCAACAGAATTATGGACACTACGAACGAAGTCGTTCTCATCCAGGAAGTGGCCACGGTAAGGAGGTGGTAGTCCCATTGTGCTGTTCTTGAAGTCCTGGAGCTGAGTACCTAGGCCAGCCCCTTGAGCATTCATGATAATATTCATGAGCGCTACGGTAGCACAGGCATTAGCAGTTGTCTATACCTCAAGTTAGTGTGCGATTCGTATATAATTCACGAGTTTACCATAACCAACCTGGTTAGCAAACCAAAGATGAGCCGGACAATCTTGACGGTTCCCATCGCTTGGTTCGTTCTCACCCTCATATTCAAACAAGAATACGAGTCCATGTACCGGTTTCCTATAGCCGTTAGCAAATGGTCACAAGTATGGTTTGGCGTACTTACGGCAGGAAATCTAGGATCTCGGCATCCAAGCTGTATAGTTCCTGGACCTTGAAATCCTTGGCTCCCAGCTCTTGCAACATTGCGTTGAAGAAGCCCTATAGAAAATTAGCATGACGTGTACCGCGAACGGCGGGATCTCTGGTTAGTAAATACCGGCTCGGATTCAAGTTCGACCCAGCCACCGTAGTCCTTCCGCTCATCTTGAGACATTCGACTCAGGAGCTCCTCAAGGAGAGGTCCAATATCTTCGGGGATCATGCTCTCCGTGGCAGCCTGTGCTGCCTTCCTCTTGGGCCGACTTTGCTTGGCGGTAGACATCGAATGGTTGTGTGATTCGTAAGGAACGACATATTCTTCGTCGTACTTCGAAGGCGCCTTCTTGGCCCTACTTGAACGGCGGATGCCATTGTTGTCGTTGGAAGTTGAGGAAACAGGGGTTTCCTCCCCAGTCTGCTCAGGAGTGGCCATTGGGACAGTCTAATTCTCTTTATTCTGACACAGATATGGGAGGTGGGTGTGTGATAGATCTTGTTAGGAACGGGTCGAAAAGTGAATCAACTATGGTCTGGAATCTTTTGTTTAGAGGAACAGAAGATTAATCGCCGTGGGCCAGATTTAAATACGGAAGAGCGGGGTCTAAAGGGAAAAATCTGCTCCTTCCGTCTCTGAAGTTGCAGGTGCGCCTTAAGTGGATAGATGTTCAACAGTCAACACCGTACATGCCTTTGGTACGTATCTGGGGAAGTAGCTGCTGTCGAACCAGGCTCTTAGTCACGTCAGCACCTGAAATCAAAATGTTCCTTCTTCTTGGTAACAACCAACGCCGACTTACGCAATGTACTGTATATGTAGCTTCCCCTTTTAGAGGTCAACTGCTCTAGATGTCCCAAGTGCTTCGGGTACACTATGAGCGATAAAAATAGAGTTGAATCGAGAGGAAACCGCTAAAAGAAGCAGTAAGAAGATCAACTCTACCAGGAATTATATTGTCCATTCTTTTAATTTTTCACATTGGTAGGTTCATGTTAACTACATTGTTGGTGAATAATGACTCAGAGGCTATGAAGCTGGGGGAACACAAAGACTGTTGCTTGCCATCTCATACCTCTATTTGAATGCATGCTCAAACGTTCCTTTCTGCCTGTCCGATTCGCCCACAGAACAGATTCATATAATTTACTTGATATTGATATTTCCCAAAGACTTGTCCCCTATTCTTTGTAGGGAAGTCTTTCCTGGTAGTTGGGAGGGGACAAGGCTACCTTTAGGTGGCTGACTTGTGATGTGATCAAAGTCGAAGCAATGAAGTTAATGTAACCAGACAATTTCCGATTGTGAGGATAGATATTATTGGCTCGGACGATATAATATCCAAGACAAGATGTCTCTGAGAACAGTGGAACTGTGTAATCATTCGCAACAAGGTTAATTTATGTATTTATATGCACCCATCCAACATTTGAACATTATATCCAAGGTGGGATCTCATGCAGGTGTAGGTTTGGTACCTTGGCTGTTTGGAGTACGAGATACGTCAAGGTAGGTACCCACTTGCAACGGCCAACCATTTGAGCTTGAAGCTGCATATGGATGAGCTTTAGGTAGGCCCCCACACTGATCCACCCAAGCTTTCCGGCAGCCCAGGTGCTAGGCTGCTACCGTAGGTATGACGGGGATCTAGGCTGCCCCGCAGCTACATACTAAAGGAAAAAGGACCTTTCCGAAAACATCAACAACTGTTGGCAGCTGTGTGTGACGGCCCAAGCTTTGGCATCCATTTAAAGAAATTTAGAAGTTCTAAACGCGCCGCGTCCGTAATGTTGGTATTTATTACTGATCAACCAAAAATTTCCGCCCACCTTACATGCTCCGCCAGGTGTTTACATACCTCCCCTTTGCGCTTGCTCAACAAAGCCGAAAAAGTCAAACATACCACAATTGACTTGGCTTCTACATACGCCAGCCAATCTCAAGGCGTCCTCCCATAGCCGATTAGTCGTTTTGTCGACAATTTTGATTCTCTACCTGACCGACAAACTGATCACCGACTCATTCGCTTCCTCTGCTCATTTCTGATGGTTTGTGGTTACCATCACGGAATGCGATGAATCCTGGGACGCCGCGCGTGGGTGCTGGGGGTTACCCACAGACACCAGCTGCTGCTAGAGTACAGAGACCAGATGCTAGACCTAGACCGTCACTACCAACAGCCCCCGAGAACCAGCCGGCTTCCACCTCAAGTAGCGAGCCGGTAATACCTCTTACCCTCCTCGACGCCCCGACTCAACGGTTCTATGCCTGCGCTGTCTACGTGGCCCTGCTAGGATGGCGGTTTTATGACTGGGTTCAGATGCTTGAGGATAATGGCGGGTCTTTCTATTTCTTCTTGAAATGGATTCTCATCGACTTTATGTTCTTCTTTTCTCTGCCTTCGTTACGGATACCATGGCTGGAACTCTCTGCGCCAACCGTCTCTATAATATTCTTTGGGCATCTGGTATTCAACTGGCTCTTGATGTTCAACATTCCAGTGCCTTGGCATGGTTGGCTCCTGGGTCTTGTCAAGATCTTCTACGACAAGGAGCTTGCTATATCCGAACATAATGTCAAGGTGTCCAGCATCCTACACAACTCTTCTCTCATCATGGGCAAGCAGATCATTAATATTCTTCCTGAAGGGTAAGCTAACTTCAACCTGTGTATCAAATTCCGCTAATATGTTATACTAGTTCTGCTCTCCTCAATCCCGAGAAGCACCCCTACTGCCTCGGTCAAGGACAGAATATCGCAAGCGTCCCTATTTATTTCAATGCCACGGTCCCCGTCGAGGTCGAACTTCTGCGTTTCGATCTAGACACAGATTCTCGAGAAGTACTGAGGCTCAGTAGAAAAGAGATCAAGGAAATCGGCAAGCAATCCACTAGATCCATCGAGGACGGAACCCTGGGGATTTATAGATACAACATTGGTATAAAGAAACCAGGTGTTTATCAACTGAACAAGGTCCTTGATGAGTACAAGCTCGAGGTCCAGAGGATTACCGAGCCCACCTACATTGTTCCTTGCCCCAGGGCCCAGGTTCGTACGGCCCAGTCGGCGACGAAGTGTCTCGGTGACCTATCTAATTTATCGCTTGATGTTTATGGGACGCCACCTTTGAAGATAGTCTATAGCCGGACAATCAACGGTAAAGATCACAGCTTCCATTTCCAGAGCCTACAGCCCGAGGGGTTCTCGTCACCCCTGCTCGGTCCTCAACGGATGTCTAGCCTGATCCATTTAGGGGATGAAGATTACAGTTGGGCTAGATCCCAGACCGTTGAAGTTGGCCTGAACGAATCGATGAATACTGCGGGAGAATGGCGATACTCTATCGATGAGGTTCATGACGTCTTCGGCAATGTTATCCAGTATCCTCAACCTGAAGAGCCCGACGCGAAGCCTAAGCCGAAGCATCTGTACCAGAACTTCGTTGTGAGGGAACGTCCCAGAGCTACTATCGTGGGCTGCGATCTCCGCAATCCTCTGAAAGTCGCGAAGGGAAAGACTACGAAACTTCCGATCAAGATCGGGCGTCCAGGCCGAACTCCGGAAAGCGTCTCCCACACTCTGACTTGGAACTTCTCCCCGATTGATACACTGACTAAGAGCGGTGATCATGGCGATGTCGTTGAGGTCGGTTCATTTACCGCCAAGAACGTGAACGATCAGCCGACCATCTCTGCGCCGGGTCTATACACGCTGAAATCCGTGTCTTGCGATTCCTGCGAGGGAGAGATTGAGGAGCCTTCATCTTGTCTGCTACTCAATCCTCTTGAACCCACGGTGACAATTACCTCCGAGCAGATTCCTGACAAGTGTGGCGGGAACTCTATTGGACTTCGGGTGAATTTTGATATGATTGGAACCCCTCCGTTTAGGGTTCTGTATACGGTCAGTAGTGATCATGATCCGAATAGGAGAGAATCGGTCGAGATCAAAGGCCTTCGACAACAGATTGACCTACTCCCAAGGAATGCAGGTCGTTACCAATACCGGTTCAGGAGACTCGATGATGCTATTTACAGTGTCACCTTGCCTTTAACGGACGAATACTATCTGGAGCAGAATGTCAAGCCGCCTGCGACGGCGTACTTCAAAGAGGGGCCTCGCGCTATCAATGCTTGCCTAGACCAACCGATTAAGCTTGACGTGGATCTCCTTGGAGACGGTCCCTTCACACTCGAGTGGGAGTTGGTTCACGAAGGAAAGAGAAAATCGGAGAAGGCGACTGGCATCACTAGTGAGACCTTTACTATTGAAACCGCTCCCTTATCGACTGGCGGCGAGTATACCTTAGCCCTGAAGAGCATCCAGGACAAGACAGGATGTCGCATCTTTCTCAAGGAAGAGACCAAAATCTCTGTGCGACGTCAGCGACCACGGGCTGCCTTTGGTCTCCTCGAGAATAAGAGAACAACTACCGTTGTAGAGGCAGCCACAGTCAATCTCCCCCTGAAGCTTTCTGGTGATGGTCCATGGCAAGTCGGATATCGCAACTTGAACAGTAGTCAAGACAGGCTCGTTCGTGTCGCAAAGTCCAGCAACGATTTTATCGAGGCAAAGGAGCGTGGTACTTACGAGATCCTTGATGTGATGGATGATCAGTGTCCTGGTACTGTCAATCCTCAAGCCAGCACGTTCGAAGTCAAGTGGTTCCCTCGGCCTGAGCTGACATTCTCGCCGAGTGACGCCATTCAACCCTCAGACAAGCACAATAAGTTCATCAAAAAGGACGTCTGCGAAGGCGATGTTGATGGATTTGAGATTTCTCTTCAAGGTAAAAAACTTGGTGTTATTCTTTCTAGTTTATTGTACTAATAATCGCTTTAGGGTCGCCTCCGTACCATGTTGAATATGAAGTCAAACATAAACCTAGGACGGGTTCGGGCTCCGTCGCACGAAAAGAATTTGACGCCGCCCTTGGTAAAGCGGCTATCCCACTAGATACGACTAGGGCTGGATTGTACACCTACACGTTCTCTGGGTTATCCGACAATCTCTACAACGACAAGCGACGATCTGAGCCTCTGACGCTGGAGCAAACCGTCAATCCCAAGCCATCCGCTTCCTTTGTCAAGCCTGGTCAGACATTTAAGATGTGCATGTCTGAAGAAATCTCGACGGAAACGATTCCTATCAAATTGGAGGGCAAAGCACCTTTCTATGTTGAGGTCGAAATTAAGCATCATGCTGGGAATCTACCGGAAATCTACAGGATTCCCAACATTCAAACCCATAACTACGGAATCCAAATTCCCAGGCAGTATCTCAAGCTCGGTGGCCAGCAGATCAGAATTCGCAAGGTACGCGATGATCGTGGCTGTCAGCAGAAAATCGAAATCGGTGGCGCAGTGGTCCATATTCAGCTCTATGAGGCTCCGTCTATTTATCCACTCGAACAACGGAACGATTACTGCGTGGGTGAGCGTATTGCCTATACCCTATCAGGCACGCCCCCCTTCGAAGTTCACTACAATTTTGCTGGAAAGCAGATGAAGGCCAAGTCGCAGACTACTAATTTCCGTCGAATTGCTGAGTCACCCGGTGACTTCACAATCACCAGTATTAGTGATAAGGGCAGTGAATGTCGCGCTGCCGTTAACCTATCTAAGACTATCCACCCCATGCCAAGCGTCAAGATCAGTAAGGGACGTGTTATCCAAGTTGATATCCACGAAGGAAGCGAAGTAGAAATTCTATTTGAGTTCTGGGGCACACCGCCCTTTGAATTCACATACACTCGCAGCACCAACGCTCGTAAGGGGCAAAAGAGCCAGGTGCTGGAAACACGCCATGATATCAGCTACGAGCATAGCAAGGTAATAACAGCGAGCCTGGAAGGCACATATGAGGTGGTAGCCATCAAGGATGCCCACTGTGCCTTCTCGACTCTCGGTCCTGAGGGCAGGGATAAGGGACAAAAGTCATTGAAGTACTGAGAGAGCTACTCTATCTACCTACGCTTTTTGTGTGGGCATTGGCGGGCTGGTGGATGAGACCACAGATTGGACATGAGATGCATGCGGAATGGTGTGGTTCCGCCAGAAAAGAAAAGAAACGAAGACATGTGATGTGGAGCTAATGTAGAACGGCGGAGGAGGAGAGCTACGCGTATGTGGCTGTTGGGCATTGCATGAGCACGGCGTTTGGTAGGATGCGAAACCAGCTTTTGAAAAGAGCTGAGGGATTGCTACTGATGCAATGCAATCCAATATAAATCTTCTTTCTATTATAAACGAACCCTCAAGCAGAACAGAGCAGGATCGCAGAATGCCTTATAATGTTGTGACTGTCAGATTATGTGGATAGATGTACTATGTTGGCTGTTCTCTTGGAAGACTCCATTCTCCTAGAGACGGATGACTCTAGAGAAGACGCTTTGTATTTGTTCGAAGTACAGGAGCTGAGTAGCAGACCGATATAACGTGTACTCTTCATTCTAATCGACGCAATGACAAGACCATGTCTAATGCCGAACGCCGAAAGGTTTTAAGTAGTCTAATGCATTATACCATGCGCTTCTCGACTAACAATTGTCATTCCTATTGGCCCTTCATCCCCATCATCACGTACTTTCCCCCTTAGCCCCCTTAGCCTCCGCTTCACCGTCTATAATACTTCACCTATAGTCTAGGTGGAGCTACGTAGTAACCTGCGATCTCCGAATATGCCAAGCCTACCGCCTGTTGATGTACTACGGTAGTTGTATTACTCCATCCAGTGATCAGCAACATGCATCGATATAATGTACCATCTACGAATCATTCCCCGGTAGCCTTGTGTATGTAGTCTTTCTTCGTGCTCTAATAGGACTCGTGCTGATCACAACAATAGCTGCAGGAGATACGAATTCGAAGGAATTGTGGTGTTCCAGGCCCCTTACTAGCCAGCCTTCATACATGAAAAGCAAGGATAGGAGACGTTAATACTCGGCTTAAAGGATGCGACTTTCAATTTTGACAGCCTTGACTTTCCCCCCTGAGTCAAAGCATCATTTAGCTGCTGGGTCCTCATCGGGCAAATACCAGGAATTAGATGCAGGACATATGCATCGTCGCATTCCGAGAGATCTAGCCACAGTACGCTTTGGCTCTATTTAGTGTCGATCCCAACGACATGCTCTGCAAGATGCCAATTCGGGAAGAGTTTAAACTGTTAATCCTAGGTATAGCGGCACGGTATTAAGAAAGATGACGAGCTAATTTAATAACTCTGACCTCTACCCAGCTCATTACTTAGGATCTTATGATCTGACCGATCTACGTAGGTGTATGTAACTGCGCATGCGGTGGATTTACTTTTCGTCTGGATCTTCACCACCGGAAGGTGAGGAGTTGAGTACCCTACGAAAGGAGGTGTTCCCCCCCAAGACTAATCAGAATAATGAATTGTAGCTAAACCGGTAGATCCCGAGGGCTGCGAACCCTGCAACGGTTAGTCTTTCGCCTGTCCGAGGCGGGATCTACGAAACTCCACGAACCTCCACGTAGCTAGCGTTCGTTAGTAATAACGGTTCTGCATGAAGCATCCTTATAAAGTGAATTTGGTTCGCCACCCCTCGCCTTGCATTTTCGGAGATTTTCTCAATGTGACTAACAGCTTAATATTCCATGATACCTAGTTAATAGCTTGCTTAATAATAACCCCGATCTTACTGGAAGTCAAGCTTGTCAACTAATTTGATACTGAAAGAAACGCAAAACAGACAGCTATCAAGACTACTCAATCATCATCGTACGATATGTGCCTTTTAGCTGCAGTATCTACTTGCGATGTTCTCGTCATTAATTTATCTGAACCCTTCTGAACCTAGATCGGGAAAAGATAAACAGAAACAGACCATGTACTGTGCTTCTGCTAGTGTGTGGATTATGTGATAATCTGTCCACACGGAACCCTCCAGGTCCCTTGAGAATGACGCCTTGACAAGGTGCCTTTAGGGTGCCTTTAGGGGTGGACTTGGATGAGGGACTAATGCCTCTACTAGACCTCTCGAGGTTAGCCGTCTCCCCTGTCTCGAAAAGTCATTCAGCCTCTGCCATTATAGAGGTGCTTTGCTTCTCCACTTGGTTCACCCTTGGCCTGGGGTCATTTACTGTATTAGTTCCCAACAGGCTTCTCATATATATGCCTCTTGCTAATGTTTATTGTGCCATGAGTCCATTCATTTTTACCGTACATGTTGTTATCTGAGATGTCAAAGTGGCGGGAAAACGGCAGTCATCATATGACGAGAACGAGCTGAAGTTACCAAACCCAGGGTTCAAGGATCTTCCTCTCTCCAATCACACGCTCGATCGAACAGGCCTCCTACCCCGGATTAACAGATCCTAACCTTCTTCAACCATATGCGTTCGATCCGATTGTGGCTGCACAGACACTTCTGAAACGGAAACGGAGACAACAACGGAAAACACGAGGACCCGGCTGACATTGAAACTTAACTCGCATATCGGTCGATCCAATAGCCTCTCTCCATTAGGCTCTTTTAGGTACCAACCAAACCATACCGCTGGTTACCGAGTGCGGTGAAGTATAACCATCTGTTTCCCCTGTTGGTCACCTTAGAATATTTGTTTCCTGCTATAGACTCCTGACGACAATCCAGGGTGGCGATCGTGAAGCTTATACGTCAACTCGTTATAAATCATTGGGAGACTCATGTAGCATTTGTCTTCGCTTCCAATTATTAATTTTCCGAGCTGAGGGTGTGTTCACGAGCGACGCTGCTGCTACCCAGATTTGGTCTTGGCATTATCATCCAAACAGCCTGCGATTTCGTAACTTATCGGCGTCTAATTTTGAACTTATTTACGCACGCGCGAGATTCGACGGCAAACGTCAAAAGGAACGGTCCGGAACCACTGAAAGTCGCCGATAGACTACGTAGGGCCTGATTAATCTGTAATTTTGTCGATCCAAGGAAGTTCCCGAGTTACGGTGAGAGATCGTCGCCCACGAGTTCTCTCAAAATGGTGTACTGCGGGAAACCCTCGAAGGGGTGTCAAATGTGTAGGACGAGGAGAATTAAGGTAGGTTACTATCTGGATGGGACTTGCTCTCAGTCACCTTCGCAGACTAACTGGCGCTCTTGGCCAACATAGTGTGACGAGACTAAACCTACGTGCAATCAATGTGCCAAATCACGCAGGCAATGTCCCGGGTATAAAGACGAGTTTGACCTGGTCTTCCGCAACGAGACACAGGCTACAGAACGCCGGGCGCGGAAGGCTAGTAGGAAAGCCTCAGTACAGAAGCCAGAGAAGCGAGAATCTGCCTCGTCTACCCCATCTTCCACTCCATCTTCCTCAGGGGACTTGATAATATCCCCGGTGTTCTCAGACACCATCAAATCACCTTTAGAACAAGCCGTTATTCCATCACTCAACGTACCAGTTGAGCACCAAGCTAGCTGCCACTTTGTCTCTAACTTCGTCCTGATACCACGAGAAGGGACCACGAGAGGCTTCATGGACTTCATCATACCGCTGTTGAAGCAAGAGCCGCCTAGCCACTTATTACATGCGTTCAACGCATGCTCCTTGTCTTTTCTCAACAACAGAGGAGCAATGGGGGGTAGGCTCTCGGATAGGGCGTTGCACGAATATACGAAGGCACTTAATGGGACGAACGCGGCGCTCAGAAATCCAGAAAAGCAATTAGCAGACTCCACACTAGCTGCCGTTTTGTTACTAGGTTTATTCGAGGTGTGTGCGATACCCCAAGGCTGGATTGTATAATAAAAAGTCGTTCTTCTGACATAACCCGTGTAGAGTATCACAGCTAAGCAAATCGGCATGCTGAACTGGGGCTCGCATACCGAAGGGGCCATACAACTTGTCAAGGCGCGAGGGAAGAAGCAGCTGAAGACTGAAGTCGGGCTCACCCTTTTCGTTGCGGTCCGGACTCAGATGGTTTGTTCCCACCAATACACCCATACTCTATACTACTTAGGCACTCTTCATATTGGATTAAAACTTGCTAACTACCTAATCTATTCTTCCAGATCATCCACAGCCTCACATCAGCCACAACCCCGATCATGGGCACGGAATGGTGGATGGACAACGCCGTGCGCGACGGCACAGCAGCAAAATGCCACTACCTCATGATCAAGACGGGCGAGCTACGCGCCGAAGTAACACGGCTCATGAACAGCATGGCCCGCACCCCCGACAACATCGAAATCATGCTCGACATGATCCGCCGACTGCAAACCGTAGACCAGGAGGTCGTAGCCTGGATGCGCAACGTGCCGGAAGAATGGCGGTTCCGGACCGTGGCATGGGAGGACAGCGTACCGGGCGGCGACTACAGCAAGGCGGAGGTGTTTCCGGGCAGGATCGATATGTACCGCGACTTCTATATCAGCAGCGTGTGGAACACGTCGCGCACGGCTCGCCTCGTGCTCGCGAGCCTGGTCGTCCGGTGCGCGGCCTGGGTGTGCGCGCCCGTCGACTACCGAACCACGCCGGAGTACGCGACCGCGGCGCGAACGTGCGTCGATACCATCACGGACGTGATCGCCAGCGTGCCGTACCACCTGGGCTGGCACCTGAAGGAGAAGAACCGGCGGCGCATCGCGCAGCTGCAGAAGCAGCAGCAGCAGCAGCAGCAGCAGCCGCAATACCAATCCCAACAATGCGGATTCGGGGATACGGGCGACGCGGGAAGAGGCGAGTTCGCGTGCGGCGAGGAAGACCACGTCAAGGCGCTGGCGGGCTACTTCCTGACGTGGCCGCTGATCTGCCTCAACAGCCAGGACTACACGACGGACGCGCAGCGGGCGTGGATCCACGGGCGTCTGTCGTTCATCGGGAACGAGCTGGGGGTTAAGTACGCGCACATCCTGCGACAGCTGCAGATCCGCATCCCGTCTATGCTGATCCGGCGCGATGGGTTGATGGCGAGTCCGTATGGGGCTGCGCATGAGTATGTTAAGATGATGGCTTCAAGGAGGCAGCAGCAGCAGCAACAACAGCAGCAGCAACAACAGCAACAGCAGCAGTATCAACAGTATCAACAGTATCAACAGTATCAGCAGATGGGAGTGGGAGGGGGAGGGCAATGGCAAGAGGCGCAGGCATTTACACCTATGGTGCCGCCGTCGCTCAACGCGGGCGCGTACGTCGGGCAGCAGGCGTGCAGTCCGCTGCAGCATGTAGAGACGCTGCAGAAAGAGCGCTTCGAGCAGCACCGCGCGGAACTGCTGGCGCGGGCCGCGGGAGGGCAGAACGCGGGTGAGGGACAGAGGTGGGTTGCCGAGCGGTGGCTTAAGATATGATATGATGGGATCTCCAATCCGCAATCTCGCCGCCATTTGTTTCGGTGCAGTTTATCACCGCCACCCTCTTACCGAGACGACATACCTCCTCTTTAACCAGGAAAAGAATTTGCAAAAAGCTAGATTGCTCTCGCTTTTACGTATATATATGATGGTCCGAATATCTGGTCAATATTCGGTCGATGTATCAAAGCACATAACCTCGGAGTTGTATTTCTTAGGCATATACGGGAAAAGGGGTCACCGGAGCTTATTAAAGCGCATATACGACAGCAATGGCATTACGATTTTTTTTTTTTTTGGATTTATCACGACTTGTTTAGTCGCGAAGATGTATGTACTACTTACCTACATAAGGGGAGATGAATACGGATAGAAAATAATGTCAAATCTACTACTCTACTTAGCATATTAGTCTATGTCTTGGGAATGGACTTTAGTGTGTCAGTGTGTAAGATACTACGAAACATTAGCTTCTACGATCGCCGTGTCATGCATGATGCGCAGCAACATCCTGTATGTAGATCTATTGAATTTGGCATACTCCGTTGCGCCAAAATCTATGATGTCGTCTCACACCCACAGTATGTTTACTACATGTATTCGGGATAGAATGTATTAGTGATATGAGGCATATCAGATACTCGAAGCGAGTAGGACAATTTAGTCTCATCGGCGATCACAGCGGTGAAGAGACTGATGTTGTAAACGAACCATGTCTATTGGTACAAGAAAACAGAATACAAACACCGAACCCTTCTCATCCCAAGATGTTTAGATAGGGTCATCTGACCGTGAATTAGGGTATCATCGTATGTATATCGTAGAAGTCCTCCTTGCGCGTCCGTCCTTTCGTAGCCGTAGATCTTCAATCTACACCGGCCATGTTGTCTCGCCGATTCATGCTTGATAGCTGGCGATTCTAAGGGCGCAAGTGGTTGATGTACGCAGAACAGAAAGTGACGCCTGAATCGTACAGTCCCATCGGAGGCCTCCAATCCTTCGTGAAAAGAAAAGGTCGCATATATCCCGCAAGCTAAGCCTAGCCCCTAAAGCATACAATCTTCCTACCTCTTTTTTTCTTACCTCCTTTTGACGGGAGGTGGGTTGTGACTTCCCATATTCCAGGCCTTGACAACCCAGCTTTGCGTCGCATCGACGTAGCTCTCCTGCTCGACATGCTTAACGCCGACCCTGAGGCCGTCCTTGGTAAAGACGACGTTCTTCTTGGCCATGCGCTTGTCGACGTTGTCCCGGATCTTGGTGACGCTGAGGTAGATCTGGTAGCCAACGAAGCCGGCGCCGGCTACGAAGGCGAGGAGGATTAGGAGAGGTAGTACTTGGCTAAGACGGGAGGAAGCGGTTGCGCTTACGTTAGCGGACGGCACGAAGGGATGATCGCTTGACATATGGAGTATTGTACCTGAAAGTCGAGGCCTTGGCCTCGATCTTAGGGGCCGATTTGCTTTTCCAAACCATGGCTGGTTTTAGATGTTGATGTGTTACTGGACGGAAGAAAAGATATGGTGGATTCGCAATCTTGGGGAGAACAAAGAAAAGATATAGTAGTGACTAGGTTGATTGTTGGTGGCGTGGACAATCTGGGGTTAATATAGATGAAATCTTCTAGGTTAGGACGGATGTTGTAACATGTGAACAATCGGTAATATAACTTTCAGAATTCAGACGTTGGGATCTATGAAGATCTACATATTCGATAAGAAAGGACAAGTCCAGACTCCTATGATGCATGGGGGAAGAACGAGAATGTCTAAGGTCTCAGCTGAAAACGACTAACGACCATATTTCCCTTCAGGGTCTCATAATGTTCATAATAGCGTGTTGGTATTGCAACTAATCGCTAAAGCAGAATGCTAAATTTAGGCGGATACGCCGTTAAATATGTAGCATTAGGGGATTGTATAGCCTATCCTGGCCTGCCTAATTGAGGTTGGAACACAGGATTGGACTGGAAGTTCGGCACATCTTGCGTTGGATTGGGGTTGGTGCTGACGGGATTTAGGACTTTCCAAGTTCTGTTCCTTGGGACGGAAGACAGAGGGGGGGGGAAGACCCTGATGTGATGGTGGAGGGTGGGCTTGGACGCTAAAGTTGGAAGAAATTATCGATAAAGTGGATTGCTTACGTACCTTTTTGACTTTATGTAATTACTGAGGAATAATCTTAATACGGGAATACGAGAACTGATAAGAAGGAAACTGATAACGGGTTGGGTCAGGTCGGGATCAGTTCACGTGATAGATCTGAGTTATTACATAATAATGGCAGATATGGGAAAGAAGCTTTGACCAAGCTCGACCTTTTCCACCCCATAGCCCTGCCACCTGCCCGCCTCCCGATCAAGGCTGATATCAAAAGTCGCCCACCATTTTTGTGCAATCCGTCGAATCAGAGCGTCATTCAGCTTGTGAAATTAACAAGTTGCTGAATTCGGGTACAATCGCAGCGTCAAACCAAAATGACGATGCTATAAACCCTTATTTTTGTAGTCATTGCTGTTTTTACCCTTTTCTTTTTTTTTCTCATTTGAAGTCGTTGAATCGTCGTAGGCCGCTAGCAAGGTTTCTCCATTTTCTCTTATTGCTGCTTCTCAAAAACGTGGCCTCCGCTTAGAAACATCATCCCTCTATCGAATCGTGGCCACAACTCTTGAGAGCTCCGTAACCTGCCACCTAACACCTACTAACCCCGACTTGACTACGAATTCACCCGACGCGATATTATATCCAACGCGATCCGAACTACTAGAAAGTCAGGAAAGGAGTTGTTGTACACGAATATAGGAGGAAGACAGAACCAAGACAGGTCAGGCTAGGATAGCATCATCGACCAATTGCGCCAAGATGGCTGCCCCGAACCCGAATGATGGCTATGGCCAATATCCCCCACAGCAGTACGGCCAGGAGGCACCATACTCTGATCAGCAACAAGCTGCTGCCGCAGCATACGAAGGGCAGACGACCTCTCCTCCCCCTCATGCCGCAACGCATCACAAGAAAAAGAGAGGTTATGCCACCCAGGCATTCGAATTTGGAAGCGGCGCAAATGCAGGCGCTACCGGCCCAACACCCGGCGGCATACCAACCCCTGGTTATGGAGTTCCTGGCCAAGCACCACAGCCTTCCCCGGGCTACGGAGCTTACCCTGGCCAGGAATTCCAGCAGGGAGGGTATGGCTCTCCTGCACCCGCACCGTACGGCGCTCCGCAGCAGCCCGGTGTGCCGCCTCAACCCGGAGTAGGCTACCAGTCTCCCGATCCTTACCAGCAGCCTGGAGCCGGCTACCCAGCTCCGGGTGTTGCCGGTATCACGCAGGGAATGGCAGGTATGAACATGGGAGCTAGTCCTCAACCCGGTGTTCAACAACCTAGCCAGCAACCTCGGCTAGCCCTAAATCAGCTCTATCCCACCGATCTATTAAACCAGCCTTTTAACGTCTCAGAGCTCGATCTACCCCCTCCCCCCTGCATCCTACCGCCGAATGTGAGTGTCGTGGACGTTTGCTTTAGATACATAAAATTTGGGACTAATTCTTGTAACAGGCCAGCGTCACCCAATCTCCCGATGCAAACTGCCCTCCCAAGTATATCCGATCGACCTTAAATGCAGTTCCTACCACCCACTCACTGCTTAAGAAATCCAAGTTACCATTTGCCCTAGTCATCCAGCCGTACGCCGCCCTCCATGACATAGATGATCCAGTTCCCGTTGTGCAAGATCAGGTTATTGCCCGGTGCCGGAGATGTAGAACATACATCAACCCTTTTGTCATCTTTCTGGACCAAGGTCATAGATGGAGGTGTAATATGTGCAATCTTACCAACGACGTACCACAAGCATTCGATTGGGATGCTGCTGCCCAGAAGAGCGTCAACCGATGGGACAGACACGAGTTGAACCACGCTGTGGTCGAGTTTGTGGCGCCTCAGGAGTACATGGTTCGTCCTCCACAGCCGCTCGTATATCTATTCCTTTTCGACGTCAGTTACGCCGCTGTCTCCACTGGTCTTCTTGCTACAAGTGCGCGAACCATTCTAGACAGCTTGAATAGGATACCCAATGCGGATCGACGGACCCGACTAGGATTCATTGCCGTCGACTCTAGCTTGCACTACTTCTCCATTCCCAAAGATGATGAGGAGAATGCCGAGACGAGTATGTTGGTTGTTAGCGATTTGGACGAGCCGTTCCTACCCGTACCCCAGGACCTTTTGGTTCCCTTAATAGAGAGCCGAAACAGCATCGAGACCTTTTTGACCAAACTCCCCGACATGTTCCAGAACAACCAGAGCAATGGCTCATGTATGGGGTCCGCCCTCAGAGCTGGCCACAAGCTCATCTCACCTCTGGGTGGTAAGATTGTGGTTCTCAGTGCCTCGCTTCCGAATATGGGAGTTGGGAAGCTAGACATGCGAGAAGACAAGAAGCTCCTCGGTACATCCAAAGAAAGTAGTCTTCTTCAGACCGCCAACAGTTTCTACAAGTCGTTTGCTGTCGAGTGCTCCAAGAACCAGGTTTCTATCGATATGTTCCTCTTTTCCTCTCAGTACCAAGACGTGGCATCGCTTAGCAACCTTCCTCGATATACAGGTGGTCAGACTTGGTTCTACCCGGGATGGAACGCGGGTCGTGCTGAGGATGCAATCAAGTTTGCTTCGGAGTTTAGTGACTACCTATCTTCAGAGATTGGTTTGGAAGCGGTTCTTAGAGTCCGGGCCACCACTGGCCTCCGAATGAGTACATTCTATGGCAACTTCTTCAACAGGTCCTCGGATCTTTGCGCTTTTCCGGCCTTCCCGCGCGACCAATGTTACGTTGTTGAAGTGGCTATCGACGAGACGCTACAGAAGAATTACGTTTGCCTGCAAGCTGGTGTCCTATATACTACCTGCAACGGCGAACGACGCATTCGTGTTATGACGCTCGCAATCCCAACAACAACGAACCTCGCCGACGTGTACGCCTCGGCGGATCAATGCGCTATTACGACCTACTTCACTCACAAGGCAGTAGAGAGAGCTCTGAGCAGTGGTTTGGATGCCGCCCGCGATGCTCTCCAAAGCAAGCTCACGGAGCTTCTACAAACCTTCAAGAAGGAACTCGGAGGCGGAAGTATGGGTGGCGGCGGACTACAGTTCCCCGCTAACCTGCGTGGCCTTCCGGTACTTTTCCTGGGGTTGATCAAGCATGTTGGTCTTCGGAAGTCCGCCCAGATCCCGTCCGACCTCAGATCTGCAGCTCTGTGTCTACTTTCTACGTTACCACTGCCGCTTCTAATGCAGTACATTTACCCTCGGCTGTATTCGTTGCATGACATGCCCGACAACGCTGGTGTCCCCGATCCAGAGACAAGCCAAATCGTTCTTCCGCCACCTTTGAATTTGTCGTCGGAGCGATTTGTCTCGTATGGCCTTTATTTAATAGATGATGGCCAGACACAATTCCTGTGGGTTGGCAGGGATGCCGTACCCCAGCTTCTGATGGACGTTTTCGGCGTAGCAGATCGCACACAATTGCGTGTCGGCAAGGGATCGATCCCAGAGTTAGACAACGACTTCAACGAACGGGTGCGAGCCGTGATCCAGAAGAGCCGCGACCATCTATCGCGTGGAGTTGGCAGCATTATTGTGCCGCATTTGTACATTGTGCGAGAAGACGGCGAGCCGAGCTTGAAGCTCTGGGCTCAGACCCTCCTCGTGGAAGACAGGGCCGACCAGGGAATGAGCTTCGGTCAGTGGATGGGAATGCTGAGAGAAAAGGTAAGTTGAAAGAGCCTCTGATTAACTAGTTCAACACGGTCACTCATGCTCATCTTCTAAATTTCGCAGGTTGTGCAGTAGTACTATCGCTCAGGTTGCAGCGAACTTGTATAGACGAATGATAGATATTTGATCTCTACAAAAGAAACAAGAAAAAACAAAACAAACCAGAAAGGAAATCAATGAAGTAAAATGAATGAAGCCACGCTAAGCGAGTTTCCCACCTGACTTCAATATTGGAATTGGTATTGGACTTCGAATATCCTCAACTAGCGCCTCAAGTTAGGAAGTAGGGATGTAAGCCAGCATTAACTTGGTATTAATAAACCTTAAGCGGCTTTATAAATAAATGGTGAGGCAGTGGGTCGGTGCCGTGTTGTTGTTCTCAGGTTCGTTTCATACGGCCAGATTTGGTCTAAGGGGACTGAAGAACTGGCCGGGTCGCGGACCGAGCTTGCTACGTAGGGAGGGGACCTTAGTGTGTAAGGTAAAGAGAGAGATGAAGCAGCGAATTGTACAGCCGGCAGTGTCTGATGATCAGTGAATACGTGTAGTGACTAAAGATCCCGAGCCGGAGCTAGAGTTGTAGGAGGGGAGATGCGGTGGTGGGTTGGTGGCACGGGTGATCGACGTTCCGCTGGTTAAACCTATATCTGCCCACTACGGGTATTCATCATCGCCGTAGCTTGTAAGTCTCGAGTAAAAGTTACACATTATGGCTGAATTGCTCGCAGCCCTGGTTGTGGGTTACCCCTTGTATTATTGTAGCTCAATCTTTGTGTGGTAACCGATATATAGGGGATTTGAAGTCCAATATCAATGCCTTCTTCACCCATGTCGTAAATGCCGAGTACGGATACTCTTGCTTATTAATGTTGACATAATCCACCAATTGACTGCAACCATCTCTCTTCCTGCCTATCCACATCTACACAGGTAACCTCACCTCGATATTTAATACTTTAGTGCAAGTCCTAGTGTCGTATCACGGCAAAGAAGTTATCATGCCAGTCTAGGTATGAGTGAAATGAGTTTACATCTTACGAAGATGGCGACATAGTCAGGGGTTCTTGTCAATTAGTCCTACTTGGAGAAAGGCGCTGGCAGTCACTTTCGTGTCTCTTGTCCTCTTGAAGTAACAGCCCTTGTAGTATCCTATTTAACCCTAGAGAGACTTCTCCGAGGCCTCGGTGAGATAGGTTACTGTCTACCTATCTCCTACCTAGCTTGGGTTTCATGGCAGCCGTGTTTAACGTATCACTTACCCCATCTCACTAGTGAGAAGAATACAGAAATCGAAAGGTCTAGGGAAAGAAGATATTCCATTAGTAATGTAAACCCAACATTGTGGTCATTAAGCCGATAATTGGTCGATTTCCATCTACTTTGTTACAATCACCCAGAGCCGCCATTAACCAATATACCATACCCAACACAAGTAGCTCTTATACTCTTGGGTTGATTTGACACAATAGATCTTAGAGCAGACTTCAGTGACTTGAAAAGAGATGAGGTCTCAATTTAAGGAGTTATGATCAGGATGAGAGTTGACTGAGACTCCACGACGGGCATGAGATGCTCTATTCTTCGACGCAATTACCCATTGGTTTTACAACATCGCTGACAGACGTACTACATGACACAAATAAGGAACGGACTGCGTACATGATCTTTGATCTCGGAGACGTAGGTAATAAAAAGTAACTGTCCTATACAATGTCGACATAGAAAGGAGAAGGTAGACCAGATGAACAAGATCTGCTTGAACTACCAAGGGCCTCCTTGCATATCTGTTGCACATTGACCCAGGTGAGCGAGCCTTCATGCAATATGATGGCGAGTTAGCTCGGCAGTTGACCTGTTATCCTCATAAGAGAGATGAATCTCCAGATGCCCTCAAACGCAACGTAGGACCTGTCAATCCAACTCCTCTTTGCATATTTAGAAATATAGTGCTACTTTATGATAGTTCTACATCGGCTAACTGTTGCATCGTCTGAGAAATCTGCAAGATGCCTGATGCCCAAGCAAGACCGTACCTCGCCTCTAATTTCCCCATTCTATAGGAACATTCCTCTTCTGCTATTCTGTACCTTGATAAATTCGAGACGAGAGGTAGTAGCTCCTATTAGGAAAGTTATATAAGTATGCCTAATCTCTGCTCCTAGGGTCATGAAGAGACAGGTATATGATCGACTAAGTAATAAGATATCTCTCTCTACATAACATCTAACTTTTCATAAACATGGCTCCACAAGTTACTGTCAAAGTCAACTGCGTTCTCAGCTGGAAGCTAGTACGTTGCATCGGTTTATATGGCGAAACCTAGCTAACATGTAGCTTGGGGGTAGCTTTCAGAGTACGACAACAGCCACAGTAGAGCTGCTACCACTTTCAACGTCGAGATCTCCAAATCCAGAAACATCTCCGGCCAGGACTATACCAAGCACATCCGCGAACTTTCCCACCGGGAGGCTAATAGGTCAGAGTCACATCTACATTATCCGTAACTAGTGATCAAGCCTAACTCGTTCCTTGCGAACTAGACGAAACCTCGGGATCGTGGCAAACGCCAACTGGAAAGTCGTCTCAGCATCGCTCGCCCCGAGCGTCGAGGCCTCCAAGATCCTCCAGGACTTCGTGTCCACCAGCGCCAAAGCCAAGCGCGAGGGACAGGTGCGCGAGGAGCGGAGGGACACTCAGAACTTCTCCGTCGGCCCCGGGGAGAAGCTCTACTTTTACCAGCAGCACCTCTCGGGCCCGGGTTTGGATTTCGATATTCCGACTACGGCGGCTGTGAGTAGCAAGAAGACGTCGGCGGATAACAAGAGCGTCGTTATTGACGTTGTAGCCGCGCCTGTCGTGTATGTCAAGGAGACGGATGTCATTTACGGCACTAGTAGTAGCGAGGCTCCCGAGACGCGCGTGCATGAGTGGTTTGACCAGGGCGATGATATAAATGAAGGGTTCGGGGGCAGGTTAGCACGCGGCACTCCACCACCCTTCCCCCCCTTTCCCCCATTTTTATTGCTATCCCTTTGCTGACACATAATCCTTGATACGTGTATAGTTATGTCTGGCTCGTGCCCGTCTACACGTTGGATCCAGACGAGGCGGCTACTTCGTTCAACATCATAATCCAGTCCAACCCCGTCGAGGGGTGGAAGGACCTTGCTAAAGGCGCGGGTGGGTCTTACCGCTACATCAGGGCTGCGCAGGACAGCAGCGTCTCAAGTAAGGTTATCGATCTGGCCTTGATCCGCACGGAGGATGCCGCGCCGGCTAGGGATATACTTGCTCGTTTGGGCCCTAACTGGTGAGTGTGATGGACATGGTGTTCTTCTACTAGAAATATTCTTCCGCAACTTGATTCGGGCGGCTTGACTGACTTGCGCGGGGATTCTCTAGGGACGGTGCGAGACGCGACATCAACGAGAACCGAGGCGGTTCTTACTTGTATTTTGCCTGGCAGCTGTCCTGAGAGTCGTCCCATGCCTTCATCGGGGGCGCCTACGTTCGAGGGGATGGTGAAAGACGGTTGTTCAAGGGGATATCAAGGCGTGCCCATTACATTCTTAGTCTTTCGTTAGCCGTCGCTTATCACATTGAGAATTATGTAACTGAGACTGAGAAATTTTCATAGAAGATCTATGTATACTCTCATTCGAAATAATCTATATGATCAATATCTGGTCGATCTTGATGGATGTTTGTAGGCAATTTGAACCAGGTATGGGAGGTTGAATTAAGATGTCACAACTTGAATTTGTACCCCTGGTAGGTGAAAAGTCAATAATAAGCGTATGAAAGAAGACATCAGATGCGAATCTACGTAATTGGAAAGGCCTCTTTTAGACAAAGGAGGTAAATTGCAAAGTCTGATATACGATAAGTAGCGAGGAAGGAAATAGGTAACACCAACCCACTCTCTTAGATATAATGACATGAGCTATTCAAGTGAGTGTCATATGTCATATGGGGAGATAGGCATTCACTAATTACCTTTAACGTAAAACCTATCAGGTTACCGAATATCCGAAAGCTATTGATATGTCGCCGGCTTGATCTGCGTGTCTTCCCGATGTTTGCCGTATCCCGTTGTCGCGAAATTCTAAGATACATGTGGCTATAGGAAGTGTAATAATAGCCAGGTATACAACTTGGAAGCTGTGATATAAGTCATAGGTACAGCAGCAGGCTTAAACTGCCTAAGGTAGGTAATTACCCAGTAGAGACCGAGAATGGTGGAGGGTGTGTAAGACACGCGGGAATTCTTGTGGACGACACCTACCTATTCCGCCGAAGCTACACCAGCCAGTCAGATACGACGACCCGTCCCAGTAATCTGGGTATTGGACGCCGCATCAAATATATAGACATCATGACCATATTATTAGCGCCTCAGCTCCTTCAGCGAAGCCGAAGCGAAATCCATATTGCGATGGGGACGTGTTCTACAGCCCTATCGGTCATTCTTCGTGTCGCGGAAAGGATAGCATATTCATAATCAAGTGGCCGAGAGGTATCTCGTGCCGACTATCCCCTGAATCCCTGGTCACGTACGTATCGGCCAGTCATGAAACGAACAGGGAACAGTGCCGGAGGATTTTAAAACACACGCGCCCACTTGTGGTGTGCGGCGCTTAAGCCGATCTGCGATTGGATGGCCAGCCGTATCTTGCAGTTCAATCAGCGCACGATGGGGGTTTATCTTGGCTATGTTGCTGGGGCGGTTACAAGAAAAAAGGGACACTCTATCAGATACAACATGGAAGCGCTCGTCTGATGTGATAAGGGGTCTTTGTTCGTGGTTCGCGGTAGTG
Source organism: Hypoxylon sp. CO27-5 (assembly GCA_002120305.1). Classification (NCBI taxonomy): domain Eukaryota; kingdom Fungi; phylum Ascomycota; class Sordariomycetes; order Xylariales; family Hypoxylaceae; genus Hypoxylon; species Hypoxylon sp. CO27-5. Next base: position 144,411 of record KZ112437.1, on the reverse strand, counting down.
GAAGAGGAATAGACTTGTTATTTGAAGTTGGTCAGAGTTTTAGAAGCATAGCAAGCGCTGTTTCATTTATCAATTCCCATTATACGTGGTGAAAACTTACATGTAGAAGAGATGTGGTACAGTCGGGTAACGAGATGAGGTGCGCTAACAGCAAGAATACATGGATGACGGGGGTAATCATAGTACGGTACAAATCAAAAGTCACTTTTTTGATGGAGAAAAAGACCCCGCGAAAAGTCAAAGCAACATCCCCTTATCCTTTTACCCCTCCGCCCCCATCTTCTCTGCCTATCAATTCTCCTTATTTTCAGCTCGTACCCCTCCACCCCCCTTCCCCCTTACCATTTTCATCACACTTCACCATCCCATCTCAAGTCAAACCTAAAACACCAGCCTGGGACGTTGCCGTACCCGTCCCTATGCTTGTGTTTGTACCGTACGTATACTATACATATACATATACCTACATGTATACACTTTGAGCGGTAACTCCCTTGCCTATTACCTCCAGCTCTCTAACTTCGATTTGACCTGCCCAGTCTTATAACGAGCCAACCGATTTTAGATCCCACGTGGAGAACTTACCCGGAACTAACAGCTTTAGAGTCCAAGTTAGGGGTGTTTTGGCTACTTTGGATACTCGACTAGGTTAAGTTAGATGAAGGAGTTGGAATAAGAGAATAGAAAGGAAAGCACTTTGAAGCCGTCCCGATTTCGAGAAGAAAACCCACCCCCGAACCGCCTTTAATTGTTTCACACTCTTTAACACTTTGCATTCCCGTTCCGAGTCTCTCTCTCTGTCTCGTCTTTCACGACAGTAACATCAGTAACATACATCTACGGCTTGAACAACATAACTCCTACATGCTCCTACATTCTCGTACATATTCCTTTATCCAGTACCAGACTTGGGGCTTGTTCAACATCCGACTACCCGGTGCGTCTTTAGACTCTAGTGTCTTGTCTCCGTCGCATTATTGAGGTCCACCCGCCGCGGACTCGATTCAATAGACCCGACCCATACGTAGGGGCCCGAGGGGTTTTATCCACTGTCACTGCAACAGCTCTTCTGTGCTCTTTTCTTGCTTGCTCAACCCTGGTGCGAGCTCTTTGACATCCTCTCCCCCTCCGTCCTCCGTCCTCCTTTCACATCCACATTGTTTGGAACTCCATTGTCTTGTCCTATTATTGTATTTTCCACCCGTCCGGTTCGTTACCGTAGCCATCTATATAACAATTGCTGAGGCGACTGAATCAGCTTCTCTTCTATTTTGGTACCTGGGGTACAACAGTGTAAATCGCAAATCTCCAAGTCAAACTCGGCAACAACTCCAAGGCGGGGCTGTCCAAGCTCGATTATCCGAATCATACCCAACTCTTCTCGTCGCGCCGTCAACCAGCCCAAAGGTAAGTGAATTGCTTATTTCCTTATTTCTCCTTGAACAATATCCTCTTGTCGGCTTTATCCTTCTGTACTCGATCTTGAGGTCGCCTTGCGCTCTCTGGTTAGGTGAAATCAGTGCTCCTCTTGTTGGCGCGTACCTAGCTTCTAAGACCCTGTCTTCCCCTCCGGACCTAGAGAGTAGACGAAGTGTCTGAGGTTCTGTAACACGCCGTTACAACCACATGCACTCTTTGACCTCGAGTTTGTAGCGCACTCGCCTCGGTTTTCAGGAACCGCCAATCACACGAACTACTTGCCAACTGGCAGTTCATCCGTTCAGAACGTGCATCCAGGCCGAAGCCAGTAGCAATTCCAGGCGAGCGCATCACTGAGGTCCAAGTTGCACGGACTCGCAGATTAAATCACGACACCCCCTTCAACGTTATACCACCTACCCTAGAACGATCAGCAGTCACTTTTCCTTCGTTCCGGTGTCACTCGCAGTCGTCGTCTTTGTTCTTGTGCGATACTCTTGAGCTAATATAACAACTCCTTGTAGTTCGGTCAAATAAACGCAACTTCGACGCACAAAGCTTGCCCTCGACGAGCATAAAGAACCTGTAGTATCCAGGTTATCAAACTGAAAGAACGGTAGAGTTGTGACGTCGGATTAATAAAAGCGTCGACCGACCAATTGCGACTACTCAGTTTAGATCTCACAGCTCGGATACGGTAGTTCCTCGATCTACACTAATTCGACTCAATTTCAATACGTTCGGGTAGCTGTCGCCGCATCTAATATTCTCGTGTTGCACTCCGCTGTGTGGAGGTCCACCAAGTTTTATTTCCTTGGCGAGCCGAGATTACCTATATCGACGCTCTTATTGCTCCTATAGAGAGCATTATTATACCCACTCCGGAGGCCTGAGACGTTGGAATCTTTAGGTTCTCAGGGTCAATTGTCTTGGTTTTGACTTCGACTCAAACTATCTACTCTGTTGTCGGCGTAACACCATGTCGCGATCAAATCCTCCCAATCCGGCCGGATCTCGAAAGATCTCTTTCAACGTGAGCGAGCAGTACGATATTCAGGATGTTGTCGGTGAGGGTGCCTACGGTGTTGTCTGGTATGTCTACAGAGTTCCAAAATCCACGTTGGTGTTGAGTAGCATGCTAACTTAGACGTTTAGTTCGGCGATACACAAGCCGTCAGGTCAGAAAGTCGCCATTAAGAAGATCACCCCTTTCGACCATTCAATGTTCTGCCTAAGAACACTTCGAGAGATGAAGCTCCTTCGGTACTTCAACCACGAGAACATTATCTCTATCCTTGACATCCAGAAGCCGCGCAATTACGAGACGTTTAATGAGGTGTATCTTATCCAGGTATGAGACGGAATTGGAACTCATAGATTAGGTCAATTGCTAACCCAATTGCCTACAGGAGCTGATGGAGACGGATATGCACAGAGTGATCCGTACCCAAGATCTTTCAGATGACCACTGCCAGTACTTCATCTACCAGACCCTGCGAGCGCTGAAAGCTATGCACTCTGCGAATGTGCTCCACCGTGATTTGAAGCCCAGCAATCTTTTGCTGAACGCTAACTGCGATCTGAAAGTGTGCGACTTCGGTCTCGCACGATCGGCTGCATCTCAAGAAGATAACTCAGGTTTCATGACCGAATACGTTGCCACTCGGTGGTATCGAGCCCCCGAGATTATGTTGACATTTAAGGAATACACTAAGGCAATCGATGTTTGGTCCGTTGGCTGCATTCTCGCAGAGATGTTGAGTGGCAAGCCGCTATTCCCCGGAAAGGACTGTATGTGACCTAATTGTACTTGATTATATGACCTTGCTGCTAATTAGAATGTAGACCACCACCAGTTAACCCTGATTCTGGATGTATTGGGCACGCCCACAATGGAAGATTACTATGGAATCAAGTCACGTAGAGCTCGAGAATACATTCGCTCATTGCCCTTCAAGAAGAAGGTGCCGTTCCGAACACTCTTCCCCAAGACTTCCGACCTTGCTTTGGATCTACTGGAGAAGCTCTTAGCGTTCAACCCTGTTAAGCGCATAACGGTGGAAGAAGCTTTGAAGCACCCGTATCTTGAGCCCTACCACGACCCGGAGGACGAACCGACGGCGCCCCCGATTCCCGAGGAGTTCTTTGACTTCGACAAGCACAAGGACAACCTCAGCAAGGAACAGTTGAAGCAACTCATCTATCAAGAGATTATGCGGTAGAAACGACATCCCGTTGAGGATGAGGGTATCTTGACCAGCCTCAACTCTCTCATGTCTAGTCTCACCGTGCGAGGTCGTCTTGCACCGCGTGAGAATGAGGAACCCACGGTAGAGCGTACGTTCTTCTACGACCCAAACTTTGAGGGATATCGAGGAGGGTTCTACTAGTTCCCGGATTTGGCATCAAATGCCAGTTATGTAAGGCGAAACGGGCCTCGGAGCAGAAATGTAATTATGCAGGAGAAGAGTTGTGAGACCATCCTGGGAAGCTTCATATGCTTTATATGAAGAACCCAGGTTGGTCCGGGAGATACGAATCTGAAAGGAAAATGGAAGAAGATCAAGTTCGTCCTGAGGGACTGAAAGTACAGGATGTTGTTGCATGGCATGGCATGGACTGACTTCCGGAGATGTTGGATGGAGGGATCCTCAAAGGATATATCTTGTCTGTCTTCTTATCTCCGATTTTCTTTTTTTCTTCTCTTCTCTACTAAATGCTTACTGGCAGTAAACGGACTTTATGTTCTTCTGAATTGTGATTCTGTGACGTGATGTGGATTTGCGAGTGATGTGATGATATCGGACACTGCGGACGTTACTCCCTGAAACGTTACTTTCTCTGACTACCTCATATTCACTTCGTCCCTTACTATAGAAGTATAGTTGATGTTGAGAGTCTAGAGAGCTTCATCTTATATGTTGCTTCTTTAGGTAGACAGAAACTAGGCAATCAATTATAATCATTCCCAAACAATCTAGTAGAGTGAACTGGCAGGTCATGGTAAATGGGGGGGTCATATACGAACACCAGTAGATATGAATGTTGAACACATCTGTCACTATTGAGAAATGACAAACGACTAAATTGAATTGTGTACTTAGCTGAGTCTTGCCTAGGCATCGTCCATAAACTATAGTTCGAGATACCTTTCTTATAGGTTATATTATTGAGAATTTACGTTTTGTTTCTCCTCCACCAAGTATATCCCGGGCGTATTAGGCCAGAAAACACATTATCTCTTGGTATAGAAATGTGCGAGAAACCGAGACGCGAAATTAGATACAAGGTCTTACTATGTAGGTAGTATTCATTATCACCATCCAGAAATACCAGGTTGGAAGCCCTCCTCAGGTATTATGTCTGTGTAGTGGCATTTGACTAAGTAGGAAGCTTGATTTCACCGGACAAGGCAAACACGGACAGGGAAATCCTGAGCGTTCTCTACGCTCATCTGTCTAGATTGCCTTGGTAGATGGATATGAGAGTAGAGTCAGCTCCGTCTAGCATTATCATAAGGGCCCCTACCCTACCTGAGAATACCCAGTCAAATCCAACTAGACTTAGCAAGTCTATTCGATATCAGACGAGTGGCAGGAGACAACACTATTCAAGTAAGAGACATCACCCAACAATCCCAGAATTGTATAGAAAACACAAACCTAGTTCGAGGGTATATTTATTATCCTTATTCATGTTCCCTTGATAACTATAGAGTGGGGTATATATGAAGATCTCTTGACCAACAGATGTGTCTTCAGCTCCTACAATGCCGGTCCGTCGAAGTTGAGAATATAAGTAAGTATAAATCTTGCCAAATTAGTTGCCCCCCTTTCTTTTGCTTACCCGCTGAAAATAGATTGTAGCTGCTATATATCTCATCTCGTGCTTCATTCTTATGTCGAAAAACTAGCTGGCTGGGATCAACCGAGCCGCTATGAGAGATTTCATCTACACGTCAGATTAGAGGTAGGCAATTTGGATTCACCTAGCTCACCAGGAGAATCCAAACGAAACGCCACAGCTCGTATTATACCTCAACGCCTTTCTCTCTGGACCACATATTCACTCATTACTCGTCACCCGCTGACCTACTCATTCCCTCACTCCTTCACTCCTTCACTCCCTCACCCTCTCACCCCTCAACGCCATCACCCCGCTGTCTCACCCTACCCCCCCAACCCATCCAAACCCACACTTACTCAACCACTCACTCACTCACTCACCCACTCCCAACAACCCAAAGCTCCACGCCCATAACATCAAACTTCTCCCCCTCCTCGCTCAACGGCTGGTTCGCAAAAGTATCGCACGGCGCGCTGTGGCCCCTACTCAGCCCGTCATTCAGCCACAGGCCGTACGTGCCGCCGCCTCCGCCGCCCACGGATAGGAACTTGGTCTCGCAGAAGATGCAGTAGTCGTTCGCGCCCGTGTAGGCGAAGTTCTGGAACCGGATGCTCTGGGCCGCGGGTACGGGTTGCGGCTTGAGTTTATTGGTCGTTGGGTCGGTTGGGGCGGGGGCTAGGGTGGTCTGTTTGTGGGAGGAGGAGGAGGGTTGGGAGTCGTTGGAGGGGGGAGGGGTGGCGGCGGCGGTGGTGGTGGTGGAGGAGGTTGGCTCTGCGATGGTTTTGGTGCGGAAGTTGAGGTTGGTCGTGTCGGCGGAGGGAGGAGGCGGTAGCGGCGCGTGGGTGCTGGCGCGCCAGAGGAAGCATTCGCCTGTGCCATAGTATGAGGATGCTGGGTGTGGTGCTTCTGTTAGGTATGCGCCGAAGGTCTGTTGTCGTATATATATTAGTTTTCTGTGTTCTATACATAGGTATTTGGTAGAAATCAACAATACTCACCCCATCCTTCCCATCCCGCACAACAAGTATAAACCCGACTCTGCGCCCCCGGTACTCCTCACATAGCTTGTATAGCGTTGATAAGGAACTGCCATCTTGGTATAGACTATACACCAGCTTCCAGTCCTCAACAATCTTCAACCGCTCCGGCAGGAACGTCCGGATCTCCTCCGCCACGCCGCGCGCCAGTAGCCGTTCTTCCGGCTCCGTGTCCGGCTTGTACCCTTTAAGTACCAACGGTTCGAGAGACGGCAATCCCCGCGGCGACGCTGATCGACCTGGAGGGCGTGAGGGCGGGATGAACGGTCCATTAATACCGTCACCGCTGCCTACTCCTGCAGGTTCGGAAGCGGCGTGGTGGAGCTTCGCATGTGAGGGCGGAGGAGTCGTCGAGGTGCTATGTGGAGGAGGGGATGAGGGCGTTTCGAGAGTCGATAGGCGTCGCCATAGACCCCATACGGCCGACCCGATGTAACTACCGCCGCCACTCGATTGTGATGGGGATTGTGGTTGCGGTTGTTGATATGTTCGGGAGTGGTGCGATACGGGGGTAGAGATTCCGGAGGAGGGCGGCGAGAGGTCTATTAAGTTGTTATCTTGTCGGCTTGCGGTCATGATCGATCGGGAGTTGGACCGGATTGGATTGGTCTCGCGGGGGGTGGACGTTGGTGCCGATTGCGTGCGTGATCGTGTGCCTATGTCGATCTGGCGGTAGAGAGACAGGTACAGTAGATAGCTGCAGTAGAGCAAGCAAGGAATGATGAAGCTAGCCCGCTAAGCTTAGGGAATTGGAGAAGTGGATAAATAGCTAGTATAATTCTAGTACTGGTTTCGTCTTGTCTTAGGTATAGTAGCAGTAGGTACGTGTACTTAGATCGACCTGCCTACCTCTTCTTAGGTAGGTGGAATCATCAATGTGACGTAGGTATTCTGACAATTGCTGTAGTGGGTAATCTGTTGGTAGCTTATTTTCGGTGTTAGCCATAGACGCTGGTGGGGGTATTGCAACGGCATGTATTGGCCGAGATGGAATTGCGAGTATGTTTGGAAATATCTTATCGTATGGCGGTGTATATAAATAAATGGATGAGAGAAAGAGTGATTGTAATGTTTTGAAGGGAAAGTAGGATAAGTTCGGGTCCAAGAAGAATACATGCCAACTATTATTAGATATTTTCTTAGGCAGGCCAGTTAACTTCTCATACCATTTGAAGTTCAATTATTGCCTGATCAACTCATTCCCCACTAGAGCTTACTTGGCTGACCGACTATCAAAGCTTCAAACTTGATAATCAAAAGCTTCACTATACATACTTTTGTCCTACCGCACTTAGTTGTAAATACAGTCTACAGTCACTTGATTAATCGTGGATGGTTGTACTGAAACGATCAAAGATCAAGATATGCCGATAATGAGGATACACAACATTCCATGCCAAGACGTAGCCATGTTCGTCATTCCACCAAGACACCTTAAGCTTATTTATATGTCCAATCGCTGGAGTCTGTATCTCGATACTATATACATACATGTAGGTATAGATGTAATGCAAAATAAATAGGATTAAAATAAAGACTTTAATAGCATTGACTATGTCAGTCCTTTCATAAATTCAGTGATGCCTTGCCAAACCCCCTCGGGGCTCGGCTTCTCAGAGCACACCTCTGGTTCGAAGTCGAACGTCCTTTTAAGATAGTTGCGCGTCGTTGGTCCAATTGTCGCAATATACGTCTTCGGCTGCTCTTGCGGCCTCTTGATAACCTTACCAGTTTCACTGTCCAGCATACCAAGTCCCTTAAGCATGCTATCGCACCCTGTGGGCGAAAAGACAACCACCCACCTTGATTTCCGATCGGCCGTTTCCTGTAATACTTCCGCGAAGTCGCCGGCAAAAGACTCCATGACGCCGGTACCATACACCACTGTTTCTGTTACTTGGATTCGTCGCTCATCCGGCAAGTTTTTGTCCATCAGCGTTTTCGGTATGATGTCTCTCCTCTGCTCCCCAACTAAGAAAAGCAGAGGGGGTTTCGTTGGCCGTTCCTTGTACCATTCACCATAGTGGTCTAGTATGAATTGCGCCAGCGCGTCACCGTTTCCGGTGTGCTCACCAAAGATTTGTAGTGGGGGTGTCTGCGAAATAGCCTTAAGCGCTCTAGTCGTCGCAGGACCGACGCTGTATATTGGTATATCTTGGAGATGTGGCCATTTCTCGTCGCCTATCGTCCTTGAAAGTTAGATATTATATTCCTTCTGGACATTGGGGAAGCTCAGACCTTTGCCCAGCTCAACCAACTTAGCGAAAGCTTCCACAGCTCTCTGCGAAGTGAAAATGAGACCACCATAAACACTATCCGAGCTACTACTTATTTGTCTCTCTTGCAGTAATTTTTCAAACTGTTGCATGCCATCATCTTCAAATTTGTGCTGTAGTACAGGAACGAAGGCGGACTCAAAGTCGAAGTTATCCCGCGGGGTAGAGAAGATGTCCTCATATGCATCTGTCGGCGTTGACTTGGTCTTTAGGAGAAACACGGGCACTTTCTCTGAACTCGAAGCCATGGCAACTATGGAAGGTCAATTAGTAGAGTATCGACGATTCTTTTCCTCTCTGGCTATCTGAGAGTTAGTTCATATTAGTAATGGACGAGATGATAGTATTAACGATTTCATAATAATTGAGACTAGGCTGCTTGGATACCAAATCCGATATCCAAGCTTTATCGATAAAAGGTGGGATGAGTTCAGTTACATAAGGTGGGTTGCGTCTTCGGGCCGTGATTAGCGTTCCTAGCTAGTGGCGCTATTTGGCGTCACCGGCCGGCGCCGGGACTCGCTTTACGCCGAGTAACTGACAAATCCGTGGGCTTCCAAGCTTGTCGAATTGATTTCTAGCTAACACCTTTCGATTCTGTCGCAAACCCGTCACGATAATTCGTGTCGGTCCTTTTACTTTGACTCGCTATTCCTCTGCATCCCCAGCCACAGAATGGCAGCCGACACGAGAGAACCACAGCCTAACGAGCTGCCCAAGGGCGTCGTCTTAGGGAAGGACGGCAAGCCGTGAGTAGCATCTTTGCTATGCAAATATAGACCGGATCACATTGTTTGGCAGTACACTTACACTGGCTTTACGTATATAGTTGTCGGTCCTGTACTTCGAAACGAGATTTCCTCGCATGGACACAGATGACGAAGTCGTCACTTAAATCGGGCGCAACGGGAGCCGCAGCCGGTGCCGGAGTTGGTGCCGCAGCCACTTCAACGTTCTCCCCACAACAATCTATACCGGACGACTGCCCAGCAGACGTAGAGACGCTGGGCCGAAGTACATGGACGCTACTCCATTCTATTGCCGCGACATACCCCAAGAATCCGAGCTTTAGTCAACAGTCCGATCTCAAGACCTTTATGGGAACATTTTCGAGGCTGTATCCGTGCTGGGTGTGCGCTGAAGATTTCCAGCGATATATGGAGAAAGAGCATATCCAGGTCGGTAGCCGCGACGAGTTTGGCAAGTGGTTATGCGAGGCGCATAATGCTGTCAACGTCAAGCTGGGTAAAGAGAAGTTCGACTGCTCCAGGTGGGAAGAGAGGTGGCGCACTGGCTGGAAAGATGGACGCTGTGATTGAACGACATGGGCAACTGATCCAAACCAAATAATCTACCGATTAATCCATGACTCCTTTTGTTGGCGGATATCCCGATTGGATTATGGTTATAGAAGATGCTGAGGCCAATTCATGACCAATGAGCTCGGTTTGATTGTATGGTATTGTACAATATGTCATGATCAAGGATGACTAACTATGGCGAATATGGGTTTTCGAACTAGACATTAGAAGTAGCCTCACCGCTCAAAAATGCCATGGACATCACGAGATTTTTGAAAGAATTTGCTGGCAGCGGTGTCACCTTGAGGAAGCTGAATATCTTGTTTTATCGTTATCAAAGGTGGACAAGTCTTCAGTGAGTGGAATTGCACTGGGCTGTTCCAGACCGGCGGCCAGGCTAGTCGGCTTAGTTGGAGCGACTCGGATGCGGCCGATTGGTTTATTATTAGAGAATGGATCCTAGGAGGTATTCTGCTACGACGAAATTCTTGAATTATGTATAATCGGAAAGTGAAGCATCTTAATGTTAAGAATTAAGTTAAGAATATTTACCTCAAAGTTTCAGGTGAAAGCTAATTGAGATTACGGCATAGTGCGGTTATACCTTGCTAGCGGACGGCAAGGAAGGGACTGACTGTACGCGTCTTCTTAGAGGGAGAAAAAAAAAATCTAAAAGAAAGATCGATACATATCCATTGCATCATCGCCTGATCATCGCGAGACGCCGAAGATGCGCCATGATCCACATAAACAAGGGCCGATATGTCACGAACAGGCGATGCAGAAAGCCACCATACGATGTTGAGAACCCAACGCTTTCCCGACTTCGTATCTTGTACATGTGTGTGTATTCCCGTATTGCGATGCCGGTCAGGAAGGAGCTATTTAGTTCGAGAGTTGCCCCTGAGACCGTTGTTCTTTGTTTTACCTTGTGACAGCAAACATCCATCATTAACATCCATCATTAACATCCATCATTAACATCGATCCTGTAGCCTAAGACATAATCTGCTCAGCTCTTAGACTACCTGACGTTGCGCATCTAATCGTCATCCAATTATCCCCTGTTGGAACTTAGTAAATATTTACATTACTTGCAACCACTTCAAATTAACCCCTTGAAAACATAGACCACGATGGCAAACGGCGTGGATATTCGAACAAAGAATCTTAAAAAGCCCGTCGATGTAGCCGAGTACCTCTTCACTCGGCTCTACCAGATCGGAATCCGCTCCGTTCACGGACTTCCTGGAGATTTCAACCTTGTGGCTCTCGACTACCTACCAAAGGCCGGACTCAAATGGGTCGGTAACTGCAATGAGCTAAACGCCGCGTATGCAGCCGACGGTTATGCCCGCGTGAACGGCATTGGAGCAATCATCACCACTTTTGGCGTGGGCGAGCTCTCCGCTATCAACGGCATCGCCGGCGCCTACAGCGAGCACGTGCCCATTGTTCATATTGTTGGCTGCCCATCCACCATTTCACAGCGCAGCGGCTTGTTATTGCACCACACGCTAGGGAATGGCGATTTCAATGCTTTCGCCAACATGAGCGCGGCGGTATCAGTCGTCGTTGCCAAGTTGAATGACCCGGACGAGATCGCAGCGCAGATTGACCATGCGTTACGCGAGTGCTACCTCAAGAGCAGACCCGTGTACATCATGTTCCCCACCGACATGGTCGAGAAGAAGGTCGAGGGCGAGCGGCTCGAGACGGAAATCGATCTCCGCGAACCGGCCAACGATCCCGACCGCGAGGATTACGTGGTCGACGTCGTGCTCAAGTATCTGCACAATGCTGAGAGACCCGTCCTTCTTGTGGATGCCTGTGCCATCCGGCACCGCGTGTTAAATGAGGTGCACGATCTGATCGAAAAGACAAACCTCCCAGTATTCGTGACGCCCATGGGTAAGGGTGCTATCAACGAGACGCACCCTAACTTCGGTGGCGTGTACTCCGGTTCGGCATCCAGCCCGGCTATCAAGGAGATGGTCGAAGGCTCCGATTTGGTTATTTCCATCGGTTCGATGAAGAGCGATTTCAACACCGCTGGTTTCAGTTATCGGATGTCGCAATTAGCCACCATTGATCTGCACAGCGACCACTGCATCGTGAGGTACTCTGAGTATCCCGGCGTGCGCATGAAGGGCGTACTACGCAAGGTCATCGACCGAGTCGATCTCACCCGTGTCAAGGCCCTACCAGCCCCCAAGATCGAGAGGCCGGAGATAAAATGTGATCCTCAGGCCGTTATCAGCCAAGAGTGGTTCTGGTCGAATATCGACAAATTCTTGCGTGAGGACGACATCGTGATTACCGAGACAGGCACGGCCAACTTCGGAATCTGGGAGACCCGGTTCCCGCCCAACGTCACAGCGCTGAACCAGATCCTGTGGGGCAGCATCGGCTGGGCTGTCGGCGCATGCCAGGGTGCCGCACTAGCTACGCAAGACGAGAGAGGCCCCGAAAAGGCGCGAAGAACAATCCTGTTCGAGGGCGACGGCAGTCTCCAACTCACGGTCCAGGAGATTAGCACTATGATCCGCCACAACCTGAACGTGATTCTATTTACCATCTGCAACGACGGGTACACGATCGAGCGGTACATCCACGGCATGGACGAGAAGTACAATGACATTGCCGAGTGGCGGTACAAGGACCTACCTGCTGTATTCGGTGGAAACGAGGACACAGCCAAGTCGTATGTCGTGAAGACGAGAGGCGAGCTTAAGGCGCTGCTAGGCGACAAGGACTTCAATGACAGGAAGGGGTTGCGGTTCGTCGAGCTGTATATGCCTCGTGATGATGCGCCAAGTAGTCTTAAGGTAACGGCAGAGGCCAGTGCTAAGAGGAATGCTATGACGGAGTGATGGACAAAGGGCGCGATGGAATAAAAGGAGGTAGTCTACCCCTGAATAAAGTGGAGAATCCACGTGTATGAGACATGATTATTTCCTATGGAGCATGAACGGGGCTGGTCTACAGGTGTTAGAGGACTACAACTAGGCATTGGTATCCGGTAATAAATATCGATAATAGACATGAAGTAAGAGTTATTTTCTATCTAGTATGTGATTCGTTATCCTCGTGAGAACGCGTCTATGTGATATAACACCGTCCTTAATCTATGAAATACGTAAGAAGCGCTATCCAAGTCAGCTTACCTATCGGATCCAAGCTTACCAGCTATGTACTTTTTTCATACGTTTATTCCGCTTCAAGTCATCAGCCTGTATTGATCGAGCTCGTCGCACAATTCGCTGTCTATAAGTTATCATTCATTAGCGTCCCATAATTTTCTACATAAAGTTGGCGAACTTACTTTTATTCTTCAGTTCCGATACCTCAGCTGCCAAGCGATCACGCTCTCGGCATACCTCTTCCAATTTCTTATCCTTTTCCTCCTGGGTGTCTGTCTTCTGGATAGGTACGTCATTGATCATCTCTAGTATAACTGTTTTAGCCGACTTTCTTGTACCATCATACTCCCTAATCTTAGCGCCGTTTGCTATCATACCCTTCCGGAAATCAGATTCCTGTGGGACTTGGGTCCCTCGATCATAACTTATAGGTTGATTTGGGCCAATACTATCCCACCTCGTAGTCAAGAGTGTAACCTTGAGCATATTCTCCTGACCAATAATCTTTCTAATCAACTGGACAGACTTCAGGGCGGTATATCCGTGCTGTGCTCTCCCAATACTCTGCATGTATACAATTCCAGACAGCTTCTTGTTATTGAAGTATTGCCGCAACCAGCTCTCGATATGCTGAAGAACAATGTATTCGCCCTCTTTATCGTCGAAACCCGGGGTGTCAAGAAATAATACACCATAATCCCCGACCCCGCATTCGACTTCATGTAGGGGGTGAACATCTATTGTTACAGTATACTACGTAAGTCTTTGATTGAGCTTCAATGATTATAATCCATGGCTTACTAGGGTCGGGATCATGTGCGATCACGCCTGTGTAATCTCCCTCTGCCAGCTTCGAAATAAAACTAGATTTTCCGCATCCCGTATGGCCTATGACCGCGATGGCGATATCTTGTTGTATTCTTCCCGACGGGTTGGATGTGTGTTTCCTCTGTGAATCTTGAATGGGCGGACTAGTTGCCGTCACATTATTGATCAACAAATTCGGGCCAATAACAGGGTCTTGGACGTTAACTTCTGGTGGCGGAAGAGGCATAGAGCCTAAGGTAGAGCCATTCTCGCGAGGTCGGCGCTGGCGACACCTACACCAGCAAGGCTTACGTCGACAAGGCTTACGCCAGCAAGGCTTACGCCGGCGACGCTTGGTCCGTTCGCTAAGGCTCATATTGAGAGGTACCATTGAATGTCTGGTCAATACGAAAAGGGGACACCTGGGTACATTTAAGTCCTATTACGGTGGCATGTACATTGCTAGGAACGAAACCAGATAGTCACAACTTGGATGTGACATATAGGAAATGCGAGACTGACAACAGTCCAATTAAGTGTGCATCATCCTTATCAAGTGAAGCATGGCCATAGATTAATTTCGACTTACCGGTCACCGGAAGAGAATATACCAAGTATTCAAACTATCTATTGATCTACCAGTTCAGAATGCTAACTTAAGGGCTTACTATAATTAGTTTAGCAACTATCGTAACTTGTTAAGTCGAATCGATAATTAAGTAAAGTTATTATGTTAGTGGTTATGTTATAATAGTACTACCTGTTGTACACCTCGTTCCTCTGTGTATCTGTAGTTGATTCGTGAATCGGTTACATAGCAGGTATGTATGTCGTACGTTATTAAGTAATCCATCTGAGGTCCCGTATTTATTGGGCTGAATATGGGCTAATAATCATGCCAAAAATCTCACTTGTGAATGGCAATGCACCGAGCTATCTTTTACGGAATAAAAAAGTTCGGCACTCGTTACAACACTTATCCGCGTCTATATTTTAGTAACTGCTAGTCCGACACCTTATGCTTTTGAAATGGCTCTTGAAAGTGATGAATGGGTGATCGAGCGTGATCCATATTGGCACACTGGTGACCAGCCTCTTGGGAGGGGGAACTCGGAGGTCTGGGAGGTTACGAACTCCGACCACAATGTCTGTGCCCGGAAAGAAATCGAAGTAAAAGATGCCACCGGCGATAAGATTAAGCAAATCCGGAAGGAAATATATATTACGAGAACACTCAAGCATCGTCACCTTGTCGAGTTCTGTGAGGCATATTATATCAAAGCTGACCAGAAATTTTACCTTCTTTTACGTCCAGTTGCCGAGATGAGTCTCACGGGATTCTTCGAACTCTTGGACCAAAAGCAGGGTCTCGAGCCAGAACAACTAAAAGCCTATCGAAGGACCATGTGCAGTTGGCCACCATGTCTCTTTCGGGCCCTCGAGTATCTACACCGCGAACGCGTCCGCCACAAAGACATAAAGCCTAACAATATTCTTATTAATGGGGAGCAAGTCTATCTCACCGATTTTGGGATCTCGCGAGATATTCGCAACGTGACTACATCGAAGACCTCAGGCCCTGCCGGCGCCAAAACCGAGCGTTATATGGCCCCCGAGGTCGGAGATGGCGAACCCCGGGGTAGAGTAGCGGACGTTTGGTCGTTGGGTTGCTGTGTACTGGAGATTTGCACTCTTGCGTCAGGAGAGAATTCTATAGAGGGTATAAATCAGCATCTTCTAGGGAAGGTACGAGTTGGTACTCGAGCGCCTTTTTTCTGTGACTATCCTTACAAAATATTTGATTGGATCATGTTACTTCTAGAATCCCCTGGGCAAGACGAGGGCATTAGGCAGGATATTCAAAAGATGCTACAGCTGGCCTTCCTAATGCTCGACCCCACCCCCGAGAAACGAGTAACTGCAACCCAATTAGTTGATCTTTTGGACAACCCCGGGTATTTCCGCTCTGTTGTCGAGCGAAGCTGTCAGGATTGCAGAAACGAAATAAGCATATCGCCCCCGGAACCCCATTTTGTGTTCCGGGAGGGCGAAGGCGGATCGGTATACATACCAAAACGATGGGATCTTTCTGCTGAGACAGAGAATCTATGGGAGGTTGTCAAGGAGCGATGGTTAATAGTTTGACAGTTTCAATATGAGCCTTGTTGTCGCATTTTCTCTATTAACCCCGTAGGCTAATTTACTTCTACCCAAACCACATCTTTAGACCCTAATATCTTTCCTCCTAGAGTGAGTGTACTACTTAGCACGTTAATAGGCTTTACTCGACAGGGTCTCAACGAGATACTATTTCATCGGGTTTAGACGTTCTATTTAAGTGGCCTTAAGATATGACTTATTGTTAGATTCAATTGTGTGATTCGGAACAATATCGCCATCTTTTTACAATATTATGCTTTGTAGAATTTGTTGAGCCCTCTGTAGACACGCCGTTGAGTTCTCTGGGAGAACTACGTCTTCCCTAATTACCCCAAAACTTCCTAATTCGTTCAATGAAAGCCCTACGGCTAGACACAACCTAACAACCTCTGAAAACCTTTCCCCAGCCTCTGACTGAAGGATCGCGAGAGACTCGGCCTTCAAAAGGCTCTTGCGAATTCCTCTAATTGTTGGTCGTGGGATAAGCTGGTTCAGAGAGACCCCCAGGAACTGATGGATAGGTTGCCACAAGCCAATTTCCATAAGAACCACACCGAGACTATAGATATCGTGCATCTCCTTGTATCCGTATTCGCCATCTCTAGGGACGTCGAATTGGACGTCGGGATGTCGATATAAATCATGTTTCCTGTCGTTAGTTGGAAGTTCCGTCATCTCGCCTCCTGGGCGCGAATAGTCGAATCCAGAAAGACAGAAAGGTTGCCAGTCTGAAGCAGATGGTGTTAGGAACAAGATATTATCACTTCGCAGGCCTTTATGAAGCCACTTCGTTGCATGCAGATACGCCAAGCTTACCACAAGCCTCTGTGCCATAGCCAATCTCATAGTTAGCGAAGGCTTCATCGAGGTTTGCAACCTAGCGTAAAGAGATTGTGGAAGTGACACACGTGTCAAGGCGAGCGACTCGAAGACAAGCCCAAAGCGGCGCGAAGAAGGATCGTGAACATAACCAAGTGCGGCAGGGAGCCGAAGCTCCTGAGGCTTCTCTGACTTCTTGTGCAACAATACAGCAAGGCGTGCAATTCGATCTTTGACGTAATCCAACGTTAACGTGGCGTTAAAATTGTCGTAATACTTCCATTCTACCCATACGGCAGTACTATTGTACGTCCCCGCAGCTCGCTGAATATCTTTCTCATTTTCCTTAGCTTGGGTATTCAGTTCCAACACGGCTAATTCGACGCTCTCACGCGAAGGGGCTTCGAGTGCCATTCGTGCTACCGTATCCTTATCATGAGAAAATGCCTCCTCGCCAACCGTCATGTTGAGAGCCATAAACCGAGCCAGGCCCCCCAGAGCACTGAACGTGTTGTCATTCGAGCCCCAAGATGACCCTCCCGGAATATGGTCTGTAGGTAAGCGGAGCGATTGGATGAGCTCGATTACTTGGTCTAATTTGTGGCACGATTGCAGGACTCGTATGTACATGTCTTCTTGGACTTGAATGTATTGACACCTCTGCGCGAATTCGAGGTTGGAATGCATTAAATTGTTGAGGTCACTGAATCTCGCAAGTAATTGTTCGAATTTGGTCGCGTCGAACGTCGCCCAGCGAAGCCGCATTGGGCATTCTAGACATTTGTCGGCAAATTGAAGACACGCCTGGCGTAACGTCTCGCGCTTGCTAGGTCTTTCTGCGGGCTGTCGATAGAGGCAAATTAGTTCCGAATACCTAGAATCTATACTACCTATACAAACATACCCCGAACGTAGCCAATCCTGTAGGAGTAAGGGCATCATCTCTCCCGGTATTATTAGTGGTTTTCAATGTGAGGCCGTACCGATTTTTAATATGGTCAATATTGAGCGTTAGAGACCGAATTTGACACATTGTGTCTATCATCAACTGCCTTCTCTCAGTTGTGGAAGTGTCTTCAAATGTGGTCTCTAATGTGAAGTCAGATGCACCCCACCAGTCCAGCAGTCTAAACTGCTCCAGTAGTAGGCGATGTCGAAGGTAAGCATAGTTCTTTGGGAAGTCCCGGGCTTCTAGTAATAATTGGCAACCCTTGACGCAACCAGAAAAGATCTGGAATGCCAGAGAAACAACGCCCACAATAGTTCCTGGATCCATGGCTCGGGGGATATGAATTTGGGATTAAGACTGTCTACATTTGCGTGCAGTGAAGAGAGGTGCAGCACTACATTGGGTTGCCAACTGTAAATGCTAACCGCGCCCAAGCTATCTATTCCCTTCGACATCTCATTATCGAATCAAGTAGATTGGTCCATACGTGCGATATACCCATTGCAGAAGATTCGGCATCTTCTTTTGATTCGGATTAAAACAAATCTGCCTATTTAGTGTAGACATTTTCAGTAAAACGAAAAAAAATATGAAGAACATGAATTATTCCTGTACCCGCCTCGGCTACTATTTCTTAACTTGGTAGTATTCACTAATTAAATTATTGGGGAACCATTTGAACGTTATAACCATAACCTACGGATCAGTGTCAAACTGGCTTCAAGGTTATGAATACTATTATATTCCTTTTTGAAAATCAAAAGCTATTAATTATAGAATCAGATTTCAAGTAGATGCGGTAAGTTCCAAGTTTATCAGTCAAGCCTTCATTAAGTTGCAACCAAGTCCTACCAGAGTGGAAGCCTTGCAGGTAGACATGAGTGCTAGGTAAATTGTGTCAATTACGAAAGCTGTGTTCGTGTAACCCACCATACCAGTTGCGGACTCATCGCATTATCATGCCCATCGTACTATTAATCATAGCAAACTACCGCCCATCGACGCCTCGAGGCCGTTAGCCAGTGACTTGCCTCCCCTTTTGTGTTCACATACTATAACCTCTTAAATACCTGAATGAACGTAGGGAGAGAGGCGAGGCACACAATGAACTCTCACCCCAAGAAAGAAAAGAAAAAACCACAGGTCCCTACACAACAGGACCATCACTGAGCACATGCCTAGACCTCATCATCACCGAAGTCCACGTCGTCCTCCTCCGGCTCCTTCTTAACCTCACGCTTCATAACCTTTCTTCCGCGAGGCTTCTTCGTGGGCGTTCCCTTGACCTCTTCGTCATCCTCCTCAGATTTGACCTTGCGCTTTCGGGCAGCGCCGTTGGCCTTGGCTGTAGCGGGAGTAGCAGGAGTGGCGGGAGTGGCGGGAGTGGCAGCATCGTTGTCGATGTTTCCAGCCATGGCGGCAAGCTTCTTTCCGATCGGAGCCCAGGAAACTCTGGCTGAATCCGAGCTGGCGTAATTGCCAATCTTGGCAAGTTTGTCGTTGTTAACCTGCATATATAATTAAGTGGTTAGTATATAATAAGAATACCCAACTGTGATAGGATGTATATAGTTTAGGTTCTAAGTGTGTGTGTGTGTGTGTGTGTGTGTGTGTGTATGTATAGGTACACTATATCTATCACCATGATATGAAAGGGAGTTTGGAAATCTAATGTAAAATGATACTTGCACGAAAAGACGGAACAAAGAGAGTGAAACTCGCATACCTTAGGTACACCAAACTTGTCAATCGATTTGATACACAACCATGCCTTGGCTATGATCTGGATCTCGCGCTGGCTCAGCTGAATCTCAGCACCATTGGTCTGAGGCTTGGTGGGAGTGGATGGCATTGTGAAGTTAGAAGATGACAATGCTCGTAAAGTATTATGTTGTGTTAACAAGAACAGTTGAGGTGGTTATAGAGATAGTAGATGGTAGGTGAGAAGTGCCAGAGTGGTTGAAAGTCAAACCTTCTTCCAAAAGAAATAAACAGAAAGTATATGACTTCAGCAACCGGGAATAAAAGAGGGGTATGGTTGCTGGTTCGCGAACAGTTGTGAACAATTGTGAATTGTTCGTTCATGGTTACTTAGGAGTACATAGTTGCCAGGGGTATAAACGCCTCTCTGCACGAAATCACGTGGTGGCGCGTATTCACCCAGTGGCGGTAATGATAGGAACCAAACGGTTCTGTTTACTGATGAGGTTTACCGGGAAACATCTACCTATAGTTCCAGATTATTACGTCAAGGTTGCTCCCTTATAGTTTAGAAAGATTCAATACGTATACTTACAGAGACCTGATCCTCCTAACCTAGAAGGTTCTTGAAAATCTCCTAAATATCTAAGCTTTATTCTGCTTTGTAAGATCATATACCCTTAGGGTTTCCCCAGACATAAAAGTCCCGAGGTGTATATTATAAGGTATGAAAAAAGGTTACTACAACTCCACTTATATGTCTCATATTTGAACTTATACACCTTGTTTATATTCTACAAGAACACTAGGGATTGATTATGTTGAGAATTATAATTATTTTGAAGTATTGGTTATTAGGTATTTTATTAATTTCAATTCAAGGAAAGTTCCCTTTGAGCTAATAGCCGCCTCTTTCGTACGGCCGGCGGTTTCTTGTTTGAACTGACACATTGGATCTCGCTCGGCTCTCATAGGCTGATATCCGTGTAACGTAACTCACGGACCGAGACCCATTCATACCGATACTCTACTACTTCTAGTCATTGCTTCGGACGGGACTAGCGTTGCTCGGCTGAAGCTATTCACCCCATAAGCTTCTATATCTGTCGGTGATACCCTGTTGGGCAAAGATGTTCTATGCAAGGACGGCCACCGAATATTTTGCCCGAATGTGCCGGATTTCCGATTCGATATTTCATCGTTGCTACTCTGCGCCAACGTACTTCGGCTTATTGTTGAGTTCCAACAACAGCACGACGGCGTCCGCACTAGGTTGACGAGGTTGTTCAATACAAACAACTCTACCTTCAATTTGACGCTGTAGACTGCCGGTTTGAGGGTTGTCTGGATCTGAAAGTGTCCCGTGTACTCGGTAGCCATAAGTGCTACATCAAGCCCAATTATAACGGCGAAGAGCCCGATCATCTGACGGAGTAGATTTCGTACTTTGTTTTCTCTGATCATCCGGATGGGTTTCGATGTGACGTTAAACTCATACACATACAAGCCCGAGATGGTGGATTCCTGAAGAGTGAAGGCGGCGAGCTGGATAATCTTGAACACGTCAAATGCATGAGTGAATATATCCGGACGATTGCTAGGCGTAGCATTCATGCCGATGAAGGTGATAGTTGTTGGGAGCTGAAAGGCGAAGAATGTAGTAGTGATCATAACCAGGATCCAGCGCGACTTGCGAGGAGAGCTCATGACAAGATGGAGCCGCGAGTATAGAACAAGCGATTGCCCAGTCGTCATCATCCACCAGCCTAAAGACGCAGTTATGGCCATCGGCAAATTAGGCGCTAACTTGAGCAGTCGCAGGCTAGCTGAGCTCCCTTGGAGTAAAATTCCAATGCTGGCAACTAGCATACTCCAGAAGTACAAAGTATTTTTGTGCCGAAATGTGGTGAACATCAAAAAGAGGATTTCGATAGTGTTGTAGCATGCTACCGAAAAGAAACACCCGATGGCCACGTTGACGGCCGGCGGGTTTCCTTGAGCAATTGCCTGTTTTTGGTTGGGCATTGTGGTGTCGCCGGCTTATAAGGCTAGCATCGAGCTGCAAGCTCGGCGAACAAGGCTGTTAGAGAAGCCCAGAACGATGACTACCTCAACATTCGAAGGAAGTCCGGTCAATAGTGATGATGTGAAGTCAAAGCTGGGATTAGTCCCGCTAAGCCTCCGAATTCATGCCATAGATGGGAGGAGGTAGGTTTTCAAGTTCAGACCAACGTGGTTTGAGAATTGATCTAAAGGGGCAGAGAATGAGTATAATGACCATAGTTCAATGTTGTTCGGGTGAGTGAAGGTCTGATCCGGACCGGAAGAGACTTATATGGAGTGAGGCTCACCTTCCGGTGTCAACGGTGGCGCAATACATTGTCGGACGCCAGCTCCGGCATACTGGGAAGCATGGACGAAATTGGAAGAATACAGGATGTAAACGGATTAGATCGAAGCATGATAATATGGGTACGCGTGGTTTCCATTGGCATAAATATAATGCGAGTCATTGGGTCATGTCACAAAGGCTCACACACCTATTCCCGGGGGAAACAGGGGGTCCTGACGCAACTTCAAGTCTATGAAAACCTAAATAGGAAGACCATTACCAGAAGCCTCGTGGCATAGCTCAGGGGTTAGCTCAACAGCCAACGGCAACGATACTACTTGAGGAAGTTCTGCTCCGCTTGTGGGAACCTATCAGGAATTATACTTTGTAGGTGGTCAGAGTTTGGGTTTTCGTACGAGATAAACTATATCTTCCCTAGACTAAGCTGTCTTGGACAAGCCGACAAGATCAGATCCTAGGCACAATCGAGGACCCTACTACATACAGTCTGACCATTTTCTCCGGTGAAAAGATTTATAGCTACAAACATATTGTTGGATGGCCTCATGAGATGGACAGTAGTATAACAAGGCACACGAGACAAATTAACACCGGAATTCGGTTCTCTTAGTTGGTCTTAGTTGGCACGGGGATAGAAGGAAGGATATCATAACAAGAGAAAGTTCTTGCGGTGAACTGCTGTGCTGTGTAAGTAATTATTCCAAGACACGAGTAGCTGAATAGGACGTAGTGGTAATTTGGTATAATAGTTGAGATGATGTTCCTCCATAGAAGAGGACTTGAAATTTGGATATTGGATTACAGTTTCCCTTCTCCCGTACTCCTCGCTGCCTTAAGAGTTGGGCACTTTTTAGAATAGCTGAGCCTGACTCTTTCATTTAGACAATCTTCTAGGACCGGATGAGGACTCGGACTTAACTCGCAGAACTATTAGAGATTTATGGTTAAACCTACAACTAGAACTATAGGGGCCTTACAGACCAGTACCATACTCTTTACGGAGTTTTATGCCCGTATGTAATTGGTAACCAAAAGAACGCCCAAGGGATCATCATCGACCCAGTATATATATGCTGTCGAACTGCTGTTTTGGGTTAGGTGCTCAGCCCTAAACTTAAAATATGTCTTAAGGCTAGGAAGTCTGGCTTAAAAAAACCCCTTAACTTTGACCTAGTCGATGGTCCAAATAAAATCCGGTCAAGTCCGAATTCCATTAATTTCTCACTGTCAGAGATTCTTTTGCCACTGTCAGAGGTCCGACCTGTTGGAAGTCTAGACTGCGTAACAACGTCGTCATCACCACTCTTGCATCTTCGCACGTGTATAGAGACTCCTCTCCACATTTCCTGTCACTTCCACGCCTCGTCCTAGGAGCATATCCACCGCCATATCTTCGCTCATATTCCTAATTGGGTTATCCGAGAGTATGGGGATGCGCAAAGTAGTACCTAAATAATAATCGCAGCCTTGGGGGTTTGATGGTGTATATATTTGACTCTCTCAAGTCATGAACTCCTTTTAAACTCAAGAGCGGAGGCTATTCCCCCTTTAATATTGAGACCCCTGATAGTGGCGCGGCGTTGTAAAGCATTGTAACTCATATGTATCAACAAAAATCTGCATACCTGTTATCATTCTAGACCGATATGAAAACACCAGGAAAGAGACACGATAGCATCGAATATAAAGCGAAGTCTACCTGGTAGCTATCAACAAGGATAATTTGGTACATTATACGAATTGACCAATCAAATCGCGTAGATCTCAAGGCTGCATACCAAGAACTTGTCACACCTAGTACCTAATCCGTACCAGGTAGGTATCCACGTACGCCGACGTTAACATCTACCATGGTCAGTTATCATGGCTAGTCTTCGACGATTAACAACCGCTTTCCCCATATCTAGATTGGCGGTCCATTGCCCTCTTCCACAGCGTCGCTGTTATATATATAACGGTCTACTTAATATCATATCTTCAAGTCGTTTCAGCTCAACGACCTTCAAGTGGGGTGTACACCAATCTTCGATATCACAGACGCCCCCGACGCCTGAGGTACTCCCAGATGACGTTCTAGTTGACGAGGAGAGGATACCAGGCTATAAACCCGAGCACTACTATCCCGCACATCCTGGAGATTTGTTAGATAATAGGTATCAACTAGACGCAAAGCTAGGCTGGGGATCGTCATCTACGGTTTGGCTAGCACATGAAGTTCAGAGGTACCTGTTCACTATTAACCAACACATTATTACAGTTTTATTTAATACTATTAGAAATATCATAGTTTATGATACTAACATCTCCTTAGTAATAGCAATAGTCTTGAACCAAAGAGGTATGTCGCCATCAAGATATGCAATAGCAATTTTAAAGAGGAGGACATGGCGTACGAGCTGGATATGAACATCCATCTGTCCTCTGCAAATCCAGACCACCCAGGTAGTGGAGCCCTATGTACAGCGATTGAGGGCTTCACCGTTGAGTCGCCACGGCGAGATACGCACCTCGTTCTTATCTTCGAACCGTTGAGGGAGTCGCTTTGGGTATTCGGGAAGCGTCTCGAACGTCGAAATCTTGCCCCTCATGCCTCTTTGGGCCTTATTAAGGTGTATCTCCGTATCCTGTTGCAAGGGCTAGACTATATGCATTCGCAATGTCATGTCATCCATACAGGTATGCGGGACCCCGTCTGCCTACGCTTAAGTACGTTTCTCACTGATATACCCCGTAAAGACCTGAAACTAGATAACATCATGGTCACTTTTGAGGATGACTCAACCATCGATGGCTTTCTCGAAAAGCAGGCTACCCATCCTATGGCTCGCAAACACGTTGGTGACCGCATAGTATATCGCTCCTACAATGACTTCGGCCCCGTGTATAAAGGTCTCGGGGGGGTGATACCACAAATTACCGACTTTGGCTCCGCGCAGCACGGTGGCGGGGATAAACCGCATATACATCCTATACAACCTGATGAATACCGTGCCCCGGAAGTCCTGCTCGGCACCGGCTGGTCCTACAGCGCTGATATGTGGAATTTTGGTGTCATGGTATGTTCATTCTCATGATATTTGCCTACATACTTAGGTATTTAACCCCTTTTTATTCTCGTAGATCTGGGAGCTCTTGGCTAGGCGATCTCTCTTTGGCCAGCCGAGGACGCGTCCGTACTCAGCGGTCCAGCATCTGGCGGATATGATCGCTCTCATCGGGGACGTACCCCCTTCACTTATTGAGCGCGAGCGAAACATGCGTCATTGGAGATGGTCTCCGGAGGCTGTAAATCCTGAGGGGAGACTCTCGAGTAATGCCCTTGAGTTTTTTGGCGGGCCATTCTTTACCGATGATGGTAAGTCTACTTCGTTTTGTTCGCTAACCCGTTGCTGACTCCTTAAATAGGCACGTTTGTTGGTAGTGATCTGATACCCCATACGCGCAAGTTGGAGACCGAGGTGCCTGAGTGGATTCTTCAAGTGAAGGAGAAGGATCTTTTTCTCTCATTTATGAAGAGAGTGCTACGTTGGGTGCCAGAGGAGCGTGCCACGGCCGCGGAGCTACTTGACGATCCATGGTTGGTTCCCAGCAAGTCCAAGTAATCACCAAAATTACTTAGGATGTCAGCCTCACCCCTCTCCCTTTTTGTCTTTGGTGTCACGTTTTGCGCCAAGAAGCCACTGTATTATACTTGGGAAACTCCACACATGTCAAAGATATTAGATCCGGCTAGTCTTATTGGGCAGCTAGATGGCTGTATTTATAAATATTAAGGCTTGTTAAATAGATGCTATTGTCTATGTGAAAATAATAATAGGTTACCTAAAGTACTAAATCATATATAAAATTGGTTATTAAAAGCCATCTCTAGCATATCTTACAGATCCAATTAGTTAGGTTCGAAAATATAACATTTACTTCTATAAACAGTTTAATTCAAGTGATCACTTAGTTAAAACTCTCACGGGCTGGGCTATTGTTGCAAATAGCCAGCTTCATAAAAGTCGCTCATTTTTATACACAAAATTTGTAGATCAGGCAGTATATCTAGTGTATATTATACAGCGCAACCCGTTACAAGTCCTATTCATTTGCCTACATTACATACCTAATAGAACTTGTCTTGCTTTGATAGTTCCAATACTCGTGGAGTCAGTCCAGTATATTCTTTTTCTTATTTCATCTGAAAACGCGATCTATTGAGTGAGCCCCTTCAAGTATTACACCAACCTAGTATACTCGGCCACGAATTTTCACGTCACAGCGAGTTATATAGCCGGAGCCTATCTCTACCTTGGTTTACAGCACCATTTTCTCAAGCTTTGCGGCAAGTCTCGCGGCCTTCCGAGCTTCCCTTCTCTTTTTTATCCTCCTCTCTCGCACCGGATCATTCGCCGTGGCTATCGCCCTCATACTTTCGCTGTCAGTCATGCGGTCTGGACACATGGTGAATTTTTGACCGCCTTGCGTCAAGGTCAAACCTTTCTCTTGACGTACCGGTCGGAGCTTCTTGGATAGCCTTTTGGTCTTGGATGACTTTTTGGTCTTTTTCACTGTTGGTTGATTCACCTTGGTTGGCTCCTCAGGCGTATCTAGTACCATCCGATCCGTTTTGAATGGGTTTTGGACGTCCTTGGAAGCCATGTTACGCTAGGTATCGGGTCAGACGAGTTGAGCTTTTTTGGATAGATAATAATACAATTCTTCCCCGACGAAGTGCGGAATATGAGAGCCGAGATAACTTTGTACCTACCCGAATAACGTCCTAGAGAATGATGAAGTGAGTGTATTGCGTCTTAAACAAAAAAAGCTTTAGCAATGTATAAATTGGTCCTCGCAAAACCTTTAATTTATGCGCGGAAGGCATGAACAGATATTACCAGCAAGACAATGTCTTTGTTACAGGTATATCTTGTTGTTTCTGGGAAAATGGGTTATACAAAGAATACATCTTAATACAAAGAAGATTGTCTTATTCAAGTTCTTTCAAAAACCAAACGATTGAGAAGAGTCAAATAACAGCAGATATACACTGTATTTTGAATGTAACTGTGAGAGTCAGAGTTGAATCTTACCAACCTTCTCGTCCAAGAACAGAGAGCTAGCAGGAAAGATGTGTACCATGGAAGAACGCCGACAAGGTTTTCTATGAGAAAGTCCGACGGGACTCGGATCCCTGCTCCCTAGATAGGACGGTACCAAAAACAATGTCTCACCATTATGAGCACCATACCTCAAATTGTCTAACTTGGACGTCTCAAGCAATAAATACCGTTCTGTGGACAGCGATATATAAATTCGTAACGTATCCCCTTTACTCGGAAGAGAGCTTTGTAAACTCGTAACCCTCAACTCATCCGACGACTTGTAGCCCCGTTTCCGATGGACAGCTCGTGCGCTGTGCCACCCATTTGCGGAAAGCGATAAAGAGCCGCCAATCTAATAGGCCTTCTAATAATACGCAGCCGACCCCTGGGAGGGATCAATTGACCTAACAAGGTTCCTGAGCGGACCCGACGCTCTGTGACGCGCGTACACTTTTCTTTTTTCCATATCAATAGAGGGTTTTGCACTTGGAATTAAAAGCCATCGTGTTCTCCGATGTATATATTTCTACAGCCCATATACACGGATGAAAAATTCCCGAGTTTACACATCAGTACGCCCACCTCGCATTCGCCTGCCCTCGTAAACCCGTCGCAAACCCAATCCCAATGCAGCGCATCATCCATGAACTAACCAGTCTCCCAACGTCTTTGTACATAACCGTTTAGGTGAGTTTCGTATGCAAGTTACCCAGGAACGCCACGCAAAATGTCATGGAACATCAGGAGTCGAAAGCATTATGACACTTTTCATACCCCTTCTCTTCCGCTTCATATATTTTTTTTTCTTTTTTCACACTTCGACTACTGCTACCGTCCGAGACCGCCTTCAGCTCGAAAGCCATCGCACATCAGATCCCATGGCTTCTTCAGATTGTTTGGCTTGCAAATGGCCTCGTTCGCAAACGCCCGCCACCGGTCTAGTAGATCACTTTTAGTGATCCCATCGTGCTGGGTGAAGAAGCTGTAGTGTCCCACCACGGCGCGGGTGTCGATGAGGAACGGACGTCCGATTCGTCTAGGGATATCAGCAGTGATATCCTGCTCGTCATCGTCCGCAATAGGCAGCTGGTCCCTGATATCGGAACCCCAAACGGCCACGAAGTTCAGGTTGTATCGGTTAAATCCGGTATCATACGTCTGCTCACCGCCTGGGCCTTTCCCATCTCCCAGAACAATGGCGGAAGCGTTGGGCTTCGAGGCGTTCTCAGGATACCGGATGTTTCGGCCGAAGAAATAGCGTTGCATCTTATTCTGCTCGAGATTATACAAGAGAGAATATTGCTGCTGTGCTCCGATAGCCCACGACTTCCACGCCGGGCTGAACGCAATTGGATCGGAGCCACGGTTCTGATCATATTTGCCCATCGGAGTTTTAAGTAGCTCATAGTGGTCATCAGATATGAGGAGCCACGGATGCCCACGATACGGCGGTTTCATTTCCATGTAATCATAGTCGTCCACTAACTCATTTTTGGGGTATTGTTTCTTCTCGGATACTCGCCACGTCTCGGAAGCGAGGAACGTAGGTTTGCTACTCGGATCCGGGAGGAAGGGGTGGATCGCACCATAGTGGTACTGTTCCATTCCCGTAACAGGGCTGTTGACTAGGTTTGCTGAAATAGCATACGGGTGAGGGAGGGCAATGCGAGTATGGATGAGTTGAGGAATGGCGTCAGGGTGAATGAAGACCTAAGTCACGAGGTTAGTCAGAGTCTTGTCCTATTCTCAACGTCTCGGATTGCTCTACCAAGAGCGTAATGAGGTTTAGCAGGCTACTCACAATGTCGTCATCTATCTTGACGTAAATGGTCTTATCCTCTACAGCATAATTCCACATGCAGCTGTATGGTTTACCTTCGCAAACGTCCCTGCCGACGATCTTGTATCCGGGCGTTCTCCGGACCAGATCTTCCATCCAGGCCATATCGTCTTCATCCTTGGTGTGGGCCATGATCCATACTTCATCGAAATATCCACCGTTGGAGGCTAGGTTCTGCTGGAGGTAACAGTCAAGAAGGTCGACATATCTCTTACGGCCATAAAAGACCATCCCCACGACCTTGATGCCTTTGGGTTTCTTCCATCCACCCTTAGGTGCAATACTATCCAGTTTGTGCTTCCTCGTGCGGTCCGCCCTCTGCAGGTCATATTCGCCTTCCGCATCTACAGGCCATGTTGTGCAATATTTCTCCTTGCTAGGCTTTGGTGGGGTATAAACCGTGCTATTCTTGTCACCCGATTCTTCGGTCTTTTCAGGAGCTGGCGCAGACGATACAGATGTAGGTGTCGTAGAGTGCGTTGGTGCAACGCTCGTTTGTTGAGCTGGTTGCGTTGTTGTGGGAGAAGAAACGTCGACGTCTGTCTGATGTTGTGTGGGTTTCGCGGGAGAATAAGGGTTGAAGATGAATAAGGTGACGACTAGAGAAACAATGACGGCGAATATGAAGTATCTCGGGTTGAATTTCCGAGCGGGCAACCAACTAGGTCTCGGGATAGACTGGAGACGGCGCCATATGGGATTTTGACTTGACCGCGGCGTCGGCCAATTTAATTGGCTGTTTTCGGGTTCGTCGTAGTCGAATTCTTCGCTTGAGGACGACCGGGTCTCTTTGCTCAGTAACTGAGCCGCGGACTCAATGTCCTCTTCCCGTTCCCGTTGCTTCATTGTTGTGTGTAATTAGTGTAGAATACGGTTGAGTATGTTGAGGCGCCTGTATATCAAGCGAAATGCCAGTAGGAGAAGGCCCGATCCTAACCGGCTTCTTAGTCACAGTATCCTATATATCGTAAAAACGTCGTATCCTAAAACGTTTGTCACGATTACACCGTTGCGGGTATGCGCATGTATCCGCTGGTGCGAGACACTTTTAACTTTTAGCTTGACAGTGACGGTGACACCGATGGCTCTTCTGTGAATGTCACGAAGACGACAGCAATGACAGCGACGACAATGTTGACGAAGGGGTCATGTTATGAAATGGTCCCTTCGATTCCGAGTTGGCCGAGTTGAAACCGAATGAAAATAGAAAAGCGAGACTGTGGAGGCTGGGGGCTGAATATGTAAAGGGGAGGGGCGAAGATTGATAGACAACAGACAAGGTATTGTAGCTAGGTAGTGATTTAGGCAGTCAGCTTATTATTATTATCATTTCCGTTATTAGAACGGATAGGACTTTTGTTGGTACAGGGCTGTACTGGGCTGTACGAGGTTGTATGTAATTCATCTGCAGGATGTCGTGGGTAAAAAAAAAGGCCAAGACAAAATTACAAAAGAATTAGTGCTGATGATGGGGACCAAACGATGGAGACCAGTGATGGAGACCAGTGATGGATACCACTAGCGATGAAGACAGAATGCGGAAACTTCAGAGGGAAGCAGAGCCCTGGAGGAGGCTTAGTTTAAAGTTAGGGGTGATCCTTAGCGGGCACGGTTGGTTCGAGGCCCGCATTGGGTGCTTCTGTCTTGGCTCCTTGGCTCTGTACTGTAGGTACTATGCAGTGTAGTTGTAAGTGGCGCCCTTTCATTTTTGAACTTTTTTTACTGGAGACTTTGCCGACATCGAAATATTAAGGCAAGTTTAAGGCAGGTACGTGAGATAGGATGCTTAATTTCAGCAAATCCCATTGGATCCTCCCCATCGATATCTGCACGTGTTACATGGCATGTTTGTACCAGATTTGTATGTAGCGTTGTATGTAGTCAATAACCGGCTATCACATTCTGTACATACACATGTATTGCACATTAAAGATCTTCATTACGAGTTGCACAGTTTCCCCGCATGTGATATCATTATCATTGGGCTGCACTACCGTACATAGTAGACTAAGACAATGGCTTGATCGAAAATGCTCAATTGTTCGTATTGCACAAAAAGCTGACCTGTCTGTTTTCGAAAACTTCCCATTGCTGACTTACCATTGTCGCATTGTATGGCGTTG
This sequence comes from Hypoxylon sp. CO27-5, assembly GCA_002120305.1. Taxonomy (NCBI): domain Eukaryota; kingdom Fungi; phylum Ascomycota; class Sordariomycetes; order Xylariales; family Hypoxylaceae; genus Hypoxylon; species Hypoxylon sp. CO27-5. The sequence goes on along the minus strand of KZ112437.1, from coordinate 113,550 downwards.
TACTACAGCATAGTTTATCTGCCGGGGCTGGGGGGATTAAGTCGCATTCGGGATGACCAACCGTATTGGATCTGTCGGCTTCAGCTGTTTTACGCTTGGTAGAATTGAGATGATATACCCGGTTCATTTCAGAGTTATACGAGATGAGATCCATACTGAATTAGGATGTTATCTTACATCCGTTCTAGAGCGCCTAGAAAAATACCTATGTAGGTATCTAAAAATTGTCTAATTCGCGTGGATATTGCTAGCGCGAGCATCACTATTATTATATTAGTGCTTGCTCATCCACTTGGCGCCCACATCGTCGGATCCCCTTTTTGTTAGCAACATCGGACGAAGGAATTATTGGTCGCGGAGCTGTGAAGCTACATAGTATAGCTTTCCTACACTAATGGAATATCTCTGCCTAATACCACATAGTGTGCTATGATCACAGAACCGGGACAAATGATGCGAATGGATACAACCAGGGGCACTTCTAGTGTATCTGTCTAGGGAGACCAGTCGCCCGAATGCAATTCGCTAACCTGGATTGCGGACAATCTGGTCTCTCGCTTGTTCCAAAAACCGAACGACCGTGCCGCAACCGGACAGCACCGGCCATCGCATGAACCCATTCAAAGGCTTATTTTGATCGCGCCGTATTACCTACAGCACCACGTCTGATATCAGCTCAGCTATCAATGCTTCATGCTCGAAATGACGACCCATATGCGGTCTAGCATAAACTTATGAACCTTGTCTTACGAGATAGCTACGATGGTCCAGACCAGCAAGTGCATACGCCAAGAGATGTGATGAAGGCCGAGAAAAATTCGGTCTTTTCTTAAGCTAATTTTGCTAAAGATAAGCTACTAAGAGTTGGGTGGATCGTATTGGATTCGGGAGGTCTCAAAGAGTTAGCCTCATGTCTTTGTCAATTGCAACTCTAATACGACAGTATGTAGTTCAAGTTGTGTCGACAAAGGAAAATAAAATCCAATGTGTCAGCTTTTCTTCCCAGGGATTCGGTTACCAAACGCTAAGGCAGTCCAGGCTTGCCCAGGTTGGCTCGGTTGGGGCCGGGGATCTGAAGCTTCCTACATCCTAATTTCCACTTTTTCAGCCTTCACACTTGCAGAGCGGCAGACAACGTGACTTGGCAAATCCCAAGAGATCCTTCTCATATCCTCAAACGGTGACACAACGTCATACTTGACTAAATTGAGAGTTGGTGGACTTACCTGTTTCATCATACAGCACATAGATGAATATGGCTGATTGTTCGTGTAGTACAATACCATCGTAATTCAAGCAGCCAAGTACTAATTAACCCCCACGATCTTTTTGTCGTGGTAGTTGGCCGGATTCACGTATCTCCTCGCGTCGCTGTCAATAATAGCTACCAATCATGGCTATCAAATCGAGTTATCACAACAGATTAATAAACCAAAGAACGCAGGAATAAGGCTACATAGAAGCCCTTTCACTTCCTTGCTTTCACTTGACGGGACTTCAATGCTGCTTAAAGCTCGGCGCAGATTCGGCTTATACCCAACGCCAAGGAAGCACAACAGCGAGCTTATTAATGAACTCGTAAACCTACGCCTCATGCTGGTCTGACTGCAGAAGCTTAGCCCTTGTACTTAGACCATGACCGATCACTTGAATATGTATAGCACAATTTTATGACGATTGCGTCATCAGAGTCCCTTACTAAGGAATGAGAAGGACCAAATGCGGTTTGTTTCCATGCAAAATAGCAAACACCAGAGCAACTGAAGTCAGGCATTCATCAAACGTCTCATGACGGTAGTGAATATATTCTTCTGGTTGGGAACCCCATCTTTCGGTAAGAGAAATGGACGTGTCCGACGATGGAACGTTTTCGTTTGCCGTCGTAGGATGGCCTCTTCGGGGTCTTATTTGCTCGCCGCAATTGGACCACGTTGATATCAGTCAGCTTCAAGAAAACCCGAATCTAGGAAGGTGTCACAAACACCGAGTGAACTCGGCCCTTGTACAAACTATGTATACAGACCATGCCTCCTTATGTAATACTGTATACAAGCCGTGTACAAACCGTGTTGCCCCCCCCCCTCCCCTTCTCAATAATGCGATAACCCTCTATTTCCTTATCAACTTATCATCTTATCGATAAAAATCCACTATCTTATCTTCCGCGCATATTTTTCCGGCTAAGAAAAAAGTGTGGGAGCTCCAGCAAAATTCAACCATCCAGCCTCCAGCATTGGATTCGTGCGAATTTGCAGTCTCAAACGCGGTCAATTGCCCAACGCACCACAATACAAAACACAGAGGCCAATTGACCAAGAGATACACATCAAAATGTCGAGAGGAGCACCGCGCGGACGAGGCGGCTTCGGAGGAGGAAACCGCGGTTTCAGAGGCGGCGGTACGTGCATTTCAGCTCGAAACTCCTAAATCCATTGACTAGGTAAGCTATCGCAATGCTAACGCTATACTCATAATAGGTCGCGGTGGCTTCGGACAGCGCGACATGGGCCCGCCGGACCAGATCCTCGAGATGGGCAGCTTCCTCCACGCGTGCGAGGGCGAGATGGTGTGCGAGAGCATCAACCCCAAGGTGCCGCACTTCAACGCGCAGATCTTCCTCGAGAACAAGACGGCCGTCGGCAAGGTGGACGAGGTCCTCGGTCCCATCAACCAGGTCTACTTCACCATCAAGCCCACCGAAGGCATACAAGCTACGTCCTTCAAGCCCGGCGACAAGTTCTTCATCGGTAGCGAGAAGCTCTTGCCGCTTGAGAAGTTCCTACCCAAGCCGAAGCCTCCCCCAGGTGCTCCCAAGGTCAAGAAGCCGAGCCGAGGCGGTGGTCGCGGTGGAGCTCGAGGTGGTCCGATAAGGGGCGGACGTGGAGGCGGTGGATTTGGCAGAGGCGGCCCGTCGAGAGGAGGAAGAGGTGGATTCGGCGGTGGATTCGGTGGCGGTAGAGGAGGTGGTGGCCGCGGTGGTGGTGGCTTCAGCCGAGGCGGCGGCGGTAACGGAGGCAGGGGACGGGGCGGCTTTAGCCGAGGAGGTCGATTCTAAGCCGGGCGAGATACCCCTGTTTTCGTCTCATCTTCAGGCATTTCCGGCGGCTTCTCTTCTCGTGTCATCCCCTTATTCAGTGTTCATGTGCTACGGAAACGGCGTTACGGGGAATTCTGAACTTTTTTTTGTCTTTTTTTCATGCTAAACGGCATTGCATAAACAAAATGCATCGCTACGCTGGCAGGGCTCGTGAGAGCTACTGGGTTCTAAGTAAATATATCTGCTTATAGCATGATCCCTCTTGAATTCGTGATATTGATGAGCTCCTGGATTTAAGGGAATTGTAGAAAGGCCGAGAGGTTTTCCCCCCCCCCTCACAATTGCAATGGCCTCTATGTTAAGATCAATCTGTACGATGCCGAAAGCTTTTGGGAGAGCAATATCTCTGGATTCGACAGCTGTGCTGATTCCGAGCGTATGTCAACCTGAGCCTCGTTTCATTGTATTCCACCATAAAATATCTAAGCATTGCAAATCCACCAGTCACTTAAGTTTACATCATAGAACCGGAAAACGCTTCAGACTCGACCCGAAGGGCCGGCTTTCATCACAGTCGACAAAGCATATATGAGTCCCTAATCGTGCTAGGATCGGTGCAAAATTTAGAAAGTCTATAGAATTATGATGACACCATATTATACCTGGTTGCGCCATACATTGTGAAACAGGTAGGACTTCAACGGAAGCGGCAAAAGTAAGCATTCTATTCTAGGCCATAATTTTCGAAATAACGCTCGTTTATTCCGACTTTAATTGCGGAAGTATTCCGCGAGACAGACTGGCTCTAGGGATATAACTTCCCTTTTTAATCTTGTGAAGCCCTGTAGACGCAAGGGCGGCCATCACGCGTTTAATGATGCCCTTGACTCACTGCGGCACAGTTGATATTATTCAAATGCAAGAGTAATATTCCTCGTACAGCTGAATTAGCCCCGGTATTTGGATAATACGCCTCTTCCTTACATGGCTTTGGTAAGAATGAAATAAGCTCTTGCCAATTCCTTAGCTATCGTCGACTCTTAGTATAGCGTGCTATGAGGGGCTTTGGGTTAGGAATACCCACGCGAAGCTATATAGTAGCTCTACCAGAGAAGTCCGAGGTTGAACGTTGAACTAAGCTTAGCCCATCTCCGTGTACCTGAATTTCTCAAAGTCTAGACCACGAGGAAGAAAAGAGGCACTATGGAATAGTAGGAGGCCCTGTAGCTGCTGGTCTAAAATCACGACCGATCTACTCAGATCTAGATCTAGATCTGGTAATTACTCGTTAACGCCCAGAAAATCAAATCATCGGCGTCGGAGAAAACAGAGCACTATTATTGACTATATTGGCTTCTCCGATGGTGTCTCCACCACTTATACCAAGGTAGCTCTACGTACTAGGTGAAGCGGACACTTGAAGTTATTGAATCTAGATCCTAGAACTTAAGACAAAATAATCTCGATAAGTACGCCCCGAAAAGTTACCTCGGGAAGTTGATGAAGCCATGCGGCGCATCCGCTAGCTTTGTTCCGGTTATTCTGTCGTAAAACTTATGAAGTAATTCCGTCTTGCTCTCAGGACAGGACACACATGTAGCTAGCCAGGAGCACAGCAAAAATCTGTTTAGTTTGAATCGTGTAAAAGAATTCATATTCCATAGTGTGTATACATGTATAGCCATACTGCGTCTCGTTGAATGTACCGCAGCCAAGCTCTGCATCACTATCTGCATCTGTTCGCGTCAAAAGCACCTTGACGATTGTAAGAGCGCGGGCTCTTGCGCATCCACCATCAATGATATGCTCAATGATATCACGCCTAAGTTTTCTTTTTTATCCATCTTCTCATCATCCAACTTTGCGTACTCGGAAGGTATAATAAGAAACGATAGACCAACGCCGTGCGAAAAAGCGTAAAAGGTATACCCCTAACGTGTGTCGCTTGAAACGAGAGCTTGAATTCACTTGTCACTCCAAAAGATCCGTAAACCTTAAAATCTAATAAGCCCCGGGTGTTCCAGCAGGTGTACCCCTCGGGTATTCGCCAGGCACATGAGGGTTGCTATTCGTCCGGTCGCTATATGGTCTGGGGCCAGCCTGCCCATTCTGAGACGCAAGGGGCACACCACCTGTAGCAGGATTGGGCAATGGCTTCACGAATCCATTTCCATTTCCAGTATCCTTCCTCTGCCCGCCGGTGCTATACGCCGCCGCGGCTGTAGTCTGCGCATATTTCTGCTGTGCATCAGTAGCCATCTCGTACGCTGCCGCACCACCGGTAGCATTGCCGGAATCTTGGCTTGTAGTGGTAATACTACTCTCTAGGGTCTGGTTTGTACTTGTAGACCCTGGGCCGGGGACGATGACCGGCCGGGAAGGTTGCGCACGCTGTTGCTGCTGGTTGACAATAGGTTCTCCGTTATACGGGTTTACGCCATCTGCACGCGCCTCATGGTCAATAATTGCTGCATGGCTATGTGCCTGGTCCATTCTCACGCTCGGGGTATTCCCATACGACTGACCAACTGGCTGTTGCAGGGACGCCCGGTTCCCAGCATAATTCCCAGTCCCGGCATAACTTTGTGGGTGTTCACCGACACCACTACCAGGTAGTGCACCTGCGGCTGCGATCACATCTCGGTCTTGGATATTGCTGTTCGCAGTGTGCACGCCGCCCATTGTGTAGTCATTAGCTAGATACGCTGAGCCGGCACTGCTGGGGGAGCGCGGTACTTGTAACCCTCGCTGTGCGTTGACCATGAGATCAGATGGGAAACGTCCCCCAGGCTCGGGTCTATTCTGAGAGTCTTGGCGGGAGCCAGGGCTAGCGACAGCGGGGTCGACAGAGAACGGTTCTTCATCTTCGTCATCCATCATACCATCTGAACTAGCGGCGCTGCGCTGTGAGGATCTCGAGTATGCACGGGAGTGGCCCCGAACGAAATTGCTAAGCTCCTCAGGAGACTTCTCAGTGAGCGCTTTAATATCTTCATACCAAGCCATCATAGTATCGTGGCTTTCAGCACGGAAAACCCAAGTATGGCCACGGTGCATAGACCCTGTCTGTCGCCCCTTGAGGATGAACTTGTTGGAAGAACCTCCCTCAGCAGAGTGAGAACCAAGTTTCTGCTCGGGAAGATACAGTGACATGACGGGAGCTTGGGTCTTGTCTGCAGACTTGAATTCATGCAAATGAGTCGGCGATAACACATACCTGTCATCATATTAGCTAGTTCATAGATCCGAAAAGAAACTTCTTACCATCCAGCTGTGTAACTCTTCAGATACTTGCTCTTGCGCTCAAGTAGTCCCGCACGAATCTCTTGGCAAGCAAAATGATCTCGTCCCGGGTAGTGAATTTGATCGGCAGTTCTCATGGGGAGGTCGGGATCTACAAACTGCGAGTCTCGCTGAATAAAACTGACCCACTCGTGATCCTTAGGCATGGAGATGGGACCGGCACGGAGTTCATCGATGGTGTTGTAGGCGCCGTCTGCTTCTCGCTTAATAATACCTACATAGGCGTTGTATGACTTCTGGATCTCGCCTACGACAATAGACTCCAGCTCTCTGCCAGACGACTCGAGATTCAAATACGCCTATTCATTTGTAAGATTGTATCCTTGTTGAAGTAATAGGAGTCCCTTTACCTTATGTAAATAATTCTCTTCGTCGAGCTGTCTCTCAAGCTGCCGGTCAACCGCGAGGCGCAAAAGATAAGGGTCCTGTTTGCCTGTAGTTAAGGAGGAGTCTAGCTCGTTCTGCCCTAGGACTTCTTGCAGTGCCTTAACGGCTTTCCTAGTCGCCTCCATTTCCTTTTCAACCGAGTTCTTAAAATCGCTAGATAGGCTTCTAATCTCCTTTATCTTCTGGTTGAGATCGCTCCTTAGGCCGGTTAGTGCCAGAATGACGTCTTCTTCGATTTCCCGAGCTTTGTTAGCTTCCATAATTGAGTTTCTGTGGTAATTTCTTAAGATTTGGAGCGCATCGTCCAGCCCACCAGAGGCTAGAAAACCAGGCGGCGTGGATGTGTTATTGAGGACATTAGCTAGCTTGAGGAGCGACTTGGCTCGATGCTCGTAGTGCGATTGTATTTCCCTAAAATACGCAATGAGGTCTTTAAGGATCTTCCGCCAAGCTGTACATCATTGTTAATGGTGAGTGAACATGCGCAACACGAAGTAGTTACTGGGATCACCGTGACCTACCTTGAAACCTATTGGCTAGTACTTCTGTTGGGCTACCCGAAGTCGGCACAGGACAATAAAATGCGCTATGCATTTCGTCGGAATCATGAGAGCTCTGCAGAGCTAGACTTCTCACGCTTCCTGCCTTCATACTCCTGCGACTGCTGCTGCGCTTGAGGCTACCGCTCCTCCGTAGTGAATTCTTCTTCTTCAGAGTATTTCCCCTCGACAGCGATATCGAATGGATGCTCGCTGCATCCCCGCCGGTGGTGAGAATTTCGGGTCGCGAAGAGATGGAGTTGGAGCGCTGCATTGTAGAATGCTGATAATGGTTTGGTTGCGATGTTGGACCGTCAACAACTGAACTACCTCTGACGCTCGCGTCCCACTCCTCGGTAAACTTAGGTTGGCGATTCGCGCCTTGAAGGTTATCGTTCTGGGGCGGTGCGATGTGGGAATTTGCTAAGGTGTTGGACAAAGTTTCGTCATCGACGAGTGTTCTTTGTGGCTGGTGGTACGCGAAGTAACTACCGGATTGGGGCCTCGAATAGCTGCCTCCTGCACCACCATTACCTGGTAAGCCTCCAGGCTCCAAAGCTGCAGCGGGCTGATTCATATTAGAATTGATGTTAGGTGGAGCGGACGACAGTGGAGGCTTGGCAGACATGAAGATGTTGACGCAACCCTATAAACTCAAGTGCTTGGTTAGAGTATATAGACTTGTAAGGTTTGAGACTAATTGGATATGGTTTAATGGATTAAAGGTCGGCGAGTCTGTGCCTTGAATAGTTTTAGGTAGGTAGGGAAGTCTCGCAACATGTTAGCGCACCTTCGATGTTTAAAGAATGCCGGCCCAAAGTAGCACGTATGTAAGGATGTGGTTTATGTTGGTTCCGGGGATAGATGCATAGAATTTGAAGTAGTTCTGGTTAGAGTACAGTAGTAGGTGAGCTTGATCGACTTAGGTAAGGCAATGGTTTAGAGTTTCGGCTCGCCGTTCATCTGGTGTTTGGATATGGTCCTGCATAATAACCAAGCAAGTCAGCCTAAATGTGTCGTGTAGAAATGGCTAGGCAGTTGTTGTTCTATTGTCAAGTAGATTCGAATGGTAGCTCCGATGAACTAAAGTAAATAGGGACGAATTGGGGAGCTTAGCGAAACGGTCGCAAATAAACTTCTACATACACAATGCGGGAGTATTGGTTGTTCAGAGTTGGGCGGCGACCTCGATTGGGCTCTTGAATAAAGCAAGGTATACGGTAGATGATTCAAAGAACTAAGGTGCGACTCAGGATATGCAATTCGTAACGGACTTTGCTACAATTCAAAATGAGTGTTGATAAATTGGGTCGGCCGCTTAGTCGGGAAGAGAGGAAAAGGATACTTAAGACAAGATGCGCAGTGACGATGATGGCGTTGTCGTCACCTTTGCGCCTTCCCTCTTCCCCCCCCAGGCTTGCTCTGCCCAATTCTGCGTACACATTGCCCCTATTAAGCTTAGCCTTGCTGAGGTACCGGCGTAGGCGCTTCGGCAAATTAGCTGACAAGCAGCTTGGCGGGGTTTGGCGCACTTTGAATCTTTGTTACACTAAAGAGAACTATGACGTAACCCCACGTCTTCTTGTCTCCAACGTGGTATTTTCCGTTAATGTCTCTCTTCCTTTACAGAATTAGTCTAGGACCCGGTTCAGACGGCTGAGGTCTCATTATTGATCAAGATCACATCTCATAATCGATATTGATCCATGAGGCATATTCTCAATCAAGACAGCTCTTAGCTAGATTCTAGAAACTACCTATTGTAACACTACATTCATACATCCAAGATATATATCGTTAGGTAGAGCTATGACGTGTTATGATGAATATTTAACTACAATCTGCAAGACGGGCATTAGGAATCATTGTTTGAATGACTAGATATATTTTGCAGAAAATCGACTGCGTGATAGGTATGTGGCGTTGGTGAGGAAGCATGTGAATCCGAGGCGTCGTCACCTAAATCTATTGAGAGCTACGACACCATCCAACCTCCAGATCTAGGTATTCCAAGAAAGACAAACCCGATAATTTGGTTATAGTGTGACGATCATCGCAAGTCTTTAACTAATTAAGTCAGTAGAACAGACCCCTTTAGATTCGATATCTATCTAGACCGCGCCCCCTAATTATGTCATCGCCAGCCTAACAATGCAAGAAGTGCGCTAACGATTTAATTCGTTACAGCCCAACGTCGTACCTACATACGGTAGATTGAAACAACATGAATACGGGCCTTATAGTCTATTCCCTTCTAGAACAATGCTTAGAATCGTATGTAATAATTATTAAAATTAGTAATAGAAGCTTTCGTGAATCTTAATATTAATAATAATGGGCTGCCACAGACGACGACTCGGACATTACTTATGTAGTCCCTTAATGCCTACAAGTAAGGTTCCAAAGGGGAAACCTCCTGCCCCTAAACGCCTTGCTCATGCAAATGCTATGTGGTTCTGGATCCTGATTGACAAGCTAAGCGTCAGCCATCCACCCAGTACGCCAATCCCTATCCCGTCCATGTGTGTCATGTTCGAAGTGCCATTCTGCTGGTCTTTTTCGTAGTACGACAAGAGAGTCCAAGTCCAATCTCGGCTACTAAAATGCTACTATCACTCCAAATTAGTCAAATTACGTTTCTCACCCTTCCAGGAAGGCCCCAATTCTCAAACCAGCTCCGATATAGATTTCACTGTTTCGGTGTGCTTGATTCTACCCTTTCGCCTTGGTGGCGGTGCCTTGGGTGGTGACTTCTTGGTAGTTCTAGTGCCATTCTCGAGTACCGAAGAAGCATATGGTATTCCGTGCCGGTGTTTTGGTACTTCGGGAAGAGGTTTCTTCGGCCTACTTGACTTTTCCGACTTTGATACCTCCTTTGACTTCTCGCCGGTGCTTGGACGGGATAAGTCGCTTGACCGGCGTACATCACTAGAGCTTCGACGGGCTACGTCAATTGATCGGCGTAGATCGCTAGAGCTTCGGCGGGGGGCGTCGTTCTTAATATCATTCTTTGCCTCTGCTCTCGCTTCGGCTTTGGATCTTGCTTCCACCTTTGGCTCTGCTTCGGCTTCGGCTTTCTTGCTCGGCGTCTGGACACCCGGCTTCTCCATAACGGCCGCCACGTCCACGACGCTAACGTTACTGGCAGCGTCGCTATGCGAGAGGCTGATGCCGAGGAATTTGCGTGCAACCTCGCCAGCCCCTATTCCCTCAATGCCCTCATCGGCAAGCCACTTGACTTTAGCTACACGATCTACAAGTCTTAGCGTAGTCTCGTCTACCGGCGCAAAATGGGTATTTCCCGATCCGGCTAAAATTCTTAGAAGTTTCTGTACCTCGTCCTTTTTGTAGTGAGGCGGTTGGTTAAGCTGAGTATGCGCGAGCAAGGGATATAAGACGCGAAGGTACGTATGTCGCAAAGACATCAATTCATTGGGCAGGTCTAGAAGATTGCGGATGATGACGTCAAGGAGCACTCGCAAATCGTTGGTGTAGAAGTATTCGTACGTGGCTTTGGTGGTGAAAAGCAAATACAAGAGCTTCAAAATAAGAAGCTGCAAGGACGTTTCGGTTTCGCGGTTGAGAAGTAGTATAATGTTCTCCCCAAACGTCCTATAATTCGGTCCGTATAGGCTGAGGCACTTGACGACCCTGTTCGTTAACGGCGCATTCTGTAAGGCGGGATCGTTAATGGCAGTGGTAGACGCAACCATATACTGCTCGTTGAGAACAAGCTGACACTAAATAAGCAAAGGCCGCAGAGTTAAACGAGGATTCTTCAACTTACAAGAACCCGGATGATGGGATAGTGATACGGGTCATGCGCATCATCGGACAAGCCCTCAATGAGTTCGAATAGGTAAATTACGAATCCATCGTCGACATGTAAAAGATCCTCAATGCGGAGTTGCTCAATCCGCGACATCTCATACATCAAGTCCAGCAACAATCGGTGTAAGCCCGGATCGTCATCTTTCCGTCCATTGATTAGCTCGAGCAGGCGGTGGAAACATCCCTCCTCAATCATTCGCTTGAACGTGACCTCCTCTGCTCGACCATCGATGAGTAGGAAATTGGCGATGACGTAAAGGGGGCCAGGTTCATCCTCCTGTAGCAAACTATAGATAATCTGTTTGCGCACGTATTCTGGATCGGTATGGAAGAGGTTTCCGTCAAGTAGGCTTTGCGAGGCATTCGCTACGTCATCTTCGGAATGGGAGAACTCTTCTCGGCACCGCGACGCGAGGTACAACCATGACCGCAGGGCATCGTCAATGATCTCGTGGGCTTCGGCGGGGCACTGGGTAGCAACGACTTTATGTAATTCTAAGAAGGATCAGTTCGTCTTATCTTTTCGTGATAGGATCAGATGGGAATAAGGGAATAGGGGCAGAAGGGGAGAGAAGTTGAGACGAACCGTTCCACAGTTGCTCCTCATTCTCTATGGAGATACTGGTGTCTGAGTCGGCCATATTGATTAGAGCCCAAGCAACGTGTTCGGCATCTCATCACGAAGCCTGACCAAGATTGAGTAAAGAGTGAATACTCGTAGAATAAAACAAAAGATGATAGGCAGTCAGGAGTCCGCAATGTGAAATCATAACCCAACCACGCATATCGCGTGGATATGGTGGATATGTTGGTTATGTTGAATGTCGATCAGACGTGCTCCAGCGATAACTCCGTGTATGCGTTGGCGTGGAAAAAGAATAAAAAGACAGGGACCATCCCCAAGCTATTTCCCTTTTTTTTTGCTAGGATCCATGGCTCTCGCCGAGTTCCCCGCGTCGGGCACAGGCCATTTTTAGGCTTATGAACTCATAGGTACTTACAAAAGTAAACCTTATCTAACGGTTATCGCCAGCTACATGTACATAATTTAACGGCCGTGGCAGGGCGGGGCATTAACTTCAATCCAATGTGCATAATAAGGCCCGTGATGTCTTACTACATGGCAGCTGCACGGGAAGCATTATGTAGTAATACATACAGTTTAGGCCCATACATAAACGTCTAATATGCAAGAACTTAAACCTTTATCTCCTTACATAATGCAAGTGTATACATCTGGTCCCCTATATACATGTACATGTAGGTTGGAAAAATCGTATTGTTGAAAAGACCCGAGCTGTTAATTTAAAAATATCTAGGTCGCCAGGATATCGTCGCACCCATCTACGGTACAAATTGTCAAACATTATCAAGATAGAGCTTATAATTCCCTAGTTTATTTTATGTTTTTTTTAATTATTTTATATTACTATATTACTATGGCATATTCACCCGCAGGCAAGCGCTCGAGTCTAACGTAAAAGCTTCGCGACGTATCTAGTACAAATACACCTGCAAGTCGCAGGGCTAGGAATGAGACCTGTTATATTCCATATGTCAGCACTATGACCTGCAGTAGCTTTTAGCGAAATAGTCAGCCTGACCTTATCACTAGTCCTGCTTCAGCTCAAGTCACAGCCAATGCTAAATTGCTGCATATGACCCTTGCAACTGTGGGTATATTGCCAGCATTGAGTGCAAGTTCAACCCCCAATTCCGACCATGCAGACCATGACGGGTAAGTTGACCACTTAATCAAGTCTCTGAATCCCACGCAGGCTGAGGAAGCAGGCGCTCCACCGAACCTCACGATTCAAAGAGGTTAGCAACGCCTTCCAGATTATCAGCTGCCCCATCATCTTGGCCATTAATAGGGGCCCCCGCCCTAGATCCATTGTGACTCGGCGCTGGAGCTGTCATAAATTGCTGAGCCATTTTACTGCGTAATGGCCTCTTTGCCGGATTCTTGGTTGCGGGCATCCCAATACTCTTGCTGAGCTTGCCCATCTCTGACACGCTCACACCCTTGAGGTCACCCAGCAATTGGAGTATAACTGCCCGCTGTCCACGAACGCTGAGCTCCTCCGCTTGCATATACTCTATCGTATCGTAAACCTCGCCCGGCGTCATATTGGGAAGTGAAATGAGTATGTCCCGCGTCGTGGTCGTAAGGTGGGAGTATGCGACTACGATGGCAGCAATGAGAGAAGCAATGTCCTTCTGCAAATCAACAAAGTACGGTTCGTGGATAGACGCTATGCATGCTTTCACAACATCAGATGATATGTACTCGCGGATGGCCGCCGCGGTGTCCGGGGGTATGAGCGCTGCTTTGATGTGTTGTTTGGGCCGTGATGGATTATGATTAGGTTCTGAGGCTGCGAAATCCGGAATGATGGAGCGGAAAACCCTTAATATGATCCCACAGCACCGAGAATCTCGCCACCGTATTGCATGTGTGCAGAACAACAGGAGAGGCTCTACGATAGAGGAATGCATTAAGCAAAACTCTCGTAGCGTAGGATAATTTGCATCCGCATTCCCTTCTATAAGAGTGTCTGTTTCTTCATGTTAGTACGTATATATTGTTACGGACCGTCAAATCGAAGACTTACTTGTTCGGGCTGGATCTAAAAAGTCCGCAACCATCATGACGGATGCGTAGGATAGCTGTCTCAAGATGCTCTCTGCCTTCATCTCTTCGGTGAGAGCGTCTCCTCCAGTTTTCACCGATTGCTGTTGATCAAGCTTTGCCCACTCGGCGTTTATTCTGGCATCCATTTGCTGAAAGCACGCAGCCAGTATAGGCGGAAGGAAATGGTCTCGTAAAGGAACCGGGCAGTTATCTACCAGATACCTAACCAGGTTGAGAACATTAATCAACTGGTGGGCCGAAAGACTGAAAGAATCGGCGAGGAGAGCGTGTGCTAAGGGTCCTGGTAGCTCACTAAACCCATAAAACTGTACGTCCAAGCGCGTCATGCAATAGATGATCGCATAGCATGATTCCCGTACAAATCGTATGGATCCCCGAATCGTCGAGGCAAGTCCTTCCAAGGTGTGCTTCTTCTCCAGTACGCGAGCATAGAAATCATCCTTGCTGCCTTCTGAGATACCAGCTTGCCAAAATCGGTCAGTAAGAACACGACCAACAATACTCCTCATCTCCGGTGGTAGGCCCGTCCAGTTGTCGGGAGTGTGAGAAGCATGCGCATGACTAAGTAAACAAGTTAGCTGAATAAAAATGTGCGAGTAAAGACGTAGGAACCTACTTTAAGAATTTAAGCAACTCTGGGAGGATTGCGGGGAATCCATCTTGCCACAAAGCACAGGAGACCTGGTACGGATCTGTCTCCTTTTCGACCTTATCAACCGAACAAGTTAAGAACGACTTCGTTGGTCGCAACGGGAGAACCTGGCTCAGCGTCAGCATACAATTTTTTGCCCAAAATAAGAGGTGCACTAACCGTTTGTCGCTCTTCAAGCTCGGCTTGCAGCGCCTGTCCCTCGGCATCGAGCTCCACAGAACCCCAATCTGGTATATTCTGCATCTGCTTCCGTGCTAAGTAGCTCTGCGCTTTATCAAGAGCCATGAGCTCGCAGAAACCTGCGTATGACGATAAAGCCCGCTTCAGATCACCAATTTGCCACTGGGCCACCACGGGGTTAATGAATTCTCGTAGCTTTTGGGCCTTCGTGGCATTGTCAAGCCGAGCAGAGCGATGACTAGATTCATTAGCATTGTCTCTGAAAAGGGATTTCATTAAACTTACATTATAGTGAATAAGAAAGTCTGGTAGGTGATCTGACGCTTTTCGTCTAGTGTCCCGGAAGCGATCATTTCGTTCACCTTGGCCTCTATCTGATCATAGACGTCCTAACAAGGTAGTTAATTTACAGCCATACTTACTAAGAAATGAAGGTTCAACTTCTTACCAGTAAATGATCGGGCATCTTAGCTGCAAGCCTTTGAAGCTCAACCATGCTCTCCGTTTGCAATTCCTTAATTGCATCGGTGTACACCCGGTAATCAGGGTGCGTAGCTGGCCAAGTCACAAGAATGTGCTCGAGAACTTTCAACATGAAGCTTGGGTTCCTATCTAGCGCCATTACGGAGAAAGCAACGAGAAGCTGCAGTATTCTCTTGCGGATGAGGGGATCCTAGATCAATTAGCCACACTCACAGGATATATCGCAGCATAGCCTACCTCAAAATTCATCGTGAATAGACGGTTGCACCAAGACTCTAAGCTTTCCTCCAGCGCAATTATCTCCTGCTCCTAGAAGATATCAGTAGATATTCCTGCATGAATATGGACATATGCTCACATTGTGAAAGTCTTCTCTGTGAAAGTCTTCTCTAGATTCTCTAGATAGTCGCCACTTCCCAAAGCCCTTCAAAGCCGCTTCTATTACCGTCGCCTGGGTGTCAACGCGAAGGACGGATTCGGATGTCTTGGAATAGTTCGCCACTGCCATGAGTTAGAACTGAAACTTCACCAAGTCTACTGAGACTTACTGTCAAATGCTGGCGCGTTGTCATAGAGATGCTCTAGGACATTTTCGGTTTGTCCAAGGATATGTTGCATTGCATCTTTTATCTTCAACTGAACAATACTCTCGATGACCTGAGAGCTGTAACGTCTATAATTTCCGAGAAAAGCATGACGTTCAGGAATTGTATCTGTATCCTCTAATAAAAATAGGAAGGTAGGATCCTGGGTATCTTCGGGTAGGTTTTCATATCGGACCAGCCTCGAGCTACAACACTCTAAGAGTGGACCAATGAAGGCTGGTATATCTGCAATGTTTGGCCCGAGGGATCGATTGTTTAGGAGTCGAGTCCATGTCACGAGAACGGGTATAGATACTACTAAACTTCGGCTCTGGGTAATAAGGAGAAGGAGACGCAAGAAACCTTGAAAGTCAATGCGGTCCGAATCATTCGGCAAAACGTTAAAACGACGGTCCATGTACGTCCCAAGGAACGAAATTACCTAGAGATCATCAGAGGAGTTTAGAGAGGCAAACATTCGTCACTTGACTTACCTCAGACAACTTCTTCGAGAACTGATATTTATCATCGTCGATGTCCTCGGGGTCAACAGCTGACCACTCGAAAAGTTGCCTAAATAATTCAACGTATTTGCTGCCATATAACGGGACAACAAGGTCTAGGAATTCCTGGTCGACAAAACTTGCGCGGGAATATAACGAATGCATAGCCTCCAATGATGCCTTTTTTTTAACATTAGTAAGCCATGGTGATACTATACAGAAAGGTATGTATTGATGATAAAAGGGTCGATTACTGCCTTACCTTCTGGACTTCGATATGAGAAGCGCGAAGCGCCTCGCACAGCACCGGCACGCACTCGGTAGCGGTGACAGCATTCGGAACTACCCATGGTAGTATAGAGTAGAGGACTGCTAAAGCCCGGATGGCGCAGCTCCGCAATTCCGCATTATGTTGGACATCTCCCGATAGGCATTGCCTTAATAGACTCGTGATTCTTGCAAGCCAACCTTCACTTCCACACCTAACATTTGGGCCTGGTTGGCGATTAGGGAAAGTATCTAGCAGAACAGCGGCGGGTGTAAAAATCTCGACGGACGCCTTGCTAAGGACTCCTTCGCGAACTGCTACAACCGTGTCGTCTCCATTGAAGATGTCATCCGAGAGCATTTCTAAGATGCCCAAAACAAGCTCCTTGTGAACTGCCGAGTCTGGCACTTCCCAGAGTCTGACAAGCATGGCATCCATATCCATCCACTCGCCAGCCCAGCTCCTCTTTGCAACTTCTACCCACAGCAGGGCGATTTTGTTCCTCAAATAGGCAGGATCCTCTCTTGATACATCTTGCGAAAGCTCTAGAACGCAGTTACGCAAGGCAGCCGCCTGTTCTTGAGTATATTCAGCCCACTTATGTTTAATTGCATGCTCAAGTAGTGACAACGCATAATGTCGCACCACGGGGGATTGGGTCTTGTCGAAGGCCAGGTGAAACCCATAGTATGAGGCCTTTTCGTTGTTCTTTATGTCCTCGAGGAATAACTGAGCATCCTTGCGGGCGTCGTTGTTGGAGTGAGGACTATAAACGGCTTCGAGTGCTTCGTGAATCTTCGGCAGGATTGTCGAGCTCTCAGGATCGATTCCTGCGCCGGCCGTTCCCATGTTTCCGTTGATCGAAGTATGTGCAGTCATCGTGTGGAAAAGCAAGGAGACGCGCGGTTGGCCAACGACGATCTTGGAGGGGTGGCGGGAGCTATTCGGTCTACTTTGTATCAGGTGTGAATCATCAGGCAAAGCAGGGCAAGCGGAAGTAAGAAGTAAGGCAGTAAATGTGAAGGACGGATTGAGAATTACGGCTCAAAGAACAGGCACCTGGGCGACAAAGTCACGAAATATCAATATGGGATCTTTTCGCGTCAGGTAGTGGGTAGAAGAATCAACTAGGACAACTCGGAAAGGGGGTATCGCAATTGAGTGTTCGTGTTTCTGGTGTAAATTTAACAAAGGTTTAATGTTGCTTCAGCTCAAGTGGCATGGTTTGCACGCGATGATTGGAGGTGCGACCTTAAACTTGTAGGTATTTTAGGTAGATACGTACATACGGTAGATACAACCTACCTTTTTCTTAAGGTTCCGTTATCAAATATGGTACCTCTTATCGTACCACGGTAAGTACCCGACCCGATGTATTGACTCGACCCACTCTGTCGGGCTTATTTTGCTGGGGGGCCAATTAGCCGCTGAACTCAACTCGGAAGTCCCTGTTCTGGAAGGACTAGAACAATTCTTAAAGTGCCCCACGATGCCCTATGGCGCCCCTGTAACTCAATGTATCTATCTGCTGCAGGGCTCCTAAAATGTTTCACAGCAGAACTGGGAGCACTTTTTGGAATGGACCCATTAGAAGTTGTACCTATGCATAACGGTGGGAAGCGTACCTTGCAGCATCCAATGGTTCTAGATCGAGATTTCCTAGGTATGTAGCCACCAGGGCATATATTCAGGAAAGGACAGTCTAGTAATTGCTATATTGTGTCAATATTTGCCTACCTATGTAGGCACATATGTAGTCATAGGTCAGGTACGATCCATGTTTAAATGCATAGTGCGAGCAAAGCATTAGTATATTGCGTAGGGAATGACTTACAAAGGAGTAAACAGAGGCATATACCTATGAAAGACAAGATGAACAATGTATATATCTTTCTGCTTGGAAGGATAGATCAGACGAAGAGAAGTTACTAACAATGTATTTATACCTAAATAGGTAAGTATTAGATAGTTGGTACTCACATGGTATCGACTTCTAACAGAAACCAAAGTCATCCATATACCCTATGCGGGCAAGTCTTATGCCTAACGTACCAGTTCTAATGAGTCATCGTCATATTGTGCTTATACTACGGAAAGTGCGGCATGTGAAAAGTGAGGATATACCTACCTACCTATATATAGCCTACATTCATTATGTCCAAGAAACTACCTTAGAATCGTCCTTATTTAGCACCCAACTCTATTCAAGGATATTTGCATTATTCCGAGTTAACTAGGTACCTAGTAAAGCCGTAGATTAATAACATTACTATCAACCATATATATATATATAGTATATTTTAGATACTAGTCTTTTCCGAAGAGTTGCCGTCTAACATGATTCCTAATATTCCCATAAACACAGCAATCTATCATAAAAACTTGTTGACACACATTGAAGTTTTCTACCTTCAAGTTCGGATCCTGGCTGGAAATCGCTCCCATAGTTCATGCTTTTGTGCTCCTCAAATCGTCCTAGCACTCGAACTTCGCAGGACTCAACAACCATACTGCCTGTGATCTCGAGGATTCGCGATCCTGCATGCATGCACGATGCGAGAACGAGGGCTGTCCACCGCTGGCTTTCTGTTTCTATACCATCTACTCTCTTTTCGGCCCCTGATGGGATCCCTGTGGTCCTTTCTAACCTGATCAATTTAAGTCTCCATACGCCTCCTTCAAGATTCTGTTCTGCTAATAATCTGAGCTTTTGAGGAAACGCATTCTGTTCATCGACGGCATATACTCTTATATGATCATCATAACTTCCAGTAATAACCACTGAATCAAGTGACGCAAGTTGGAAATCCAGGGGTAATATGGCAGTGACACCTGCTTCATGGCCCCTGAACGCAACTGGAGGATAAGGGGTTTCAATTAAATCGCCTTCGCCGCTCGTCCGATTTGGATGGTATGAGCAATTTGTGGCAAAAAGTTTCGAGTCATCACCTCCTGAGTATATCGTGAACAGCTGTGAGTCTTTTTCTGATGAATCAGCCACATCTAATTCAGGTCTCTTCGGAATCAATGATGAGAATGCCACCGTCCAAGCTTCAAGTGAATGAGTAATCACGGGCTCATTACGAGTTTCGTGGACATCCCAGGAGTCATCAACCTTCAAGATGTGGACGTGATAATCTGAAGTTGTAATTGCAAGGAGTTCGGGTATGTAAGGATGCCATGCGCATGATAAGAAAAGAATTCCCTCATCGCCACCCAGTGGTCTATGCGTCACGATCTCCTCCAGCGAGGCTAAAGGTTCCTTCGAAGCGGAAAGTTTGAAAAATGAAAGCCCTCCAGTGCTAGACACGACAGCCATGACAGCCGGCCTTTCTCGACAAGGATGAAAGTGGAGATCAAGAATGGCGGAAGGGTAGGGAAGAGTTTGTACATGTTTTCTATCTAATGGTGAATTTGGTATTGAAACAAACTAGTGAGAATGGGCGAGTTAGCTTACATGTCCCTAGTCTCCGTCAATCTAAAGAGGACGAGACTGCCATCCCGGGTCTGAATGGCTTTCCTTGTCTGCTGCTCTTCATCATTTTCAGTAGCAATACCTGCATCAGCTTCATTTTGCTTTTGCAAGTTATAGGTACCAATGACAAAATAGTCCGGGTGGCCGGGGCAAAATTCGATACAGCTTGGTGGGAGGTCCAAGGTCAATGATCTCAGTGGCTTGATGCTATGTCCTTGCGTCTCCATGATGTTTCGCTTTCAGCCGGGGAAGTTGAATCTTTGGCAAGATCTTTAGGGGCCTGTTTCCTCGGTTTTGCTTTTTCTGGAAGGAATGTGCCGATAATTTATTTCAGAAACATGGGGGTATGAAGCAAACAATAATTCCCTCTGATTCGACAGCGATAATAATGAAGTCAAATATGCAGCTCCCCTCAGCTTTTTGTGCTTGCTTCATAGAAACATTTTTATTTTAATGCTGCCTTTGGGAACGTACTAGGACCAGATAGGAGAAAAGCGGGGAGCTGCAGTGGACGGCTCGGAATCATCCCCGCTATATAGACCCTGGACCAGCGAGGCCTTGTCACTGGACCTAGTCGATTTTAGCGCCCGACAACCCGGTTCAAGTAGTGTGGTATTTCCACTTACAGAAGTGACAACCAAACTTACGAACTTGAGCTTGAAGGGGAGTCGGACGTTTGGGACGCGCTTGGGGACGTCAATCCAAACTCATCGAGCAAGGTCCCCGGCATTCGATTTATCAATTCCAGCGTTCCGAGCCTGACTGCCTACTATGACTGACTCCCGCGAAGTCCTACACTTCTGTTTTCGTTCCTGTTTTACAATTGACTTTATTTAGTCAATGTATTTCGCCGGCCTACTTCTCTCGCTTTTTTAGAACACTATAATAGTCTTGGTTAACGATCTAGTGGACTCGCCTGATTTTACATGCAACCATGAGTTCCGAAGACTCTGATTTCTACGGTAATTACATTCAGTCCATACCTGTTTTAAGCCACCACGAGCGCTAACACTCAATATCAGGCGATGATGATATCATGATAGATCTCAAGGCCAGGGTGAGAGAATTCGATGCTAGAGCATGGTGGGAGGAATACGGAGTTATCAATACGCCACTTAAAATCCAGGCTCAGAAGAAGGATGCGGTAAACCCGGACATCTCCCACCTTCACAACCCCTATGCCGGTATAGAATACGCCTGGCAGCTCACTGAGACAATCGAGGACTTCCTGGAACGTGTACCGCCTGCGACCACAGATGAAACCCCAGAGAACCCATGGATATGGGTCTGCAATCCGTACATAAACCGTAAGAGGAAGACTGATGCGCAGAACCAAAAAATTCCTGGGGGCGAAGATGAAGCACCTGAGGAAGAAGGGGCAGACCTTGCTAGTGTGGTTGAAGGGGGGATGGCGAGGCTACATTTCGCCTCTGAGTACATTGACATGTGCAAGAAATCTATCAACCAACCAGCTTTCGTCGCCCGAGAGTGTAGAAAAGCTGGTATGGATGCGGCCAAGGACATTCTTGATCTCGCGAAGGCTCACAATGTGAGGTGCGGCAAGGTCTGTGAAACACCTCTCATATGAGCATATGGATGAGAAGTTTTCCCTGACATATTCTAGTGGATGCTCTTCTGTAACACATTCGAGGTCAACGAGATTTGGGGCATCATCGCGAAGGCTACAGCAAATAATGAGCTTGGAATCGCTGCCAAGGTTGCGCCACGATCGACTGCTGATAAGAGGACGGAGCGGCTTATCTGCGTCTACACCGCCGATTTCAGCGATACAAAAGATGTTAAGAGAGTTGCCGAGAAGTTGAAACAGCTCGGTCTTATACAGGCCAAAGGTAGACCATTATACTATAAACCCGGTAAGTTTATCATCTGCTCGCTTCCTCTCAACCCAATGCTTACCATATCAGATGTGTACACGTACCTGGGAATAGCACACGGAAATCCATGGGAGATAAGAGCCTCTATATACGACACCACGTCTATGCTTAGGAAAGCTTAGAGTAGTAGAACAGCTGTGGAGTTGAGAAGAAATGAAGGCTTACGCGAATGTTTGTGAGAGAATAACTGAATTTGTCGATACCCCTTGCTAACAAGAGTTTGCTTCTTTGCATGATCAGAAACCACAGAGTTTATGTGCTAATCCGAGTGTAAGTCAAACAAGATCACAATGCTTACTTCTTTGCTGCCTTTCAACGCCGCCAATGCATTAGCCTTCGATGCTATTGTCATCCAAACCCTTCAATTCGCTCCACATAACATGCGTTTGTGCATCCAATTCCTCTTTCGGAGCATGGCCATAGGTCCATTCATTCGGCCAGATATTTCTAGAGCACCACCGCAAACCTTGGAGCTCGCTCCATAGGTTTGCTCCGCGAGTCCAGTACCGGTTGGCTGGGTCGTATCTTGATTCCTAGTTCTGATCCTTACACCGACGCAGCTTATCCCGCTCCTAATCAGATTGCTGGTTCGCCTCGGGATCTGTTGATTTCAAGAGTAATACCAGACGGTAGGCGCTGTTCCCGTTGAGATAGTATCGATGGAGCTTTTTGGACCTCAGGAACCCTAGTCTCTCGTATAGTCTCATGGCTGGAATATTGGTTTCTTCCGTCTCCAAGACGACTTCATCGGCGTTGCGTTCGGCCATTGCATCTATCGCCATCTTCACTAATGTTGTAGCTATGCCGTGCCCTCGAAAGGCAGATGATACCGCGAGCATGGCTATATAGCCTCGATGTGTCGGGGGGGAGTGGGAGGCATGATGTTCGAGTTTGCAGATAATAACGCCTATAAGGGAACTATCGACGGGATTGAGTGCCTGTTTCGTAAAACGTTCCTTTAGCTAAATACACCCTCTCCGTAATAGGCGCGGGGTGTGACCCTACCATGTAGCACAAGTGAGCCCATTGGTACAAAAAATACCGGTAGACATATATGCTGTAAGGCTCGCTCAGGTCCTTAGATATCAAAGCTCGAATAGCGGGTAGATATTTCTCTTCTAGAGCATGCTCGTATTGTACGTATAGAAGTTCACCGGGGAGCTCGCTTGCGCGGGCTACTTCCATATCTTTATTCGGTAGTCGCACATGGAAATACAGTTGACGATGACCGGGAACGTGAGGCTAAGGACCGCTATCGGGGATTACAGTCGAACCTTGCTAGAGAATAAGTAACAATAGGAGAATATTAGTAAAAAAACTAAAAAGGCCAGCGCGCGGGGAAGAAAAAGCCAACCGGACTTATATGGGTTGATAGTAACATGAGATTGAGTAAGACGGCAATTCGGGTGTTACAGTAATAAATTTATTAGATGGATGACAACCCACAACCCAGCCGACCCGCTTTCACATGCAAGCCAAACTTTAGCACCGTTGGATCTGTGAAGTACATAATTAGGTACCTATATACGTACAGAGTTACAAATACGGGGGCTTCCAAGTCAAAAGAGCTGAGCTGACCAATTTTAGGAATGGATCCGCGGGACTGGTCAGGTTGAGGATGTCTGTCATGCCGCAGTACCAGGCGACAAGAGCCCTATAACATTACTGGCTACATAGTTAGTCTGAAACAGTCCTGAGCCTTCTGTTCTTCTTCGCCGCTGATTGGCTAGTCCGACGGGAAAGCGCACATGCTACCGGCACTGACGTCAAAATGTTGGAAATTGTTTTCGACAACATCGAGGTTCCGCGCCTGCAGCAATTGGCGTCGCTGATCAGGTACAAGGTTTTAGTTCATTTCTGATCATGGACAACCCATGATAACTATACATACCTATTCCTCATTCTACTAAGTCTACGTCGTATAGTAATACCGTTGGAATAAAAAGCGCTAGCTAACGTAGCTTGACCTGATTGTCGATCATTCGATTCCAACGACGTACACGACCCCGATTTGCTCCATCCCTTATTGCCTATCCTCCACCTACACATCACGCTGTGCGCATGGTCATGCAGCACTGTCCTTACGATGGCATCAACTCTCCGACGCCGTGCCGTCGGTGCCGATGATTCATCGGAATCCTCTTCGCAAGTTCCAACCCCGAGGGACGAAAGTCCCGTAAAACCCGGAGAGAAAGTTAAGATTATCCATCATGAGCATCGACCAAAGACGCGCAAGCGCCGTAATACTTTTATTTTCTTAATGGGTAGCTTGTTTGGACTTGTAATTGCTGGGTTTTTAGCCAAGAACAATGATTTAATCGAACTCCCCGAGATTGGCGAGCTTAGCATGGACAGCTTTCTAGATGTGCTGCCTGCTGGTCTAGTTAAAGACATGAGAGATATCGTAGTACGTCTCCAGTCCCCGAACGAGGCCACAAATCACCTAGCTAATAAGTTTTGCGACTATAGAAAGGGGAACGAGACTTTGTCGATAGCTATGATTCCTTCGCCGTCGGGTTGAAGGCTCGATCCGAGGGGCTCACCGCCCATCACCCTGTTATCATGGTACCCGGAGTCATCTCGACAGGCCTCGAATCATGGGGTACCGGTAACGTCTCCCGTCCGTATTTTCGCAAGCGACTCTGGGGTAGCTGGACCATGATGAGGGCGCTCGTCATGGATAAAGAGATATGGAAGAAGCACATCATGCTGGACAAGCGAACAGGGTTAGATCCACCAAATATCAAATTGAGGGCCGCTCAGGGCTTCGATGCCACTGACTTCTTTATAACGGGATATTGGATTTGGAGTAAGATTTTGGAAAATTTGGCGTCTTTGGGATACGACCCTACTAATTCGTTCACGGCCGCTTACGACTGGCGCTTATCGTATCAGAATCTTGAGTATCGAGACCAATACTTCACGAGATTAAAAAGTTACATCGAGCTAGCGCATGAATTCTCTGGTCACAAGGTTGTCCTCACGTCTCACAGTATGGGCAGCCAAGTTCTTTTCTATTTCTTCCACTGGGTCGCGTCAGCACAAGGCGGTAAAGGTGGCGACGACTGGGTCGATCGTCATATTGAAGCTTGGATCAACATCAGTGGGTGCATGCTGGGAGCAGTCAAGGATGTAACTGCCATTCTCTCTGGGGAAATGCGGGATACGGCACAATTAAATGCCTTCGCGGTGTACGGGCTCGAGAGATTCCTGAATAAGGAGGAACGAGCCGAGATATTTCGAGCCATGCCAGGCATGTCGGCTATGCTTCCAATTGGCGGAGATGCGGTCTGGGGAAATTTGACGTGGGCACCGGACGATCAGCCTGGGCAGAAAGCCTCGTTTGGCTCCTTTTTGAACTTCCGTCGTGGTGCCAATTGGACCACGCCGGATAAGAATTTCACCGTCAGCGATGCCATGCAGTACCTTCTAGACACGACGGACGATTGGTATCGAGATCAGATCAAGAAGAGCTTGTCTCACGGAATAGCTCACACCTCAGCGGAGGTGGAAGCTAATGAGCTAGACAGTCGCAAGTGGATTAATCCTCTGGAGACGAGACTGCCTCTAGCTCCGAACTTGAAAATTTATTGCTTCTATGGCGTAGGCAAGCCAACAGAAAGGGCGTATTACTACCGCTCTCCCGAATTTCCAGGCCTGACAAATCTCAACATGACCATTGACACAGGGTTGATCGTCGATGAGATCGATCACGGCGTCGTCATGGGAGAGGGTGATGGCACTGTTAATCTATTGAGCAGTGGCTACATGTGCGCCAAGGGTTGGCATATGAAACGATACAACCCAGCGGGCGTTCAAATAAAAGTTGTCGAGATGCCTCATGAACCGGAGAGGTTCAATCCCCGTGGAGGGCCCAACACGGCGGATCACGTTGATATCTTGGGT
The DNA here is from genome assembly GCA_002120305.1 of Hypoxylon sp. CO27-5. Lineage (NCBI taxonomy): Eukaryota > Fungi > Ascomycota > Sordariomycetes > Xylariales > Hypoxylaceae > Hypoxylon > Hypoxylon sp. CO27-5. The sequence goes on along the minus strand of KZ112437.1, from coordinate 87,851 downwards.
CGGCAAAAGCTCAATGAGCTGATTCTCCGCGTCGCCGCCGGGAGAGGTTACATGATAGATGACAACATTATCAGCAACATCCGAGAGTACGCTGATAAGGTCCAGGTTTACGAGGAAGAATAATGAGAAGAGAAAGTGGGATAGAACTGGGTAGATGAGAGATGACCTCGGGACCATTACAGGTACGGATTAATGAAACGGAGCTATATATACGGCACAGTGTATTTTTATCACGGCATGCTTAAGAACTTTGGTGGCTTGAATGGGCTTTGGCTGCAATACCCCTCTTACTATAGCAGTAGGACACGTATAGAAATGCAGATACATAAGAGTTGGTCTTCAAGAGATGGACCCCTGCTCTGGACGACAGAGATTCCTATATTCATTTATTTATTTATTTACCCCTTTTGATTCCATGAGAGATGCTGTTGACAATGCTATAACGAGTTGAATAATTTACTTACATAACTTTACCATCCAAAAAATCACTTAGTCCTTTCTTCAGCTAAGCTATGGAAAGTGCAATCGTTGCATATTTCACCTGGGTCGCACAAGGCACGAGGTAGTTCGTGCACGGACCATTTGTAGAAAACTTGCGCTACGAAGCAACTACCGTCGCAACATTCAAGCTTTGAAGCAGATATCAATCACCTCACACTCTCTTTTTCATCCCTGAACATATCGCAGATACAAAGCTGCGAGCCAATCCGATTATCAAGGCTATTTTTATCAATTAACTTGAAAGTCTGGAAATTATAAAGTGTTTCTCGCTCATTACGAGTCCAGTAGCGTGTCCATCAATCATGGATTCTTCCGCCAAGAGAAAGCACACAAACGGGTCTGACAATCGTCCCACGAAAAAGAGCAAGGTGAGGCTCAATGGCTGGCTCTATTTTCCATCACCTAACATATGGTTTGATGTAGGGAGGAAGCGGCGGCAGATGGCAAACGCCTCACCATAAGGCCAAACTTGAGACCATAAAAAGCAAGGGCTTAGAGGCTGGTGATGTGGGGATTTCGATGACCACCGTGAAAGGCAGAGAACGGCAAGCGCTAGAGGAGATGCTAGATATCTGTGAACAGGTAGCAATCCCCTTCATTTTGGGCTGGCCTGTCCTGCGTTGCTGAGAACATAGCTAGTACGGAGAAAAGCTCTACGACATCAAATGTCAAGACCCTGCTGAAGCTGAGGATGATGAAGACGACGACATCGAGGCTGCCATCAAGAAGGAAGTAGAAGGACTAAAGTCCGCAGACAAGACGAAAGATTCCGTCTTTGAGCCCATACGCTTGGATCTTGACTGCTTGACCTTCATAAAAACGAAACCACCTATTGACCCCGTCCAGCTGGTCAAGCAGATCTGCAGGGATGCAAAGGACGCTAGAGACAAGACGCAAAGACGGTCAAGATTCATTAACCGATTTACTCCCGTCACGGCGAGTGCGAAGGCCACCGAGGCAGGCTTAGAAGAGGTTGCCAAGAAGGTCCTTGGTGAGCACTTTCAGCTTGTCGGTGATGATGACGAGCAGGCAAAACCCGATACATACTCGGTATGTCATTTCATTATCCTTAACTCGTTGCGATTTGATTTTGCGAGGACGAAGGACTGACATGTTAGTCTGACAGTATGCCATTCGCCCTACTTTCCGAGCGCACAACACCCTCAAGCGTGACGATGTGATCAAGAAGGTCGCATCTCTCATCGCGCCACGTCATAAAGTTAACCTTTCATCACCTGACAAGGTTGTTCTCATTGACATCTACCAGGTGCGTGTCTCACGGTAGTTAGTTTATTGGAGAGCCAAGCTAATCTTAGTAGACGTTTTGTGGTATGAGTGTTGTCGATGGGGATTGGGAAACTCTAAAGAGATACAATCTCCACGAGATATATCTAGAGGCGGCAAAGGCTGCTAGTGAAGCTACAGAGAAGCCTGCGGAGGAGAATACGGCATCAACGGCTAAGCCGGAGAGCTGAGTTCTCTTCTTGCTGGCGAGATTACCGACCTAGGTATGCTGTGCTAGACGCATGCAACTAGGGCATCATCTATAACATATTCAAAGTCTACCTACCATTTTTCAGGAACCAAGGCCGACACGTGGGACGTCCGACTCTGGCTCAGAGAGCGAAATTAATAAGGATATAACGATGGTAGCAGTAGCTATAGCATGAATGCTACTTCTTCACCGCAACTCGGTGTCCAAATTAGCAGTGAATGTGATCAGTTCAGGCATAATGGCACCGGAAGACAGAAGTTCAGCGATATAGGGGCCGCGCATTATAAGTACATTTCTATCTTCTCAACGATAATGAGACTACGAAACCTGGCGATTTGGCTGGGAGAAATCGCCCAGAATCGGTGTGCGCATATACACAATGATGAGTGCGGCTCCATGGGTGAACCATAGAATCGAATAGCTAGAAATACGTGAGGAAAGATTACAAGGGGGGAGTATTGCTGAACGGAAGACTCGAAATCCATACGGCGACGAGAAACAGATCAAGGCAGGCGAAGTAACAGCACAGATCAATCTGCTAGCATTGCCCCAGACCTGTAAGCGCATGTAGGTTAAAGCACTATGGATACCCCTGATGGCGAGGCTGATGTTAAATTTAACAGATATCTCGAGGCGGTGCCTATAGTGTATCGACGAAACTCATTCGAATTCTGGAAGATAGAATCATTTATCAAGTCCTTTCTCTTTCGCCAACCGCCGGCCTACAGGCTATGTAATCGCTCGAGATCACCTGGGGTTAAACGACACGTGGACGTCTGAGCCACCCCTTGAACAAGACAAAAGTTGGAAAGAGATTTGCGACGCTATTGTTTCGATGAGAAACCTGAGAAATCTGACATTTTTCCTGTGGCTAGAATTTGACTCTTGCCTACCGGAGCCCAGCAATTACGATACGGTACTTAGGATAGTTTCGCCGTTGAAGGAATTGTCGAAGCGAGTGAGCTTCAGATTTGCTATTTCGGCAGTGAATATCGACCAAGGTCTTCAGGCTCGACTGTATGAAAATGGGTATAGGAATCCTCGGATTGATGCTGTTGAAGGTCTACGAAGGATGTGACGCGGAACTAGCTATTATGGGATTACTGGATTTGCCGTATAGTTATCAGACCTTAACCCTTTCGAACTTTAGGAAGACATTTATATATATTATGACTATACCGAACGGGTGATACACCAGCTTCAGCGCGAGGGTCTTTCTTTTAGATTTCGACAAGCTGTATGGCGCTAATGTGCCTGTTATTCTTGTGATGGGCGTTCTTATAAGTTTCCATGCGGTCAAGAATATCTCCAAGCTCATCCTCTGCCTCGATGTAGTTACTCCGGTTTGATAAATTTGTGGCTTTGTTAGATCGAATTAAGCACGACGAGATATTTCTGGTAGATATCACATGCTATATCGTACTTTTCTGCATATCATAGACTTGGCTGAGCTGCGACCAGCACTATTGTGTGGTGGGGTGATCGCGTCCGAGACGTGCTAGATGGTTGCGTAGGGTACAATTCAAGACCTCCTCCGCGTCATTGTATTTACCCTGTTTCAGCTGAACTGATGCTAGAACCTCGTGGACCTCGGTCTTTTCCACGTAGCTGGTGATGTCCATGTTCTCGTATGATAGCGCGACTCGTCTCATATTAGCTTCTGCTTCGTCGTAGAAGCCAACTTCGACTAGGTCCTTGGCAAGCTCCTAGACCGCCTCGAGTGTAGTCAGATCCATGTATCTGAGGCGGTATTACCGTACAGCGGCTATTTGTTTGGAGATTTGAAGTTCTTCCTCGGGTCTAGTATACAGGACAATAAGCCAGTCGTTTGATAGCGGAATATTATCCTTTACTAGCTGATAACAACAAGATATAACAGCTGAAAGGTCACTCGGCAAACGGCTTTTCACATTACCCATCTTCGTCTCCGAGTTCCCTAAAAGAACTCGCAACGGATATTGTAGATTCGCAAGCAGGCTGGCTGGCTTATTCTAGTTTTTATCCGAAAAGAGATGATAGCATCGTTCAAGGACTTTCCTCTGACCGATCAAGTATCTTTCATCTTCTATGAGAGCGACTGGATCATTCCGCTCAAGCTCCCGAATAGCAACCATTATATCACCTACTATAGTCTATTAGTTGGGAATGTATTACTGAATCAGCGGGGACTTACGGAAAGTCTCCCTGAATGATGTACACGTGAAAATCGACTCGCAAACTGACTCTATTAAGAGTGTGGAATAGGGGCTGCGGCTCCTATTTTTAAAAATAGGGGAGGCTACAGTATCGTTTAGACTCCGTTTATTTCACGAAGGCTACTCTACTTATCAGGTCCCCGAATACGGCGATTTGACCCCTTTCTCGTATAAACTGTGGAGGGATTTCTCAACTCTAGGTCTACCTGCTTCGCACGTCATGAGTTGACAATAGACTGGATACGCCGAGTGCACCCGAATGCGAGGGGAAAGGATACCTAACGCTATGTACGTTTTTAGAGAGAGTGAAGTAAGGCCTCTAAAGAAAAATTTAAGCACCTTTTTCTTTTGAAATCAAACCAGGTACTACAGGTAATATGAAAAGAGCAGCAAAATATAATTATGATAGGTTACCTAGGTAGGAAGTATGTTACGAAAATACCGAATGCCGGGCGGATGTATACTTCCAGCACCCACACGATACCGAGCCCCGATGCCCCTTAAATCTCCCATTCCCTTGGGAAAGAAGCGCGGCTCGCTATCTACGCTAGTTTAGCCTCAAGCTAAGAATGTTCTTGTGTGGCTTTTTCGTCTTATAGTACCTAACTAAACACCTCGGACCGTACCTAGCTAGGTGTTTTCAGAGGAATTCCCACTTAGATGCAGATAAAAGACCCATACATGTATAAAATAGCATCGATCATGTAGTAAATCCCATTTAATTAACCCTTCTAGCGGGTTCCAGTTTCTCGGCATGTAAGTACGGCAAGACGTATTCAAAACCCCGGTGATGATTTGAACGACAGTGAAGACTGTCTCGATTTTAAAGCTCTTCAGTGAACATCTATTATGTTGTGGTATTCTGTGGTTCAATATATCTAAAATGTATGTGAATATTCCCTGTTCAAGCAGCATATGGAGGAACCATAACGCTCAGGTTTAATGGATCTGATTCTATATACCTCGTACAAATCTTTTGGGCGGTAAATTTTACTGTCGTTGTTTCGAGCACGCATGACAATGGTACATAGATGTAAATGGAATAAGATAGACATATAATTGGGAAACCCACACCGAGCATGCCGTCCCCTTGCCCCCAAGAGTTGCAGGGCAGTGTAACTCACTTCTTTAAAATTTCATGGGACTCGATCTTCACGAATTAGGATCTCATGGATGAAATATGCAGAATAAGCAAACCCTCAATATTAATGATCGACGTTAGACTTAGACTAGTACTCTCTCATCCCCTTTCCCTTATCTATAGCTTCCCTAGCCCATAAAAGTCGATATTTACAGTATGAAAGTGTTGTGTTGGCTTACATATCTTGACAGCCAACATAGTTCTCACATCGCTGGTGAGAAGGGGTTACATTAGGGACACGCAAGAGATTAGAATTATTCATTCATTGTAGCTTATCTTGGTGCTGGCAGCGTAGCGTAATGAATTTCCTAGATGTCATTTCATACGCGGAGACAGAAGCCCCTGGTTGTGGACAGGGGGCTGATCGGCTATTGTTACCTTTCGAGCCGAAGATCTTGACTAAGTGATCTAAGGAGTGTTGCATGGAGGCCCTGAGCTCGGCCATCCTGCTCGCTTAAGATCTAGGTAAGCGGCGTCCTGGTTGAATGATATGTTCATCGTCGAGAGATACAGCCACTCATGTTCTCATCCACCCCGCAGATAGGTATAAGGTGGTCCGTCCGTCCAATAGCTGTAGCCCGGTATTATTTCCCGGCAGCCCGGTAAGTCGGCGACGTAGCTTCTACGGAGGTCAATGTACTGGGTCTATGAAGCTATTGTCTAAATACAATTTGCACCAAAACTAACGGTCTAGGTTCGAAGATCACTGCAGGAATGTTATTTATTACAGTCGCCTGACGCTCATTAAATATAAGATGAGTGTAAGTATCGATATTTGTATAGGTATTAATTTTCTTACTGGAATATTGATGACGACGTATTAGGCTTCATCTCCTGCCTTGTCTGGCTTGGGTGTATTTCAGAGCATGGTTTTGGGAGTCATTTTATTCGCCTGTTACATGGAGTAGACCTCGTATTCTTGTCGGCCTGAATATATTACTTACGAGAGCTATAACACGAGACTGGTATTGGTTTAATTCTTTGCATTAGGTGCCCGAGGGAAGATTTTTGGTCAATGACCACGTCTTGGCTGTTTGATAATATGTATTTGTTTACGTCGAATGTACTTACGTTTCGGTGAACTCTTTCAGATAGCTATCAACGCAATGAAACAAACCGACCCTCATATATTCCACACCGCTCATGCGTTGCTGTAAAACAGCCCGAGGCTTTATTACTAGTAGTATCAATCCATTTAAAGTGGAACGTGTAGCAAGGTGGTTAGATGATCGCTATAATAAGTTCTAAACTCTAGGAGTAAGATCCTAAGGAAGTAGCCTAACGTCACAGAGCGCTTCCTCTAACACGATGACTGCTAGACGGAACTTGCATTCGCATTTTGAACCGAAATACACCCGCGCTAAGCCCTGTTGCGATAAATTTGACGACATACCACGTCAGCCATACAGAGCCGGCCTTAGCGGTAATAAGTAAGGTAAGCATCGCTACGCACCAACTATCATTGGCTTATTCGACCATATTGCCGCGTATTATTAAGGTTGTTGACGAAGTCGGTAGGGCACAGACTATCATAAACGACATATTCCGGGAAGCCAAGCCCAGGGATATCGATCTCCAACAGCCGGTGGACTGTGTATATACGTGGACCTGTCTATAAGGTACCTGGATTAGGAAATGGACGAGATTGGGGTCGCTTTTTGTTGCCAGTATCTTATAGCCTTGCACCAAGTTAGAATATGGAGGGTATAAAACATGTAAAATAAGAAGTAGTACGGTTGGCCGGGCCGGGGAGGAGTCTTTGTTTAAGAGGTACAATTCCTACCTACACTTTGATTTAGTAGGGACAAGCGTTCTACAGAATATAACAGGAATAGGTTTGTGGCCTTAGACCCTTTCCTAAGTTGTTGGTAAAAGATGGGATGACAGTAGGAGACTCTTTCAAGACGTATTAGTGCTAGTTGCTCGGAAATAATTTAGGATAGCAAGTATTTGATATGAGGGATGAGGGATGAGGGATGGAAGGATGGGGTTTAATAGGGATTTGATTACTTAAGGCTTAAGCCATGTGATATCGTATGTAGGTACCCAGGAAGGTAGAAGGTATGTAATGTATGTATTTATGATATACCTATGTACTTGAGGAATTAAAGAAAAGAAGGTATCGGGTTGAAAAAAAGATGGGTCTCACAACAGCCCACAGCCTCTAACAAAAGAGTCTTGGGGGCGTTTGAGTGGCGTCTTGGTGGCTGCAAGGGAAGAGACGGGGTATCCATAGTTAAGGCTCGGCACCTTACCTATTTTGGTCATTTTCGCTTACTTCCAGCCAATGATATATTTTCCGTCTCGCTTGTGAATACAACTTGGATGTAACTTAATGCAACTTAAGCAAGGTACTATACATTTCTGAACCCACCAGCCAAAAAAAAAAACATAGTTTCGTACCTACCACATACGTCGTAGGTTAATCAAACCGTCAACTACCAACCTTCAACAAAGTCCCACGTTGCTCATTGCATCTAAGCTCGTTCACTTACCAATCTAATTCCTGCCTCTACCTCCTTCTACACCTTCTTCTTCTTGCTACAAGCGTACCATGATACTCTCTCTCTATCTTCTCGTGCCACCACTGTTACGCACACCGCTGCATTGGTGAGCGCAACCATCGAAGATGAGACACCATCGTGTCCATGCAACTTCGCTTGTCAAAACCCAATGGCCGATGTGTCCGATGTGTCCGATGTGGCCCTCTGCAGCCTGTCATAGTCTATCATAGTCTCTATTAACCTTCGGTGACCTAATCTTCCTGATCTTCCTGATCTTCCTCCTCGGGATTTAGACCCTCATATAACGCGTGGGACTACATTAAAATGAGTCCCACAGCAGCCCGTCCTGCCCTCATGGGATTTTTTTCTCAGCCCGCATGCTTGCCGCACCTAGCAAGGGTCCCGCCCGTGGAATCTTAATGCATTTCGGGCTTCGAGAAATTCTGGAGTCCTTCGGTTGGCGCCTTGGCGTTCGGATATCTTTTGGCTTGAGTGGAACACTTGCTTGATACTTGTTCGTTTCACATCTGAGCAGTTCAGAACGTACGCACATGGCTTGCAGCCACTCAACATCTTAGCTCCACACTCTGTGACCTTGCCTACGCCTCCTTTAGGCGAGTATTGCCTGTGCTATCTTAGTCTCCCTTGGAGCCGCGAGTCGGATGTCTCTCTCTTCGCCAGGCGAGAACGCCTCATTCGCCAACAGCCGACTTCCTGTATCTCAACTTAGCCTCACGAGAGTTGCCTGTCGTCTCTTCAGACGCACCATACCAAGTAATACCGCTCTTTGCGCCCTTGGCTGAATTCGTTTCTCGGATCCCAACGGTCATCCTCGTCTGCTGGATCTGCTAGGTTGTCATGCTGTAATTTACCGCCCGAAGTGTCTCTTTCTTCTCATGACGTCCTATATATCTTAGTCTACCTCTCATTCCTAGAATATTTCCTTGTTCTATATATTGTCTAACGTCAGCTTGAGGAGCTATAGCCTAGAGACTAAAGTTCGTAACCTGTCTGCTTATTTACCGATTCTTAGATCTAAGGCCATCGAACCATATCGTGGCCTTTAGGGTACTTCTCTTATTTGTCCATGTTTATTTCATTCGCTTCTCATATCTCGGCTTATGTCCAGATTGAGTGTTCCCATCCTTACCGAAGAGCAACCACCCGTCTCAACCTTCTATTTTGAGAAATTACCTGGCCTTATTATTGCATCCTCACCTATAAAGAGACGGATGCCACAAGCACAAGTAATGCGCCGGGCTTCAAGGGTGGATTTAGCGCTTCCAACCGACCCTTGTTCCGTCGCCGCAGGCCCCGGTAGTCCTTTCTTCTCATTCCACATTCCCGAGCCTACCTCCCCTCGCTCCTATGCTCATCCGTCAAAAGGGAACTTTGAAGTAGCCGGCCTATCGCGTTCCACAAGATGGCTAACTTCACGTCACCAAATCTCTTCTGTTGCACGAGCCGAGCGTTTGTCACCCTTCGTCTCCATGGATCGATTTCATCCACTTGAGTCTATGCGCTCAGTGGTTCAGAATGCTCTTCCAAACGTTACCGTGGAGTCTATTGAGCCATTGCCATCATGTCGTCTTCTGAGGTTCTTCAGTATCAAGATCTCAGATGGTAGAACATTGGCCCTTAGTTTACCACCTCCCCCTACCATGAGACTACTCCGGTCTGAAAGGGATATGAGTATTTCAGAGACTCTCGTAACGAAGTGGATTCTTGAAGAAGTGCTCGAGTTTCCCATCCAAGTTGAAGCTTCTATCGAGCCCAATATCGACGCCCGTCAAAACATCGAAAACCAGCTACGAGAAGAGAGGCCGAGAATCAACTCCGAGGGAATACGGGATTCAAAACGGGACATAATCAAGTTTCTCCCTATTCTCATCGTTCATTCCCCTTCGTTGATAGAGTTAGGTGCTCCCTTCAACCTTTTTGAGCAACCAAAAGGAGTACCCATCTCCAGACTCCCAACACCTCTGACGACATCCGAGAAGAAAAGCGTAGATCTCCAACGAGGTCAACTAGTACGACTGCTCTCGAGCTTCGAATCACCCAACGGACTTTTTGGACCAGTCACAGCAATCATCAACTCGCAAGTACCGTCTACCGACGTAAGTGGAAGGCGACTGGTCGTCTTCACTAACCGTGGCACAACGAGTTGGAGACAAGCTTTTCACGGCCTACTAGAAGCTGTATTAAGAGATGCTGAAGACATGGCTGTGACTTTTAGTTACGAACCAATTAGGGGTTACTTCAGCAGATTGGGCTATGTTCTGGATGGTGTTACGACCGCCCGACTAGTGGTACTAGACGCGAGTGATGAATCTAATATCCTATTATTAAAATCATCAAAGCCTAACGAAGGAAGGGGCGAGAGTCCGCAATCGACACCGAGTCAAGAGACGGGACGCAGCGAGACAAAGACGGGAGAACCAACAACAGAGCGTAATCGAGAAGGAGGCGAGGGCGGTAAACCACCGGATCCGAAGCAGCCGACTATCAATCTCACGGGTTTCCGCGACTGGAGCAGCTGCGTCTTTGCCGATCCCCTTTTCGCCGAGGTGTTCAGTCGAGACCCCTCATCCGAGTTCTTACGTGGCTTCCGCCAACCCCTAGGAACAGATGGTCCCGGTACCGAAAACGAAGGCGAGACCGAAACTCGCGATGATGACTTTGTCGAGGACCACGAGAGCATACCCATCCGCCTCCTGTTATACGAGTGCTACCACGCCACAGTGGGGGTGGTCAAGACTTTCTACCGGCCTGGCCCAAATAGTAGTGATCGCGAGATCGCGGCACGTAGACGTCTCGCGACCGCCTTGAAGCGACTTCAGGAGGTTGACGAGGAGGTGGCAGCGGGCAAGAGACCTAGGAGACCTAGTGCTAATGTCGAGGTGTGGCCGGTCAAGAAGCCCAAGGGTGATAATGATAATCATAGCCCAAGTGCAGAGGGCCAAGGAGGGTGAAGATTGTCGTTCACGAATAAATAAAAGAACGCGAGTAAAAAGAAGTAGAGGGCGTGGAACTATAGTACAAGAGTTACACAATATGCTAATAGAGCATGAAGAGGAGACATAGGTAGGTGTTGGGACTTCTGTGTATCTTAATTACTCGGTCCTACATATTGGCATTGGCTATTCTGGCTTACGATTACATCGATATGATCATGAAGAGAACAGGCCAGACACCTAAATTTTGGATTTTACCTTTTATTTATTCTCGACCCTCATACTTACTTAGACTTGACTATGGCAATATCACAAGCCAATGTAGATCTGAGTATGTGAATTTCCTTCAACCTCGTCACCTTGAGTGCACCTGTTCGCCATGTCCATATCACGACAGTAAAACCCTAATCTCGCCCGTCGTCCTCGGGAACAACGCCCGCAAGCTCGGCAATTCCTCTCCTTCTCCCCCTCCTGCTTGACTTCCCCGTTCCTCCTCAGCCAATTCATCGGCAGCAACGAGCAGCTCCTCGACATGCTCGAAGTCGACGCAGAACCGCTCCGCAGCTTCTTCCGTGACCTCGCGCGCAAGCCCCGCGTCTTGCAAGTGCTTGACGTTCTCCATGGCATCCATGACAGCCGACGGCAGAAAGTCGTCGAGGCCCTGGCCGGCGCGCGCTAGAGCCTCCGGCTGTAACGCGTCGAGCTTCGAAACCTTGGCTACGTCTTCTTTGCGCGCGTCACTTAACGGGCCCAGGGCTGTGAAGAGTGGATCGAGGGCGGATTCCGAGCGGAAGAAGGCGTACTGGCTTTCGACGAGCTTGGCGCTGTGCTCATCGATGGCGGATTGGAGGCGCGAGACGCGAGTCTGCGTGAAAGACTGGAAGGGTTCGAGGGTATTTCGCGCGGCCAGCAGGCAGTTGATAAGGAAGATGGAGTTGCGGGGTGTGGGGATGTTCTTGGACATGTTCTCGCAGCCTGCTAAGAAGGGGTCAAAGGACTCGGCTAGAATAGGCTCGAAATCGGCCTCGCGGTCGCCGTCTGAGGCTAGCGAGGTCTCGTATGTCTTCATGATGGCGGTAAGTTGTTTCAGCGACTCCTGGAGAAACTCGGGAGGTCCGAGGTCTGAAGGCGTGTGCTGAAATTCGCCCTCCAGGGTCGTGATGTGATCTCGCATTAGGGAGCGGAATTGCCGAAGTGCTTCCGACTCTAGATTAGACATTGACTGCAAAAGGACCGACTCATCACCAAGGAGTTTAGAAAATGTGACTCGGTAGAACCCGAGCAGGTTAGCCAATTTGTATGCTAGGATAGTTTCCTCATTTGTCTGGATGACCTGCTCAATTCGCTGCCTCAGTATGCGTGCCGCGCCAGAGACGTCCCTATCAACTAGTTCATTTAGAGCCTTGACGGCGTCGAATTCCGGAGGCCCATCCGTCTCGTCGGTCATTAATAGCCATAGCTCATTTTCTCGCCCTTCTTGTATTCCCTTAGCGATCTCATTCCCGTCCGATATAAATAGGATTTCGAGGGCCTCCCGTTCGCTAACCGCAGCAGAATGCGTCCACGCCAGCATGTCTCCAGTATATCTAAGCGGGTCGTGCGCTACTAACTCAATCGGCTTTACAGAGTTGTCCTTTGCGCCAGACGCCGATGTGCCCGTCAGCGCTAGATAGAAAGCATCGGATAGAATCTGTTCCCTGGCCTCTGCAAAGAAATCCAGACAATTCTGGAAGAGGGATGGTCGCTCTGCTAGAACGCGGATAGCCCGGCGAACAGACGAATTGATCTGTGGGTTCTCCAGGTTGAGCGTCTTGAACTCTTTCTGGACCCAGCGGTACAATTTCTGGAAGGCTTGGTTCAAATATTTGGACGTCTGATCCATGATCTCGAGGCCGAGTGTCTGGCTCTCAAAACCGAGGAGAAATTCACAGTCTTTCCTGATGCGCTTCGCCTTTGATAAAACAGCGAAGAAGCGATCGTCCACAGGTTCGGCCGTTAAGGTCAGGGAAGCGACCTCGTCATCTGAAAGAACGAAATGCTCACGGAAGGCTTTTAATACCTGCTGTTTCGTCTCGATGTTCCGCCTCTGTGTCATGAGAGATGATGCTTCCTCGAGGATGGTGGATGTCGACTCGTGGGCTGCAGTAACGTGGCCTCTCATGTCTTGGTAGCTCTTGTTCAGCTTGTCGATAGTAGTGCCGATTCTCCTTAATTGTTCGGCCACCCGCCCAAATTCGGCGATGATTTTGCCATTGCTGTCTATGACCTCTTTCTGGACATCTAACCGTAGCTGTCTTCGGGTTTCAGCGGTATTACTGATGCCACGTTCATCTAGTAGAGCCAAGGATTCCCGAAATTCGGAATCTGCATATGATGTAGACAGGACGGATGTCACTTTAGACGATAGTGGATTTGAGGTCCGCCCTAAGCCCGGCGACAGCGGTCCTGGTGATGTCTCATCCCGTCCCGGTACAGGTACGGTGAGGCCATTTGAGGCCATATTTTTTAATCCTTAGGGCAATCCTGCGATAACCTAATTTATATCATCTTATTCTTCATATATCTTAATCTGAATATTATGAAAAGACAGATGGCAAGGCTATCTGTGATATCTCGAGTATATAAGTTGCTAGCGATGGCATCAAGTCGAGTATAAGATACCTAATTCATACATATATGTAGTGTGTTCGTGAGAGAGAAGTGCCACCTGGAAAATGTGGCTGACAGGTGGTGAATTAGCAGAAACTGGTTTGACGCTACACGTGCATGTAGGCAGGTACTTATTAGTATGTATTTAGTTACTACATATGTATACAGATCCCTGTCAAATGACTTCACTCACGCGATTACGATAAGGATAAGGATAAGGATAAGGATAAGGCCTAGGACAATACACAATACACTACGCTACCTATAGAGGGCGCGCGGCAGCCTTCTGAATGTGGAGCTGGAATACGCCCAAGTCATAAGGTCCATTCGACAATTCAGGGTCCAGATGACCAGCAACAATAATCAACACACACCTGATACTTGATCTATTCTTCGCAAACAATAAATAATAAGGCATCATACTCTGTGCTACAGTTTTTTTTTTCTTTTTTAGCATCAAAAGAAGACCCAAAAGCTTATGAGCGTTTGCCTTTGTATCTTGTTGTTAGCTCCAACTTAAAGCTTGCTGTTTCGTCTTATGCAATAGTTAACTCGCTGGGGCATCCGACACCGGTTCCCTTCATAAATCTATCAAGCCAACTTATCTCCAGCCAGGTAGTTAAGCTGATCATGGTAAAGAGAAAAATATAGTTAGATTAGAAGCCTTCGTCTGTTCTCTGTTCCGGCAAAACTCATGAGTCGAAACGATGCCTCCGAATCTCTTCTCCCGCCTCGTCCAATCTGGCGATAATCGATCCTCGTATGACCGACTAAGGGACGAACACGATGACGATGTCGAGAGTAGAGCTGGTCTAGCCTTAGACGAAGAGAATCTAGCCCATCATTTCCGCGGCGATGAACTTGATCAGGCCGATCACCTCGGTCTTGCAGATAGCCCTGTCTCTGCTCCCCATAGCCCTGTTGCTGGCCTAAGCGAAGCCCGTCGTGGCACTATAAGAACAAGTAGACGGGATACGAGACCACGATGGCTTATGCCTGAAGATGACGGAGATAATGACGTCCCCCCATCCCTCCTAGTAGAAGGTCCCGATCCTGGCACGTCCAGGCCCAATACACACAGGCCCAGCCCTCAGCAGACACGAAATGCCGGAAGACAGACTTCAAACAGAAGAATACAGGCGCAGTGGGAAACTGCGCAGGCACATCAAAGATTGCATCAAGATGAAGAATATGGTCCATCAACCGGTCAACGTCAAGCAGGCGGCAATACGAGGAAAGCAGGGTTTGCCGGTAGTCCTAAAGATAAGGCTATGTTCAGATGGGCTAATGTCTCCAATCTCGACGTCTTCATTCGGGATGTATATGACTACTACCTCGGAGCAGGAATGTGGTGTATTCTGCTCGAGAGGTTTCTACACTTACTGTAAGCCACTTTTGACCCTCTGCTCTGTTATACTTTATGGGCTAACATTTGACAGTAAGGTCGTATTCGTTGCGACCCTGCTCACTCTGTTGTCACAGTGTATAGACTACAGCAAGATTCGGGAGAGTAAGAATCTATCACAGATCATGATCCCTCAATGTACGAAGCACATGTGGGGAATCTGGAACTTGAGTCTTTGGGTTTGTAGTTTCTACTTCGTATGGAAGACCATCCAGTGGATCCTTGACATACCTCGCTTGCTACATATTCGCGATTTCTTCGTCTATCTCCTGGAGATTCCTGACGAGGACATGCAGACCGTCTCATGGCAGGATGTGGTGTCAAAGATTACGGCCCTTCGTGATGAGAATGTCAAGACCGCTACCAACATTACGCCGTCACAACGACGCTTCCTATCTAAGCAACTAGGACAACACATGGCTAGTCAGTCTAAAGAAAGGCTCGACGCTCATGACATTGCGAACAGGTTGATGAGACGAGAGAATTATATCATTGCGCTCTTCAATAAGGATATCCTGGATCTCACAGCGCCGATTCCGTTCTTGCGAAATCGACAACTATTTTCAAAGTCTCTTGAATGGACAGTTCAATTTGGAGTCCTAGATCTTGTTTTTAACGAAGGCGGCCAGGTTCATCAACGTGTCCTCAAATCCGATCATCGTGGGCATCTCAGCAGAGAGATGCAGACGAGGTTCGCTTTTGCAGCGGTGATGAATCTCCTCTTCGCTCCCTTTGCTGCCTCCGCCCTCGTCATTGACTTCATCTTTACGTACTATAATGTGAGTATCCCCTTGGATCATTCAGCCTCCGCACACTCACATATAATTCATAGGAATTCAAAACCAATACTTCGTCTCTCGGGGCGAGACAGTACACACCACTCGCAAGATGGAAATTCCGCGAGTTCAACGAACTACCACATCTATTTGAGGAACGGCTCAATATGTCTTATCCTTTCGCGAAACACTACATTGACCAATTCCCAAAGAAAAAGACAGAGTCGGCCGCCCGAACCGTCCAGTTCTTTACAGGCGCCCTACTCGCCGTTATGGCTATCGTAGGATTCTCTGACCCGGAGATGTTTGTGGAATTCGATATATTCCCTGGAATGAATGCGTTGGCCTTTGTTGCACTCCTAACGACGACATGGGCTGTGGCTCGGGGAATGATATCTGAAGAGAACGATGTGTTCGATCCTGAGTTTGCGATGCAAAATGTCATCGAATACACGCATTACCAGCCAGATCAATGGAAAGGCCGACTTCACAGCTACGAGGTTAAAGCGGAATTTTCCGAGTTGTACAAGGCGAGAATTATCATCTTCCTCGAAGAAATCCTAGGTGTGCTGGTCACACCCTTGGTGCTTTTCTTCAGTTTGCCCAAATGCAGTGACCAGATTATCGACTTCTTTCGCGAGTTCACCATTCACGTCGACGGCCTGGGCTACGTATGCTCATTTGCCGTCTTCGATTTCCAAAAGGATCAGCGTACCTCAAAACCCCAGCAAGGCAACATGAACGATGCCCGCGAAGACTACTACGCCACCAAACATGGGAAGATGCAAGCTTCGGTACACGGGTTCCTCGATAATTACGTCTACCATCCTAGAACCGGACTTCCGGGCTCTCATGCCTTGGGACCTGCTGGCCGCCACCAGTTCCATCCCCCGCCTGCCTTCCCGGGTTTAATGTCACCAACGCTCGCCGCGGACATGCGCTCCTCACGTATAGGGCGTAGCGAACGGCCCGGAGGCCGAGTACCGTCCGGAACTCAACAAGCAGGACGGACACCCCGCTTCGGGCCAGCCGTCGCTCCATCCCCAATGGCCTCCATGCTCCTCGATCCCCACCATCAGCCCTCCGCCTCCTTCATAGGCACAGCCCCTGCAAACCGCACCCCGCAGCGCGCGCGCCAACAACGCGGCCTTGGCGTGGGTCTAGGCGCGTACCAAGGAGACAGAGACATCATCGAGGAATCAATGGAAGATGGTGCTTCGCGAAGCGTGATCCGTAGACAGGATACGGGCTACACAGACGACGGCGACGTGGAGGAGAGCGTAGCCAGGCTAGGGGAGTCCACGTGGGAAGGCTCACCACGGTACGGACTGAGTAGGGAGAGCAGTGCTGCGACGGATGGAGCTGACGAGGGACCCGGTGTCGTGACCATGCTGAAGCAGTTCCAGCAGGTACATATGGATAGACGGGGAGTTATGTGATGGGAGTGAAGGGAAATGTTTACTCCCACTTTAGGTACTTGAATTGCTTAATCCTCCTTACTTGGATCGGGTAAGATAGCCGGCGAACCAACATGGAAGAGAGTAACAACGTGGGATACAGAGGCAGGATAAGGGAACGGAGTTTATGGCACTACACGGGTTATCATGTTCTATCAGGGTCGCTTTAGGTCAGCATTGCAGAAATACCATACTACACTCAGTAAGGATACGAATAGATATCGACACGACACCTGTTAGCGCACCAAAGCTTTAAGCACGAAATGTACCAAGAATAAGAAGCCCAAACCCCGATTATTTATTGACAGTGATTATGGATATATGGACTCACTCTCTTCAGATAAGAACTCCTTGATATTG
Organism: Hypoxylon sp. CO27-5; assembly: GCA_002120305.1. Lineage (NCBI taxonomy): Eukaryota > Fungi > Ascomycota > Sordariomycetes > Xylariales > Hypoxylaceae > Hypoxylon > Hypoxylon sp. CO27-5. Next base: position 70,414 of record KZ112437.1, on the reverse strand, counting down.
TCGGCTTACGGAGTCCCCATAAACCTCTTTTTATACCTTACGCAACAGCCTTATAAGAGTAAACGTTTCACGATTATTTCGTCATTATGACAATGACCTAGACTGTGCATCACAGAGAGGTGGTCATAATTTAACCTAGCTTACTAACTATGACTATACGACTCATGATGGACAATCTAAGGCCGCATATTTTCGCAAAGCCTATAATGGCTGTCACGTGGGTGTCAAATGAGCTGAGGACTCTGATTACGCTGCTGAAATGAAACCCCGGAAATTCAAATGCAATTATGACTTTTATCCCCAACCACCGATTGTTGTTGATAAGAAGCTACGAGACCTATACCTGTAGCTATACCCCAGATCTAGAGATCTTTCTTTTTCTCCAAACCGAAGCTATGCACTGCAGAACTGTTGTCCTTTTGTCCTTTTTGATGCTGCCCCTTTTAAATAGTTGGAAAAGTCTCCTTTTCTATGATCACCCTTCTATAAATGCGATCAATTAGCTGTTTGCACATTTTGTTGCAGATTCAGATGAAAACTGCGGATAATGGAATCGGCATCATCAATGGCAATCGGCCGTACATCGGCCAATGCCTTGATCTTGGCGGTGCTGCGAATTCCCAGTCAGTTATTGCCTTTCGTTACGTCGAGTAGGAAGAGGACATACCATTCCTTCACTTGTTCATCTGTCATTGACAAGCCAAGTTGCGTCACTCGAGTCTTCACTGCATTCCATCCAGTCAATCTGGAGGCGAAGTGGACATAGCGTGTCAGACCGAAATCCTCTGGGTTAAGGATTTCATAGGTGGAGGGGTTGTTGAGGATGGCTTTGGCACTATAGCAATCGACATTAGCAGTGTTCTTCCCTGGTGTATTCATAGGGATTTGTTATCAGGATGTGAGAGAGGGGAGCAGAATCCGCTTACTGGATACCAGCCTTGTGAGTGAAGGCACAGAAACCGGTGATGGGGTTGTTGAAGGGAGTGTTGATCTCTACCGCCTCAGCAACCATATCCTCGATCTAGAATGCGTCAGCTCAATTAGTCTTATATGAAGATATGTGTATATTTAGCTTACCTCCTTGATCATGTTGAGCTTGTACTTGCTCTTGACATATTCGGGGCTCGTGACCACCATTCGTGCCAGGAAGCCACCAAGGGGAGTGATGCCATTGCGCTCACCAACTACATCGCATTAGCAAGACCCATCCATTATAAATACCACTGCCACTCGTTTATAATTGGAATTACTTACTTCCCAAAACACTGGTGTCCACATGGGTTGCGCCGGCCTCCAAAGCGCAGAATCTAGAACCAAGTCAATAACAGAGTCCATATATGTTTCGATACGAAGACCTACGCATTAGCAATGGCACAGCCCGTGTCGTTGTGGAAATGTGTCTCGATGTCGCAGGCTGATAGACAAGTTAGTAATTGCAGTCTGGGGGAGGAATATTGTGCCAACTCACAAACCACACCCCTCAACGTTCGAACGAGCTATATCTAATCGTTAGAAAGATCATAAATCCAAGGGTGTAGAACAAGCCTACCTCATACACCTGGCGCGGACTAGCGCAACCAACGGTATCGGCGATACCGACACGATTTACGCCGACCTTGTCCACGGCATTGTAGAGTGACAGAAGATCTACTAGATCTGATCGGAAAGAGTCCTCGCTCGAAACTATTCCCTGTTAGTAGCAAATACCTACTACAATAAGGGACAGCTAACATACATCGAACCTCGATGCCCTTGGATTTGACATATTGCACGACTTCCAGAGCCGCCTTGGTGATAAAAGCCATATCCTTGCCGTGGCTGTGTTCCCGGAGGAAGTGTGATGTGCCGATGACGATATCTAAACCATCAACACCAGTGTCGATGGCCATCTGAACGTCTCGCATATCGCAACGGACGTCTATGAGTCACGTTAGAAGGCAAAGGATATATAAACCTCGCCCATGACTTACGTGTTAATATCTTAGCCTTCGGAGAGTGTTAGTCAAGACTTTGCGATAGAAGAATATTAGGGATCGCACCTTGAGTCCGAGCTTGCAGATTTCGATACAGTCTAATCGAGATTGCTCCGAAGCGGCCGGGGATGTGAGCTCGATGTAATCGACACCGAAGGCATCGAGAGCTGTTAAAAAAAATACGATTTAGCAAGCGGTATATCAGTAACGGCGAGGAATATTCGGCATACCCTTGGCACTAAGAAAATGTTGTCAGTAAAGCACAGAGGAAAGGATCAAGTGATACGTACATGTTGATCTTGGTTTGCGTGTCGAAGTAGGCATTGGCGAATTGCTCTCCCTCTGTGTGGGTTGTTAGGATGAGTAGAAATAGATTCGAGGCATGGTAAAGGACGAACCTCGAAGAGTCGACTCGATAATCTTGAATCGGCCTACGTTGGACAGAAACTCGCCGGGGTTGGATTGGTAGGGATTGTTACGGCGAATAGCGGGCGTTGTGCCATTGGTACCGTTGGTGCCGTTAGCATTTGTGCCATTGGTGCCCTGGGGAGAACAATGGTCAGCTCAGTATTGGAATCGGACTCGAAAAACATACATTGCTGGCCGCGGAGTCGTTTACTTCGCACATCTTTGCTTTGGTGATTGAGAGATGAAGAAGAAAGATGGGGAAGAACCGTCGCCTCTTGTATTTTTGTTTGGGAAGAAAATTCTTGAGCTTGCAATGAATCACAGTTACCTTGTACCGTTCCCCACGCCCGCCGATCGTCGGTTCCCCAGTTCAGGGTCGCACCGCGTTACCAAGTCACTGCAAGTAAAAATATTTTCGACCATTCGCGGGGCAATCACATGACTGTATTCCATTTAAATCCCTGCAATCGGTTTAGGCTAGTATATAGTGACGTATAAAAAACTAGAATTGGCCAATCATATACGGCAAATGGAGATCCGTCACTCAGGTCCCGCCCTGCAGCAAGTCGGATTAATGCATACGCACACCAACCCCACCATCCTCTTCTGGATATGGGAATAATTAATTACTTGGTAACCAAAAATGCCGTGACAGGTGAGTCACAACCAAAGAAGGGGAAAAAAAAAAAAAAAAAAAAAAAAAAAAAAAAAAAGGAATTGCGGCCCCGGACTATAAGGAAGAGCCTAATTTAAGTTTCAAGTATTAGTCTATACGTAAGGTAGATAACTATTTTTAAACAGGCAAGACGCCATTGGTAAATGTCTAAGAATGAACGTTTATTCGATGCTATGTTGGTAAGGTACGGGGAGTGACATATTTCGTTATACACTAACGACAAGCACAACCCCCTCCTTGTGAGATCCAAGCCCAGCAAAGTAAGGAGTCTAGCCTGCAGATATCCGGCATAACGGATGCCCAACTGTCCTACGCAGGTTATGGCTGATATTCTAACAACAATGGCTAGTAAATCTCTACGGTACCAAGATATGTAGCATAGGTAAACTATGGCTGCGCTTGTGATAGAATAACCGAAATATTCCAGAATTACCTTATACATGATTTATCATCTATCAGTTAAGTAAACCTCCAAGGTTAACTTTTCCGTATATATCATGGACAAAGCCTTGAGCAACACCATTGATAAGCGTGTCCATGCCGATCTGTTTATTGTCACTCCATGTCACGTAACTTGTGGAACCAATGCTCTCGTAGTGCCATTTCGCAAGAACGGGATAACAAGATGCTCACTCCCAAAGTTATCAGGAAATTGTAATATATATGTACTATAATAATAGAGGTTGAGACTTATTAGTTAAGGTAAATGAGACCCTGCGTTAGGATCCTAGCGATTGCAATAGACATGGTGAAAGTCATAAATCTAGCTTGGAATGTTCTTCTCCAAGTTGTCTCACTCCATACTCAAGAAAGCACCCGGGTGGTAACCTTGGTAGTACAGTATCCGTTTCCATGAAGGTGTGCCACAGGTAAAGCGGCATCTAAACAATGTCTTACAAATTTCCCCCTCCACTCGTAAATGCATACTTACCTACAGACAACTCGGGAGGCGTTATCCTTCACATATGCACACTGACATGATTAGTATTTATATAAACTTCATTCCTATGATTTAAGTTGATTAGTTCATGAGAGTATAACGCTAGTGACACTTCATCCATCACGAGGTCTAGTAAACTACTACTATGCTCCGACTTTCAATGGCACCAAATGTTTTGAGAATATAAGTGTCGGCAAGTAGACTGTGAGACGCCGTTCTGCGGGACTTGGAAAACCTGTCATGCGTAACATGATTGTTCCCGCTGGTGATATAAGTGTATCATTGATGGTTCGATTGATCTCATTGACGGTGATGAACATACGTGCTAGGACGCACGAGTACGTCCCACTAAGCTTAGAAAGCATACCAAGTTTGAGTCTATGTTCGGCTTCGACACTGTTCTTATCGATTCTTAGTCCCGTAAGAACCTAACGGTATCATCAATAAAAACATTATTATCGCTTGGCGAAATGTCTACTGGAGAAGCTTTTCCTGAGTGCTAAACATCATAGATGGATGGATTCGTCTTGAGGTAATGGGGAATTGATAGGCTGTATTGATGAGTTTCAAAGAAAACAATAAAGTGACCAGTAAGGATAATAAAGGGTAATTGTACTGGAAGGAAATAACAAGTAAAAGAAAAAGATAGAGAGTGACCGATATCGATACCCCGTAAAAGTAATGTAAAAGTAATCGGCCTTCGGAGATACCGGGTGTAGAATCTAGGCAACACCATATATCCATGCCTATTTTGGAATATATGTGTAGCATATAGTAAAGGTTTGATATTTTCCAGTCAATTTTAAGCAAAGAGGGCAATGAGGGTACTCTTAAATAGGTGCCAAGGAGACAAAATCGGGTATTCCGAATAATCATCCACCATCATACGATAATTGTCAGATCGAATCTGCAACCCCAGATTCAGCCCAGATTCAAGGCTGCGCCTTGCAGAATACCTTACGATCGGGTCTGATGAAAGATTGACGAGATTGTCGACATGGAAGGATTCTAGAACTTATGTGAAAACGCGCTACTCGTGAACGTGGCGTTTCACGACTGGTAGATCAATGCGCTGTTTATATCCTGACAAACAATACTTTGCCAGAAGACAGATATGTCTATTAAGAACGTGCTTAGTTGGCATAGTGGAAAGTTCTATGGGTGTAGTAGGTGAAGTCAAATTAGTATGGTACCTGTATTCAGAAGAGCTCATTTTTGAACGATGTACAATTCCAGCAAGCATATAGCAATCATGGTCGAAGCAAACGATTAGACAAACCTGAAGACAAAGGTTTTGGCATACGGTGGGCTCTAAAAATTTCTAAAAAGGAATGCGCACTCGTGCTTCACGCCTAAGCAGGCACTTGGACTATCAGGCAATTGCTAAAAGCCGTATATATATAGATTTGAATATTGAATCAAAGATAAGGAGCATGGGGGCTACAAAGGTGCCATGTGGAATTCAAAGTTTCGTACCGTACCTTATCTGATTGATAAGTGGCGCCGGATATCAGATGTACCAAACTACCGGCGAAGTTTATTAAGCACAAGCCACATCCTAGCAATAGCTTCAGCCTCGGCACATGGGGCGGACACCCGCACTGGCTACACTAAACCCAATGTAGATGGAGCGAACCTGAAGCAACCAACCCTCTGGACGGCCCCGAACTTGGTTCTCCGTACCCCTGTAAGCCGACCTCCGAATTGCGCAGATATGAATTTTGGAAAAAAAAGTGTCCATGCACATGCACCTACGACCTGTACTGTACTACCAATTCACATACGTATTTGAGTCTGGGAAGATTTTCCACCTTCATAACCTAACACTTCTCATCATCACAATTGTTGCGCACACCAATCTTGAGAATTTATTCCTCAAACCTAGACTTCCGCCTTTCTGACTCGAGCGCACTCTTTGTGACCCGCTTTGTTCCTTCATATCCGCATCATCGCCGAGTTATCACTTTGTAATATCTCGCATTTACGAATACGGATAACCTCGCATTCCCTTGGTAGCGATATCAGCGGCCAACCTTTCCAACTCTAACCCGTGCGACCGTTTCCTCCCGACCCTTCCTATCCGCAACCCTGGCGCTCCAACCCAAGGCCTTCGGCGAAGGCTCTTCAGCTGTGGCCAAAATGGCCCAGCCAACAATCGTCGAGCCCGTCGAGGACTACGAGTATGTCTCCCTTTCCTATTGACTACCTAAGAAGACAGATACTGTCGTACGGATGTGCAGATGCTGATGTTAGATTAACTTGCTAGCTACGAGTCCCTCCCACCGAACTTCTCCTTGACCCAGAACATGGCCGCTGGCGCCTTCGCAGGAATAGCCGTATGCTTCAACCACTCTTATTTAAGAACGTTTTCGTAGGTATTAACAGTATGATAGGAACATACGGTTATGTATCCGATTGACGCGATCAAGGTGCGCAACTTTCAATTCCTTCCCGACTGCCCGCCTCGGAGCTAACCTAAATATAATGTAGACCCGAATGCAGATTATAAACCCCTCCGCAAACGGTGTCTATAAGGGTATGATAGAGAGCACCATGCGCATAGCGACAGGGGAAGGGGTCTTGAAGCTATGGCGAGGAATGTCTAGTGTTGTCGTCGGTGCTGGTATGTTATCTGAAGGAGCTTAGTAAGGACCATTTCTCACCATTGCGACTATTAGGACCTGCCCATGCCGTGTACTTCGCCACATATGAGGCCGTCAAGCATCTGATGGGCGGCAACAGAGCCGGTGTTCACCATCCTTTGGCCGCAGGTGAGACCCATATACCTCAATTTCAACCCGATGTCTCGGACCCAGGTTTCTAACGTCTCTTCTTCCAGCTACGAGTGGAGCTTGTGCGACCATAGCCAGCGATGCTCTTATGAACCCTTTCGATGGTAAGTTGGGTGCTAATCACCACTTTTAAGATGCTTGGTTCCCTTTTCTAACTGCCGACTGCAGTGATCAAGCAACGCATGCAGATACAGAATTCTAGCAAGATGTATCGATCCATGACCGATTGCGCACGTTATGTCTACAAGACGGAGGGTATCTCCGCATTCTACGTCTCCTACCCGACCACCTTATCCATGACGGTTCCTTTCACCGCCCTCCAGTTCCTTGCCTACGAATCAATATCTACGGCTATGAACCCCACAAAGAAGTACGACCCGTTTACGCATTGTATGGCGGGTGCTGTTGCTGGCGGATTTGCCGCCGCTCTGACCACCCCCATGGATGTAATCAAAACAATGTTACAGACCCGTGGTACCGCAACGGACCCCGAATTAAGGTCTGTGAACGGGTTTGTCGCTGGTTGCAGACTGATGTATCGGAGAGAAGGTCTACGTGGGTTTTTCAAAGGCGTTAGGCCGAGAGTAGTCACAACAATGCCGAGCACTGCCATCTGCTGGTCGGCTTATGAGGCCTCAAAGTAAGTGCACTTTGATTGCCTTTCTACGCTTAGAACTATATCAACTAACATTTTGATTGTAGGGCCTATTTCATTCGGGCCAACTCGACGTCGTCGTGATGAGAGAGGGTTAAATGCAGGAGTGCAGTGTGATTTTCTTGAGGTAACCACGATGTCTCCATAAATCGGCTTCCTTTCTTGCCGATCTTCCCGTGGTCAGTATTATCTCCGAGGGACACGACCGAAGCCGAGACTGTAAGCACCATCAACCCGCTTTTGGCACAACTTGGCTGCTTGGGCACCCAGGCTTACGTGCCTAGTGACACATACGAAACCTTGGTACCTACTGTTGATTCCACGGGCTTCACCGAGCCTTCCGCGGGGGCATCCTAGGGAAATCTTGAAAGATACCTAAGTTTCCAGGATAGCCTTTGCCCTGTTGGAGTTTGCGTGGGGTGTCCGTGGATTTCCGATTTCCCTCGTTTCCCGGGCGATCCAAAAAGATATTTGTCGAGCAATCGGAAAGAAAAGGGAATGAATAAAAAAAATATTCTAAAAAACCGGAAGGGGTGTCTGGTTAGACATCGATTGTACATAGGACTTGCTTGACTTTTTCGTATTTCGTCTCTCCGACATCGCCAGACCGGCCACTCCATAGGTTGGAGAGAGAGAGGGGATACTCAATGATAATGGCAAGGGCATTTCGTGAAAAAGAAAGAGACGGCGTTCTGACCTTACTGACTTCCTTTCCTCTAAAGTCGTTTTTTTTTCCCTTCGCTCATGATGGCGGTCGATGTGCAGGTAGGCGGGTTTTGCACAAGGCCTTATGAATGAGGGAAGGGATTCTCTATTCGGTTGAAAACTCCCCGTGTACAATTATAAACTAGGTCTAGGTCCGAGGGTGTGGCATCATGAATGAAGGATACAAAGAACGTCGATTTTACGTTCGGCATATCAACACGATTTTTTTTTTCAACTCTGTGACCTTATTTCCTCCTTGCGAATGGCTATTTTTTTTCTTGTTATGTCTGTCCGTCTTCCATTCTACTTCGACGCCGAAGTAAGGCCAGGTCTCTTGTGTCTCCTCTCTATGCCCACCCCTAGGGTTTGTAAGTGGTTGACGACATACAAGGCACTATCAGAGGTACTCATCGCCCCCATACGACCGAGGAATATGATATGTAGCTTCTCGGGAGAAGTAGATAGGCACATCCCTACGCCAACAGAATATGATGTTAAAATGCAAAAATGAATGTGTCACTCGATGACGATAAGGAGGCGGATTAAAAAGAAGCAATGTTGAAGAAAGGCTTGGACTTATTCGCTACCGACCTTGCTCCATGTCTCTGATTCGGGTCTGATTTGGGTTTAAGACATGATATCAAATATAGCAACTGGCCATTCATACATGAGGTAAAGTAATGAAGTCATCATCTTAATCGCGAGGACGGGAAATGCATATCTATGTGAATTCGGTTGGTTGGGAATCGGAAAGCACTTTATTTGTCTACCAATGAAGCAATTCCGACGATTTGACACGCATGCCCTTAATGCAGTACACCACACCGCTCCAAAACCAACGTTAGGCGGACTCGAACAATACGGCCGTATCGAAGATTACAGACAATATGGCGGAGGATGGGGCGTATCTCATATAGCCAAATTATATGCTCGGATATGAAAGTACCATATCTTGAAAAATTAAACGGGATATAATATTTGGTACCATGTGCTATTAGCACTATGCACAATATATGCATCTTAAAAACTCCACCAACTCCAGCCATCCATTGGCGTTCCCATGCAAAACATATCTCTTCTTTCTTTCTCTACGTCTAATATTCTTAGCCGAAAGGGAACCCACCAGGGAATCCACCACCACCAGATCCAAACTTGAACTGGAATTGCTGGCCGCCACCCTGCTGGAACATGAAGGGACCGTTACCGCCTCCGAACGGATGGCCCTGCTGGAAGTTCGGCTGCTCGTGAGAGTTGGGGTCGTCACCCCTGTCGAACCTCGCCCTTAATTCTGGGTCGCTTAGAACCTCGTACGCTTCGTTGATGCTCGCCATCTTCTTCTCGGCCTCCTCCTTGCTTAGCCCTTGCTTAGCCGCCTTGTCGGGGTGGTGGATCTTGGTCAGCTTGCGGTAAGCGGATTTGATCTGTCGCTCGTCCGCGTCATGGGACACGCCCAGGATCTTGTAATAATCCTTCGTCTTGCTGCGCTTGAGAGCTACTTGAGCTTTCTGCATTAGGGGGCTGATGATATTGTTCTTATCGGGTCTGAGCTCTGCGGCCTTCTTGAGCGTCGCAATGCAGGGGTCGAATTCCTCGGCATCTAGTTGCGTTTTGGCTTTGTACATGAGCCCGTAGAAGGAATTCTGATCCAGCTCAAGGGATTTTGGACAGTAAGTACTGGCCTTTTTGCCATTCGCCTGTGGACAAATTAGCGACTGTTCTATCAAGAGCCCCGGAAAAGAGATTGTAATACCTCATAGTAAGCCTGGCAAGCGGTCTCCACCAGTCTAGCCAGCAATGTGTTGGGTGCGCGTTGCGGGATGATGCCCTGTTTCTTGAGCTCCTTGACCTGCTCCTCCACCTCGTTGATCAGACCCGGTTCATTACCAGACGGCACCAATAGCTTAACACCGCTCATGGGCTGATTCCTCTCAAGGGCTTTGTTAACTTTCGCGAATGTCTTATCAATGTTCTTCTCTTGCTTCAACAGCTTCTTACAAGACTTAGACTCGGGGTCGGAGTGTAGACACTTCTTGATCTGGTTCATTCCCTGCTCCAAGTCTCCTAAACCGTAGAATGTGATGGCCGAGATCTGTAGATGCGGAGTGGTATCGCCAGCCTTCATCTGTAGGATATGGTGTAAGTCGCTCATTCCCTCTTCGACGTCTCCTTTTTCAAATCGACACTTGACGCGCAGTTCACGGAGGTTGGGCGCTCGGTTTGCGACCATGATGGCCTCTCCTGCCTGACTTATACACTCTTCCCAGTTTCCCTTCTTCGCGGCCGCCTCTGCTATCTTAGCAGCGCCTTCTGCCTCAACCAGTCTGTCAAATTCGGGAGAGCCTGGCTTCTGCTTGGCTAAGAGATAATGTTCTTTTGCCCCAGCCCAGTCGGCACTCTTGGCCTTGAGCCTGCCAAGCTGAAGGTGTGCGCCTTCGAAGTCCGGTTTTAACTCGAGGACCTTGTTGAAATCCGAGGTAGCTTGCGGTGTACGACCGAGAGACAGATAAGTGGTGGCGCGTTTGAAGTACGTCAGGTAGTCATTCGGATCTCGCGCAACAGCGGCATCGTAGTAGACCAACGCTTCGTTCGTTTCGCCTTTAGTTAAATGCGATTGCGCCGAAGAGAGGAGTGTCGAGATGGGAGTATCAGCGGGTATATCAGATGGGGAGAGGGCTTGAACAGAGGACAGCGCGGTGGCTGCGAGGGCCAGCTTAAATAGAGAAATATACATGGTGACGCGATGGACGATGCAGACTAGACGGGATTATTGCCCGTAGGCGCGTACGCCGTCAGGGATTAAATGATTGAAAAGGCAAGCAGTGGTGTACAGGATCAGTAGGAAACAGGAAAAGGAAGTGACCGGGAAAGGCAAGACGCTTAGAAACTAAGGTCAAAATTGGTGAACAATAGGATAAAGAGATGGATGGCTTATAAGAGTCTATCGATTCGAGACTTCAGGCGGAAAGATTAACAAGTGGCTACTACAAGTATCTAGCAGAATCTGCTAGATGAGTACTTTGCAAAGTAGCTCTATTATTAGGGTGGTGTTAAGTATATGCTAAACAAATACACCCCTGCATTGACAAGCTGGCCACTTCTACAGCAACAGAACAAGCTCTACCGTAAATGACCCGGATCAAGATAACGCGCCACATATTAACCTTTCCCAAAAAGGTAAGAGGGGTATAAATCCATGAACTTGCCGGGGGGGGTCTGCCCCATCATTACGCACTACGGGACACTACATCCCTGCCAGTCGCGTGTAGGTATTGTACATACGTACTCCGCGTTTCTTCAACACCTCTATTCCAATTTTGATACTTTTCTTCATATACAACTGTGTATGTACTTATCGATTACACATTCTACTACCAAGATGTCATGAAATAAATGACAGCCTCTTCTTTCTAAATATCTCATACACACATACACACGCACACGCACTCGCAATGGCTCACCTAGCCCCCTTAAACACCGCCTCGTCCACCTCCACCTCCCAAGCAGCCATCTTCTCCCCCTCGGTCGCCCGTGCCGCCGCCTCCACAGCAAAGGACTGGTCCTACGTCGACAGCTGGCTACGGAGCAAATACGCCGGATCCTCCATCAACCGCGGCCGACCACCGTCCTTCGAGCGGAATCCAGAAACCCTCAAAGCCCTACTCGCCCTCGCTGCCGCGAATGAGGCCGCAGACGAGGACCGCGAGCAGCTGGCTCGTGTCGAGGAGGCCGCCTTAGTTGAAGTCCGGGCCAGCGAACGGGAGCAGGAAGTCAAACGTCAGAGAGTAGAAGCAGAGCAGCAGCAGCAACGGCCAAACGAATCGGGATCTGTTGCGATAGATGGCGAGCTCCTGGCCTCGGACCTCCTAGAGGCCATCGAATCGAACCTCAGCAAAGACGGCAAAGTTGCCCTGGATGCCATGGCCAGCATGGCCGTCGACCTCGGCGTCGCGTACCCCACGCCCGAGACTCTAGGTGCCAAATTCGTCGAGCTGCAAGGCCGAGCCCTGGAACTAGAAGACAGCATCGAGCGCGTGAACCTGCTGCAGCGGTACCTGGACCGGGAGTCGGCGCGCATGGAGTCCTTCCTCGAGGAACTACACCACGGCGAGGCCTACCAGCCGGCGCCCGATCTAGCTAAGCAGAACCTGGAGCTGCAGCGCAAGATCAAGGGCATGACGGCCAGGATCCCCGAGCTTAAACAGCAAGTTATATCATTAGAGAAGACAGTCGGGTTGCCGAGACTTACTGTCGAAGATGTTAGGAAGGAGGAGGAGGCGTATTTGGAATTATTGGCTCGGAAGAAGGATCTCGACGTGCAGGTCAGGGCCTTCGCTGGTCTGCCGCCCGACGTCGAGGCAGCGCGTATGGAGCTAGAGGCCCTTCGCGCCGAACTGCGGGACGCGACTGAGCAGAGAGATGAGAACTTCGAGAAATTAGTAGAGCGAGAGAGTCCTGTCAAGAGTAGGAGGAGACCTTAAAGAGAAGTGCTACGTTTGGTAGTCTGTGAAGCTGTGTAGTATAGACGCCATTGATATTAAAAATTCTCTATACCCCAGGTATTCCACTATGCGGTTAAAAGTAGCTACTCATACAGAATATGACGTCTCGCCGCCCATGCAAAGAGTCTTCTTGATAGGCCACCTATATCGTGTACCTTTCCCATCCTCTATGTTAGCGTATGCAAATGGCCGCCAAACTCCAGCAATCGAACTATGACGAACTATGACGAACTACAAGGCTATTGCTGCGATCGTTTCCCTCTGCCCGAGACTGATGCACCGAGTCTACCGAATTGCCTTCCTAGGCCTGTACGCTTCGGCGGCGCGGGGGGTGCCAAATCTTTCGGTGGTACGGCCGGACTGGCCGTAGGCCGTGGTGTTTCTTTCTCCGTGATACGTAATCCGCTAAAGTCTGGTCCATCATCGAGTCCGCCTCCATCCATCATCCTTTGCGCCCGTCTTGCCTTGTCTTGCACGCTTCTGAACTTCTCTAGAAGCTGCTCCCATCGGATCATACCATCTTCACGGCCCTTGCCCAATCTGTTTGGCCGATCGTAATTTGACGCGCCAGGTGTAGTGACAGAACTAACAGCAGAAGAAGCATGAGTGTCATGGACGCTTTTAGGACGAGTGTGACTTTGAAAAGAAGAAACAGTATCGGCCACTGAGCCTTGACGAGAGTGTGTAGGGGTAGGGGTAGAGGTAGAGGCAGGTGTAGAAGTAGAAATAGAGGATGGTACATACGGTCTAGGCCCGATCTGCAAGAAGCCGACCGAGCTTACACTGTTCAATCTGTTCTTGAGGGCAGCGAAAGCAGAGGATTGCGGTAAAAGCATCAACAGTCCGTACAGACACTTGTAGAGGTACGGATACTTCTCAGGCTCGAGAAGCTGGAGTCGAAGATCTACAGTCTTATTATCAGTATTTTGAATGGCTATAGGGCCGCTCCTCGACGACTCACAGGTGAAAACGGGTGACTCGATCAGTTGGACGAGCTTATCGATTTGGATGAGAATGTTTACCGTCATCTCGAGTTCCGCGCTTGTATATTTGTCAGCACCTTGTCCACTACCAGAGTTCGGTACTTACAAGATTTGCAAGAGGTTGTATGCGGCCTCGTATGCTTGAGCAAGTAGACACAAGGAGAAGGTAGCAACGGCATTATAACACCAGGAACGAAACAGGGCGACGAAGAAAATTTGGCCGTCCTTTGAAATAGTCAGCGGAATGCACATTAGGTTATCAAGTATATAAAGGACGTTACCTTCGTCTCTAGGTTTCGCAACCTCTTCCTCAGGTCGGCTAACTCTGGGGCCGTAATAAGATTGTTGTTGAGGTTCTGCACCATGATGCTAGCAAACTCGACATCCTCTTCTTTCTCAATCGTCTCTGCCAATGTACGATATATCCTCTCGGGACTTAATGTCATACATAATTGGCGGATGATTAGATTTCCGCGCGTCTCCAACAGCTTCCTATCAGTAGAGAAAAGCTGCAGTAGACTGACCATAAAGTTAGAGAAGTAGTCGTCTTCACTATTCCTCGAGATCTGGGACAGCAACTGCAAATCTTTAGTAACGACTGCTTCTGCTGGGTCCGAGAGCGTCTTGAGAAGGGCAGGGAACGTCCCATCGTTGAAAGCAACGATTTTCCTCGGTGCCTTGCGATGCAACATGATGAGCCAAGTCAGCGCAGCAACCCGTGTTGCTTCGTGGTCATTCAAAAATAATAAAGTGAGAGAATTAACAGCAGCAGCATAATCCAAGTCTGGTTGAGGTTGGACGGACTGAGCGGGGGTAGGTGCTCGACGGTTTTGAGCCGGTGTAGGACTACGCAACTCTAAGTCACGACCGCTCGACAAAGAGGCCCGTGTACTAGACGCTCCCTCAGGTCGATCAGCGGTTGTAGGTGCGGGCACTCGTGATGCTGACTGTCCCGATGGTGCCTCAGATTCATCGGTGAGAGAGACAACATAGTCCATCAATGAAGTATTCACTCTCGCTGCAGCTTGTCTAATCGGCTCGACTCCGCTAGCCATTGCCGGGAGTAGATGGGCTAGAATCTTGGGGGTAAAGGGTAATACTTCTTCAGGACAGATATCTAGAAATGTTACTATCCAACGCAAACTCTCAAGGAGGCTGTCTTCTTCTGCTAAATATTAGAATTTGCTGCAGTGTCACCTAGTCAAGAACACTTACCCAAGGGAGAATCAAGAGTCGCGGTCAGGATCTCGAGGATGGCTTTGTAATTAATCTGAACATCCTGCCCCGGAATCCAGTCGTCTTCACTACTGACTTCGTCGTCTTCCTCGTTGGCAGTCGTAGACCCTGCTTCCTCAGCATCGTCCCTTTCCAGCTGCATACTACCGCTGTCAACAGAGTCTGCCCTCTTCCTCTTGCCATCTCCTTTTGACTTCTTGCTTTCCGCGATCCCCTTCTTCACCCTGGCAATCCGCTTAATCTCGTTTAAGAATTTATCCAAACAGGCTTGCGTAGCAGCATGAACATCGGCGTTGTTACCACTGAGAAACTTCAGCAAGCCCCCCAAAAACTCAGGCAGGTATGTAACAAGTTCAAGATCCGGAATCGAGTCAAGTAGAGTAATCCAGCCGACGAGAAAGGTCCTGGTAAATGGGTTCATAACCCATATTCGTTCTTTCAAGAGAGGAATGAAATCAGGAAGAGAGAATGCTGTTGGGGGACTTGGTTTTGGTGATGAGCTTTGGTCCGAGTCCTTCAACTCATAGGGTGGAGGCGGGTCAGTCTCAAGGACGGATACATAAGTTGCAGCTGATTCAGAGACGATATCCTTTATCAGACGGTCCAGAAGTTCGGCGCCATTCTTCACAGACAGCTCCGAGTCTGCTCCTAACTGTAGGGGAAAGAATAAGTATTAGATAGAAATTAACGAAGAGCGGTTAAGAAGAAGACGATACCTTGCACAATGCGTCAAATATATGATTAAAATACTTCAAGATTTCCCCCTTTGCGACCTTGGCGATATTATACATAGATTCGCAGGCGTAATACCGAACACGGGCATCTTGATCAGTGAAACAAGCCAGAACAGGCGGTACTATGACCTCGAGGTATCTTGGTAGTTCCTTCTCAGCGAGTCAGCTTAAGAAGTTCAACAGGTTACGGGAAGGGAATCACGTGGACCAATGCCCAAGTAAAGGAGACGTACTGGACCTAGAGCTATGGCGGCGGCAGCTAGGCCTATCAACCCTCCATTGCGAGCATGAGGCTGATGAACAGCATAGGCATATTCGTTGCACAACTGATCAAGGATATCAGAAACCCTTTTGTAATCCTTAGCTGCTACCAGCTCTCGAATAGAGCGTTCCAGTCTAAGCATCATTAGTTAACCAATCAGAACGGCAGTTACGTCACGAGCATAGGATGAAATGTGAAGCATACTCGAGGGCACCAGTCTTCCTCTTGTCGTATAGTTTGTCATTTAGAAGACGTTGAACGTTGGGCTCCATTGTTGCGTCCTCGTCTCAACTTGCGGGTCACGTTACCATGCTGTGCTAATAGGAAGATAAAGAGATTCATCCACTGCGAGGCGCTTCAAGGGGGGTATATGCGATTGATCAAGCGACCGGATGGACGAACCGAAAAGAAAGGGAAATTTCAGTCACGATACTGTTTGAATATTCTGTAGAGTATCAGGACTTATTAGATTAACTTAATAACCTTACCACTCAAAAGGATGTATTTAGTAGGGATCCTGGATTGGGAGAGAAAAGAACAAGGCTGAAGGAGATGAAGCATCGATGATGTACGTGCAGGGATTAAACAATTGGCGGGGCAGAAGTATGTACATACATACCAGCTGACCGTTGGAGGCTGACGAGGCTGATCTTTCTCTCTCGGGCATCTGATTGGGCCAGCTTCGATAGGTACTTGGTTATTAGGTAACGTGTGGCGTCTGTGCCGAAAATTGATAGGCCGTCGCGCTGGGGACAAGCTCTGGGTAGCTCCATATAGGCCCCGCGCAGCCCACGTAAGGTTAAACAGCTTGTTTCATTGTTACCTAATGTATGTACATCCTTAGGAACCTAACATGAACTCATACATGTACATACTACGTGTATGTACATGTATGTACCGTATACATTTATGTATACGCTTGTCGCGCTAAGAAGGAAAATACTATCTGAAACTACACATGTACGTATTTTCATACATCACTTTCTATACATTTTACATATAAGATACAAGCAAAAATGCGAGAGGATGGACATTGATGGTGGTAATTTGGTCCAATCCAACTACATATACTCACCTCTACCAATTACATAGTATACTATAGAAGTCGTAGCACATCCGCCCTTCTGCTACCCGGACAATGAGGCTATGATGATTTCTCCTTATATCGGCACATGAGCAGTGTTAGTTTCTAATAGCACCAGAGCCGATGAGATCCTTGTTCAGAATATGCAACGAGAGGGAGAGGAAAAGACTATTGCTCAAACAGCGCAAAGTGGCGTAGCCATAGGACCAAGCCACTATTTTCATATGTGCAACGCAGACAGATATCCCCGGCTTCAACGCTTTTAAATTGCTTTATTTACCAAACGGACGCAGTCAAAAGAACTCGAGGCTACCTAGGTATGTCTTCCCTACTCGCGGACAGATGTTAGTGATCCAACGATTGGTCGACTTTCTTTTGTTGCCGCTTCTGCCACACCGGTTGACCCGGTCGGGCGTATCCGTGCGCCCCCAAAGATAGGCGATAGGGGTTTCTTGCCTAACATTCTGTAGGTGGTCCTTTTGTCATCGAGCATCGCTGGTAAGGGGGGGGGGGGGTTTTCGGATATTTTACCGCGTGCAATAGTGTAGATCTAGCGATAAGAAACAGCAATCAAAGCATCTAGGATAGTGCAGCCCTAGATATATTACACTCCCCTAGCCATACTGCCGTGTAAGGTTTTCTTACATACAATGACGTATTGAAATCTGCTACTGATGAACTTCAGCGTGGCAATAAATTGCGGTTTGCTATGCTCAGAGTAGATGAAAGAAGAATGGCTATTGATAAAATACCTAGCTTATACATCGAGGTATCATTATCGCTATCTTGAGACAGACCTTTATTAGCAATGTCTTTGCCCCTGTAGAAATCAATATTTTTGCATATCAAAGCCAGGTTCGTTTTCAATGCTCAATTACAAAGAATATTGTCATCCAACCTTTGAAGCCTCCTAAACTAAAGGCAGGGCAAAGCCGACAATAAGCAATAACAGCTGCAACTAATTTCCATACGTCATGCTCAATTAAGAAATTATAACCGGTCAGACGGGATGGATTAGAGGTACGTTGTAGAGGTGTTGATCCTGAGAACGATAACAAGAGGCTATAACCCTCTCCCGAAAACCAACCATTCGCTGACACGAACCGCATGACAGTCATCCCCATTGCTTTACCTATGTTGTATAATTACCTTAGGTACAGATTTAAAGTGAAGCTCGCCCCCGTCTGTCCCGAGAAGTCCCGCATCTCGTCGAGGTTCGTGCAGCAACAGAAGTGACGTCGAAATCACCGCATAATTACCTACGCAGAAACTCCCCTGTACTCGCAGCCACTAACCAGCAATTCAACTACGGCCTAAGATTCTATCTTCAGCAAACCGAGATATCCCCAAGTGATCTATCACAAAAGGCCCGCCTAGATTGACCAGTTCCGAGGCCACGTCTTAGGTATCTAGGGCGGTGGGCGCCACGATTGCCCCCCCAACGTCGTCATGTACGAAGCTCAGGAGCTCCGTGATTGGACGGGGGTTGCCCCGGCGCATTCCTTCACTTCTCCTGGCCACCGTCACCTTTTTTTTGACCGGAGTCGCTCTTCCGCCTGGTCCTATCCGAGCCCTCGCCTTTTTGGTCCTTATTGTTCCGAGCGGCCATCTCTGCGCGCTTGGCGAAAGGATCCTACTCCAAGGTGAGTACCTGAACAGATCTTCAGGTGATGTAAGCATTACGTTCTTTCCGCGCGACTTAGCGATCCGCGCGGCTGATTTCTCATCCATCTTGCTCGGACCCATGCTTTTCACCTAAGACTAAGACGACAGGGAACAGGGATAGGGGGTTTGGGTTTTCGAAAGACGCCTTGTTCAGAACAGCCGTACAGACTGACGAGTATTTGCCAATAGTGAAGACTATAGCTTCGAGGGGACTGGTGAGCATGAGGAAGCGCGGCTGAATTCTGAAACCACGAGGCGTGGGTAGTATATATAGGCCGCCTGCGCCGAATACGAGTATAAGACCGGCGTAACGAGCCGTCTAAAGCTCTGGTTAGTACTAGTGATTAGACCGCGATTGCTTTTTTCCCCCTTCCTACTAAAGATATAGTGATTACACACATGGGGCAACGTCCATCTCCGCGTCAAGCATCTCACCGGTAGCGGGACCTGTCCCTTCAGCGGTATGCAAGGAAGGAAAGCTGCAGGAATCATGTCGGAATATGTATGGCCGTAGCAAACAACAATAGAGCAACTGGCATTAGGTAGGGTAAGATGCGAGGTGTCTCTACCAATCTCTTCATGAGGCCCAGATAACTAGTGGCTTGAAATAGATCAAGTCCCTTAGATCCGCATTGGTCGGTGAAGAGATACGCAATTCTCATGTTCTTTCAGTCATGTAGACATCGAGTAGGCATGATCCTTATCCATTCTACAAGGCGAGGCTAGATGCCTGCGAGGAAAAGCGACGAGACAACCACCATGTACCAACCTCGGATATCCACCGTGTTCCGACGCGTCATGCCTTATGACTTCACCGGCTTTTTGCGGCTTTCAAGCAACATCCTTCTACCCGTTGGAGGCTAATTCAAGACCGAGGGAGCAACAGATGTAGTAGGCAGGTGAAAGGGGAGGCAGGGGAACAAACCATTCATAGCCTCTCCTTTTGCTTGAGCTGACTATAGAAAGCTTAGGCTGAGACGCAAGGGATCAATCAGCGTTGCACAATAGCATTAATTTCAATATCTCTGAAATTGCCAAAATAATCTCACAACGACAATAAGCTCAGGCAGGCATGTCCCCTCGTCCGGTAGGGCACCAACGAGGTCAACTGCCCTCGCCGTGGTCATGGGAACCTAATTCTGACCAAAAAAACCCCCGAGGTCTCGGAGTGAGACGCGGGCTACTCCACCACACTTAATTCCAACAAGATGGTCGACAAGTTGCAGATCAGGTACTACACGTAGACTCGATGTCTCTTTCTCGCCATAGCATTGGCGCGGCTACTGGGTGCCTTTTTTTGCCCCTTCGGAGTCCACAACTTATCAATTCTTCACTCACCCAGAACGGTTAGACGGACCGAATATCACAACGCCGCCAAGTCTGAGAGTGTTGTCCCGAGGAATGCCAACGGGGTTACATCATGTATTCAAGATGTCGTAAGATATGACATCGGAGAAGAGTCTGTAATACTCCAGAAGGGAGCCCATTCTTTTGGTTGACGTTCGCCATGAAACGGGAGAAACCGCCACCTATTTACAAGGCCTACTGAGGCTACGATAATATGGTACATCAAACTAAACATTAGTGGTGATGCCCATGGATTGGGTCATCACTCTCGGAGATGACCTTCTGACACTTCGCAAGAATGGCCGCCTGCCTTGATACCTCGGCTAGAGTCCCAACTACCCTCTTATTACCATCCACGAAGCCGTACAGGGCATACGGGATGCCAACCTCGTTGCAGAACTCCTGCACTAGCTTTTGCGTGCGGCGCAGATTATGACGTGGGATTCGTGGAAATAGATGGTGTATGACTTGAAACTGGAGGCCACCATGGAAGAAATCCAGCCATTGGGGGCAGTCGACGTCCATAGTTGTGCGGAGCATCTTTTGAGGAAATGATTCGTGAGGACCCATGTCGGAGGTGCTCATTGCGAAGTGAGAAAGGCAGATCTGCGCGTGTACAGGCATGGGGACCATGTGGCTAATTAGGAAGAAGACAAAACGATCCCAGTTGTTGGGGATCGACAAGTACAAGACGCCATAGAAGTACCAGGTCCAGAAGAAGATTTGACCGGTTATCTCAAGCCACCTGTGCCACCATGCTGGTCCGTTCCGAGGACCCCTTCCCATAATCAAATAATCCCATGATAAGCGGTATAGATTTAGACGCCCGAAAAGGAGGAGTATATAGTACGTGTAAGGTTGGATCCTCAGCATTACTTTTGCGAAAGCATCATATTCCATTACGTGGTCGTAGTAAGTTGAGCGCATGGATTGGAAAAATCGATGAGACACGGCCATAAATGGCATGTGTTCGATGTCCGGATCGTGTTCAGGTGCATTTGTGACGATATGATGTACGTTGTGGTTTCGCTTCCACCATCCCAATGATAACCCTCCCAGGAAGTCGGCAATGATGATTCCGATTACAGTGTCAGTGTGGAAGCCATGGGTAATGCCCATATGACCAGCGTCGTGGGCTGTAAAGACAAGCTGGTGCCAGAACGCACCCAGACATATTGCACTCGAGACGTACCAACCCCAATGCAGGAAGAGAAAGGCAAGGCCGAAGAGGATAGAATACCGCGTGACCTCGATCGCATACGCTCCGTAGTTACACTTATAGAGACCTTCGGCCTTAATGCGCTGGTCTAGGTCGCGATATTTGGCAACGATGGCATCTTGCGTGGCAAAGTCTAGAGAGGGATATTTCTCCACGTCTAAGGTCGTCTTTTCCTTGGTGATGGTATCCAAATATGACATACCGTCATCATCAGCCTCAACGGAGGACACTGAGGATGTAGAGGACGGCTTAGGTGGACCACCAGCAGTGTGTCGCTTCCGTATAGCAGGTTCCGGGTTATCGAAGACGGGCGAGACATCACGGGAACTCGGATTGCTTGACGTTTCGGTAGAGGTTTGGTCGCATCCTTCGGCGTCATCCTCGGCATCCTCGTCGTCCGACAATGGCCTGAACTTGCCACCCTGGATAGGTGGAATAAAGTTGACCCATCTTCCTTCAATTCTTCCAATTCGATAACGGTTCATCTGCTGCCTTGCTTCGGGGGAATGGAGACTAAGAAGATGAATATGTTAGAAATATTGATATGATCAAGCTGGAACAGCCTGGCAAAGGGTAGTACGAACGCAGTGACTTCATCGGTAGCATCTCGACCAACCATGTGCAGGATGGCCTTATCACCACCTGGGTGATACTTAAGCCAAGGGTCTGCTTTAAATACATATTGGTCAAGAATGAAAATACACCGTCCATCAGCAATTAGACCCTCGATCCGTCTCCTCGACAATACCGGATACGTCCTTTCAGCCATTATCGTCGTCTGCTAGATGCAATTGGAAAATCAGCTTTCCCTTCCTTTCCTTGAACCTAATCTTATGACAGTAGTTACTCGGCCATTTTAACTTAATAAGGAATTTGTACGGTATTGAGCTGGAAGCTCGGCGGCATATAGATTGGTATAGAACGGTAGGTGTTATAGGTGGGACGGGAAGAATGAGAAAGGTGGGAGGCCAATTGACTTTATTGGATTAAAGTTTTTTAGAAAAAGATGCGCAGTGCCACCTCCTTGTCAAGTCCCCTAATAATACGGTACACACGGTACATTACAAGCTAATTGAAGAATTGAGAAGCTTCCCAAAGACTTCAAATGGGAAAGACAGGGGGAAGAGCGGTGGGGATTCAAAGGTGGGGGGGAATATTGCTCACCGTTATTTCAAGCTCTCCGAGGATTCCGTTTTGGTCAATACCCCTGAAAAATCATCCAATGGAATGGATGGGCTCATCAAGCCACAACCTCTATGTAGGTACCGTATGTATTTCTCCAATTTACCCCTCATACCGTAAGCCATAACGCCATCATCCAATGAGATACAAGCCACAAACCAAATACTTACCTATATACATGTACATAGGAAGACGGAATTCATTCAAGTTACCTCACTACATGTATGTATGTCTGTAGTTTGATATCTGATATATATGTATATATCTGGTGTATCTGATATTCTTGACTTTCTCAAGACAGGATGAGCCATCAAGTTCCCATATCCGCTACTATGAATTTTTAACCCCTAACCTTAAAGCATAGTCAATGTACAAAAGGTGTTTTCCATGGCTTGCATAATCTAGGTCCCAAGACTCAACTGTTCGTTCCCCCCTCCCGTGGAACGATTCGTAAGTCTTCACCCTTGCCATCATCGTATGACTCGTCCAGCAAACGCCGGGTATGACCGTGATGTTTCTTGGGGAGCGATTGATACCAATAAATCAAAAGAACCTACGGTAATTATTTCAAAAATCTAGAGGGACCATGGCTCACTCCATCTACACTTCGTTCCTAGAAACCCTACCCTTTATTTCCATTCTATAGGTCTTCATGGAGGACAGCCTGGCAAATGATGTAATTTCGCCCACCATTACTACTTTTGTCCTTTTTCTAGTCCGTCAAGAAAAACTTCGAGTGAACGACTTGATGATTGAGTGATACATATTGGTTCTGACAAGCACGGCGAGTGCTTAACAACCCACATCAACTCGAACGCCTTTCAATGGCAAAATAAATCGCGCAAGGTTGAGAACAACCGAATACCAAGGTACTTAAGCCATGGAAGTAGAAGATAACAGACAATGATAGCTTGGTGTGGTTCAAAGGATCTAAAGAAACAAGACCTGAAGATAAAGAAATATCCATGAGGCATTGTCGATGCCTTACAATAGAGCAATTGTCCCAAGGCATCTTATAAGACGAGTCGACAGCACCCCGTTGTATAAAACCATCCTTTACTTTAGGTACTTGTGTGCATCTCTATCTTGTTTCCCCGGTCGTTCCATTAATATTGTCTGAATTCGGCAGCTTCAACTCATCCAACCTCATACAAAATGAGATTAAACCTCGCAGGAATACTACCATCTGGAAACATTTATTGGGTCGCAGCCACCCGCCTTGTTCTACCGGATGGTCCAGAATGGTGGTTTACTACCGAGGAGGCCGACACGTTCCTGGCTGGTCCAGATTCGACAATCGAAGTTATTCAACACGACCAACCTATCAGGGCAGCTTCCTACATAGCTGTCGACGCGATTCGTTTTGCCCGATATGATTTTGAGGATCTCTCTGGTTGTACATGGGCACAAGTAGAATCAGCTCGGCCTGTCCTCCTTATGAGCGCCTATCGTGATACCTCCCCGCGATCGACGGCTGTCTGGCAAGTTCCAGGTAAGCCGGTAGTGACTCTGGGGCCTATGCTGGACCTGTTCTTCTACGGTATTTTCCCCTTAATCCCGCCTAGCTATCAATGCTGGGAGAAGGGCTTTGGTAGTCTCCAAATAAACGAAAAGGTCCAGGTGCTTGAATCACTGCCATTTCTTATACCTCACAGGAGGTTCCGTATCGAACGGCACATCTGCATTATCGCCGGAATTGATTGCGTCTATAACAAAGGCAGCCACGATGAGATTAGCCAAGCCACTCGTTTCCTTCGAGTTGTCAAGAAGCTTTTTGTTACTAGTGGAATGGGGAGAATATTACTCGTCTGCCGTACTGCGTTCAACTTAGTCGATGTGTTGGATGGTAAGAGCGGCGTTATAAATATTGGTGAAAATGACAGTGTTCAACAAGTAACCCACGAGAGCCTCATAACCCAGCACTTGTAGGATTCTTTAAACGAATACAAACCGAGAGAGCTGGCGGTAGACCCAAGTGGCTTAACAGAGAGCACGCCGTGATTCCCGACATGTATACGTGGGTAAGGTAGACATCCATGATGCAGTTTTGCTATCAATAGACAATTAGTGCCCTTGCTTTGCCGATGTCATAATAAAAGGTTCTTGGTGGAATAGATGAACGTACAACTAGATATCGCGCTTTAACGCCACTCTAGTCCAGTTCCATGATTAATAAGTAAGCATATAAGTAAGCATATAAGTTGTGTATGTACCTAGGTCTATCATTAGATATTTGTGATCATATTATTATAGCGATATTCATGATTTCCCCCAATATAACCTCAGTAGAATTTTGTCAAATTAGTATACCCGTAAAGAGAATGATGCGAACGAGAGGAGATGAAACTGAAATGTGTATATCCTCATATTCGCCCCATGACGTCTTATCCATGTCACCAGTTACCAGATGACCAATCCCGATTATCCCCCATGGCGTATGTGTATAAATGATTTTTTTTTTTTTTTTTTTTTTTTTTTTTTTTTTTTTTAGATATATGTCCCGAATGGAATCCTCGCGTAATCCATACTTGTTTATGCACGCTGTGAACGTCTGTAACGGTTGCCAATATTGCTGATACTGTCACTAGGCGCAACGCTACCCTCATCATCGTCCCAACCAACGTGGCTAACCTGGCTGCTCCCGACGTAGCTCCCTGGCAACGGGACGTTCCTAGCTGAAATATAACTCTGGTGACTCTGGGCGCGACTAGGACCCGCAGGTCTAACAGTGGCGGAGGAATACCGACTGGGGGCTCTGGACGGTGCTCGTGATGGCGGTGCGGTCTCAACCGAAGCGGCGGACGGTCGGACCGGTCGGGCCGTACCAACCGATTTCTCGCTCCGAGCGGAGACATAACTCTCCGCTTCAGCGTCACGATGCCGCGATGATGCATGCTTCGAACTAACATAGCTGCGGTAATCTGACTCTGGCGAATGTCTAGATGATGCTGTAGAGTGTCTCGATCCCGCATGGCTACGGTTGTCTGGCGTGTGTTTGGATCCTGTAGCACTACGATGCTCCGCTTCCGTCAGCATTCTTGGCGAGTCGCTGTGCTTTGAGCCTGCATTGCTTCTATACTCATGATCGGCTATCATCAATGGACGCCTCGTCGAACCTGCTTCGCTGCGGCCTCGTGACCGACTCCCCGTAGTATAGTGACTTGAATGACGACTGGCACGATCATCAATCTCTTCCACCGCCCTGCTTTTCGGTCCACCGACCTGAGAATATCCACCGCCGTAACTAGTTGGCGGGTAATATCTGGGTCGGTTGTCTGAGTAATCGTCCGGATATGTTTGGCGTCGCGTAAAAGGGGGTGCCGCTTCGTAGGCCATGCGCTCACGATCGCCCTTCATCATAGTATATGTTAATGCGCCGCCAACAGCAGCACCAACAGCTACACCAAGGAGACTGCCGACCATACTGCCGGCACTGAGCCCCTTTGAGCTTTCGCGCGGCGGAGTCTCTATGGTTGATGTTGAACTTGTAACACTTTTTCTCAGAAAAGTGTAAGGCTCGCCATCGGTAGCACGGCTGCCGACAGTCGAGCTGGGAGCAGTGGAGCCAGCGATGGACCGCGAGGGGATAGACGTAGTGCCCGCATCTAGATTCCAATCAAGGACGCGGCTTACTTCCTTGGAAGACGATTGATGTCGACGCACTGCCGAGCCGGCATGACTTGCGGCATAATCGGGAATAGAGCCATGGACGACCTCCATTATGTTTCCGTCAGAGTCTCGTATCCTTGCGCAGCTCTCACCAGTTGAGTCGGAGTAACTGTGTAAATGTAGATAGTTAACGTTGGCACCGCCGTACTCCAGATCAGGATTCGCGCGTATGGCGGCTGTGTGGAAGGCAGACACAACTGAGGGCGAGTTCGCCGAAAGGATCAGGCGACAAGGCTTCAGCGGTTGGGAGTTGGTGCTTTGCTTCACTTCAAAAACCGGTTCAGGGATATGTGAAGTAGAATCTCCGAAGACTATCGATGAGGGACTAGCAGATATATACCGGAGGCCAAGCGGTTGAGCAATGGCTGCATAGAACGAAGCCGATGGGGCAAGGTCTTTGACTTGAACGAACGGTAGGACCTGCATATGGTACTACTGACGCGGGACAAGCTGTCAAGCACAGTAGGATTATAAGTCGAGATGACTAGTTCGAAAGCGGTGGCCTGGGATGCAGCTGACCCAGGGACGATAATATGCACCGATGCCAATCCAGGGAAATAAAAAGGTAAGCCTCACAAGGCAGATGCAGCTAGTCAGCCAGTAGTACTGTGGAGTACTTGTCAAGGTATAAGCAACGAATGGTAAGGTGAAGCCGGTGAAGTCGAAGTATTGAAAGTAGTATGCTAGGTGGAACAAGGTGGAACGAAGGGATGCTGATGTCCAAATGCAGACAAACGTACAGGCGTCTTAACACACAAGTTAAGTACACCTTTCAAAGAATTCAACTCGAGAGACAATTGTGTTGATGGAAAACGAGAGCTTTTGTCAGGTCGACCGAGTTGGGGCTGGCGAGCTTGATGATGAAAGTAGCTAAAAGTAACGAGAGCAGTTAGACTTGACTTGACTTGACTGAGGAGCAAATCTTCTAGGATAAAGATGTCAACAGCACTGCTAGTCTGGAATCTTAAAAAATATAGGTAATTCACATGTGGACCGCCAATAAACGGGCTTCTTCCAAGAGACCAAATTTAGGTACTGATGCAGGGAGGAGATATCTTGACCTGTCTGGAGAAATTTCCGGGAGGCTCCCACCGTATGGATTCGAGGCAACTGGATACCCGACTCGGTCTAGCAGCGTCCATATTGTTCATTCATACACGTGTAGTGCAATATATTGAACAATGAGCAACCCAGTGGGTTATCGCAGCAGTAGGCGAATAGCCACAGTGCTTGTAGTTACACAATGGTCCATGGTTGTAGATATCGTTGACAAAAACAGCACCTAGCTCAACCATGATGAATACGAGATAGTCCGGACCCCAAATGGTAACAGAGTGGTCCTCTCATAACAACATTGAACGCTTTTGCGACGCAGACGGCAGAAAACTTCGTTGAAGTGACCATGGTTTTTCGACATGAAAATGGCGCTGGATCCAAATATCTTTTCGTTGGCAGTGGTAGATGGACTGCCACGTTGGATTCATGCCCTATGCTAAACCGCGTGTACCTGGAACATCCCTCCTACACGAGCTTGATTCGAAAGGGATAGCGCTTGAGTTATAATTGGAGCATCTGCATGCGAAAAGCAGCATCATGATAGGAACGGGTTGATTGGACTCAAAAACATGGACTAAGAGGAGTATAGACCTAATAACGATCTGTATAAGAGGAAAAAAGGAAAGACTCCGCTGGTTCCGCGGGCCAAGTAGAACCTTGATTTCGTCCATAGTATCTACCCCCAAATTTTTTAATGGGAACTTCTCCACATTCCGCTTTTACAATCCGCTCTTACAACGGCAATCACGGGCTGCACAGTCACACATACTTTATACACTTATGTAAGCACATGCGTATCAAAAGCGAAGGCGGTTTGGTTCAAGTTCAATGTTTGGTACTTCTTCGTTTGGACAACTCTGAATATACGGTACATAGAAACTACACTAGGTACCTAAAGTGGGAGGCAGGCATGGAGACATTATTCTCTTTCCCTTCCCTTTTTTTTTCTTTTTGCCCCAAGACTCAAAGGCTTAGATGCTGACCGAGACCAAAGTGGTCAGGTGTGATCAGACATACACCACACCATCTCCGCGTAGATACATATCCAACTAGGTCCACCTTCACCTTGCATTCGAGACCACACTTAGTCTCCAACCAGGCATCGCGATGCAAAGTAATACGATGCCTAGATAGTGGTAGATCAAGAGCGAGGGAGATCCTAAGGGACACCACCCTCATCAGAATAGGAGCTCCACCCTGCCAACTCTCAACACCGATTTCCATTGTTTGGGGTAGATAACTCGATCAGAGGAGTGTAGGTGTCCAGTTTCTACCCCAAATCTAGACCAACTCGAACCCATCGAGTGGGTACGCTGCATGTCGGGGCAATGTTGTCTGGCATTAGAGCCAATATATTGTCCTACCGCACAGATCAGATCCGCTTCTCAACCAAGCCATAGAACCTTGCAATACGCCAGCCATAGGTCTGACGACTTTGGCCCCGATTGCTAATATCGATCCACGCTCGTTGCGAAATTATGGCATCAGACTAGGGTGAGATGAGGCAGTTTGACTGAAAAGGAAAAAGGAAATCAAAGAGGGTTGTGGGCCAAGTTGAAGTGGCCCACTAAGACGGTGAAAACGTCTTGGATCTCATGTTGAACGCCTGATGTTTTGGTTGTAAAAACAGAGACAGAACAAAAATCCTAAGACCCAAGTACCGGGGATGCCTACGTCGGCCGCCATGTTGTATAGCGGGCTCCGCAAATCAACGCCCATTTATCAATTCATACCTAACAACGTTCCACTACCTACCCTCCTCTCGCATTCCTTCTCCCCCTTCTAAAGGGTTTAGCTTGGAAGGCTATCCTAGATGATGTCCCAGGCATCCTCAGCAGCGTGGCAAAACTTGCTACACGCAACGCTCGCTGAGAGGCTGTATTGGCTAATCGAGATCTTCTCGTCCACGTACTCGTCGGCGAAGTTGTCGGGACCCTTCGCCATGGCCCCAACAAAGACACATATGCTCTCCTTGGGTCCAAGACTCTGGATGTAGTCTCGTACACGCACCGTACTCGAGTCAAAACTCAGCGTGACCTTGCGGCAATTGGGTGGAAGATGGTCCGTGATGGGGTTTTGAATAACTCGAAGAAGTTTCTCCTGTGAGTTGGTGGAGCGGATGGACAGACGATGGAGCAGTTGGACCATCAATCCAGCAAAACGCTTAAATGTTCTGGGGATGCGCACAGTTGGCGACACTTCAATGAGGACACCCTTGGCCGTCTGGATATATATCTGCAGCTTGCCCGCTTTGTTGATGGGCGAATCCAGAAGAGTAAGGAGGCACTACATCAGTTCAAGACACTGTCAGCATGTTGAATGCCAACTCGAGAGACAAGACTTGTTGAAGAGTATGTAGAATGAGATATTCGGCGTACCTGGTGTGTAATATCAGGTCGTGCGTCACTGATATCGCGGTTCATCTTTCGCATTACTCCGATGTGTTCGTCGCTATTAAGCAGAGAGTACTTGTCCTCGCGCTGCATGCCAGCGCGGCCAGCGCCGCCACCATGTGATGCCTTGTAGGTCTCAAGGCTGGCATTGGACAGGACGACGATGAGTCTTTGGCTGTCTTTGTCGCTGGCGGGAATGGGCACTTGTTGCTCTGCGACTAGCTGGGGAAGAGCCGGAGGGGGTAACGACTGGGTGCCTACAGGAGAGGCCATTGGTGTTAGATACGCCACTTATTGATACCTCAGAGACAACACAAGACAGAAATCCGTGTTCGCAGGTACCGTGAGATCCCCAGGGATCTTCATGGGCCACGGCAGTTTCCTTTAACTGAATCCTTTGCAAAGCGGTGTGGGGATATCATAGAGAGCGCGGTGTGCGGCTGAGAGGACTGCTCGGAGCTACCTAGAGGCGATAGGTGGGACGGCCGAAGCCATGTCGTATCTCTCCTCCTGCTAGATAATGAAAAAGGAAAAGCAAATCTCAAACTTACGAGGTCGTTTGCCTGCACGATACGTTGTTGTTGTAGGCATTATGGAGATATCCGAAGTGGAAGGACTAGGATAAGAAGTAGTGAGTAATCTCAAGTTTGCTAGTGGGCAAACAGTACGCAACTGGTAATTAGTAGTAAATGATAAAAAAAAAAAAAAGGGGGATATATTCGAGAATTGTGTCTGAGTCTGTTTAGTTGAACTGCTGACTGTTGTTGAATATGAACAGATAATGAAGTGAAGAAATTTGGTTAGAAGGAACACAATGAGAATGTATGTGGAGAGGATTTTTGTTCTCCGGCTAGTTCGGTCAGGCACCGGTACCCACCGATAAGGGTGGGACGGATTGCTATCGGTTCCATCCAATTTTCCTGTGTGGTTACACTACACTTAGTTTTTACTGCAGTCCATGGATAACCAACCAACCCACCCACTAACCCCTCCTAAACCTTGCCCCACACCGAATGCACTTCCAGGGTCCTAGGTGGTAGGTTCCATCAATCACGGGCACTAAGCACGTGGGGTTATTGCTTCGGCTTCGGCCTCCGATTCCGTTGAGATTCGCCGAAAAACAACGAAGAAACAAGATGTCCGAACTGGCAGAAACCCTTCGGAAGCACATTCATCCACAAATCTATCCAATATCGGGGACACGATTCTTGTCTTGCCGCTGGAGCCTGGAGGAATGACCGAGGGAGCCATCAATCTTACTCAGCTTGCACTAATACAAGGATTTCGGAGTAACTTTAACGGACCAACATTACCTGCAGTCATTCGCAAAGTGATGCGAGCCACCGTCATACCGAAGCTCTTTGATTACTTGGTGTTGCAAGACAAGCGTCCGGCTTCCGACAATCACAGCATTATGCGGGTTTCTGTATTGAATTTAACGATATCGGAGAAAGTATTATTCATCTAAGCTCGCGATTTTTGTCAACCAATCCTTGCCACCTCAACGCCATGTTTCTCTTCTCCAGGCCGAGAAATGCCTTTTGTGGGAAGGCTTAGTAATACTCTGCCAGCAAATCGGGTTCAAGGAGGCAGGTCAACATTGCCTATCTATTCTACGCGACGCATAGCAAACCCTAGGTGAGATGAGACCTATTCAAGAATGCATATCTACCTAGGCAACATAAGGTATTTTAGGAGGAGCATATTTCTAGGTACAGACGTCGCTCGGATTTAAGTTATAAAATAGCAGGACTTCCTTGCTCCGGGATTTGATCAGAAACGTGGTCGTAAGTACGTCCTATTTTTATGTTGCATCCTGAGTTGAAGCTGCCATCTGGATAAGTCAATATTCCTATTGCATGTCACCATACATTTATGCTGTGATAAACCCAGTTGTTATCACTGCTGAAACAAAGAGCAACTTACTTGGGTGGATGGCTTCCTTCATGCCCACGTGGTAATGTATACGAATACTACCAATGTATAGCTGATTATGTACCTATTCAACACTGTTGTGTACCCTTTCAGTAGCAAGATGCCTAGAAAATAGCCAAAATTAAAACAATGAATGTATCGAACTTGACAACATAACAAATGCCAAACTTGCTTCATGGCCGAGGTAGGTGCCTCACTAAGTGTTATATGCCTGCAGGGTAAATATAGTATGTACAAGAAGGGGGCTGGAGGAGGGTAAGGATATGAAAAGCCCCAGGCCACGATATCTTGGGGAATATCGAAGTATGAATTTTGAATAGGAGTGAAAAGGTAGTCACTAAATATGGCCTACTATGCATGTCTAGATAATATGTAGAGAGCTTCAAGAGAAATAACGCAGTCATGGAAACGGTTATGATAGGTTAATAATGCAACTTTGTGAAATGACGAAAGTGAGGCGTTATTATAAAGTAGATCAAGATGGAAGAAGTAAAAAAAATTGTGTATAAATAAAGGGGTGTCTAGGGGATTCGAACCCCTGACCTCTCCCAGCTTGTTCGGGAAACCAAGGGGAGTGAGTTAACCACTTCTCCAAGACACCACTGCACCATAGATCTGGTGTGCTTGTTAACATCGGCGACATAATGTTGCCATATATGTTTTGTATGCTCGCGTAAATGGTTACCTAGGTAGCAAAAGAGAGCTAACTCGCCGCCTACCATGGTACACTTAGGCACGCACCATTCCAAAGAGGCTCAGGCATTCACTTCAAATTATGACATCTGAGATGCTTATGGCACTTACTATGTGTCCGTACGAGTAATATATGGTAAGGGACCTAATATCTACATAATTATCTACATAATTATCTACATAATTAGCTACTCTACACTCAATGAAGGTTTTTGTGAGGTTTCTGTCGAAATATTCAATCATGTGTCTCTCAAAAGTCATAGCCCAATTGGCATTTAAAGAAATGTATAAATATATGTCGTCGTTATGTCCATCTGCGAGAGGAATTGAATGTGGAAATAGCAGTCTCGATTGTACAGGATGAACAATTAGCTAATACTGATCAAAAATTTCAAAGTTCCTAGGAACAACTGTATTGAATCTCTATTTGTAATCATTTTCGGATAATATATGTTAATGAAAATGTCATAACACTTAATGTGTGTTAATAGTCGACACGAGATAACGTTGAATGGCTTTTATCATCAAATTCTCTCATCCTAGCCGCCTTGGTCTAATTCTAGGTTCTGGGTGGGGACGTGTAGCGGCGATAGTATAATGACTGCACTTTATCATTGTGATTCTGCTTATAACATCAGCACAGGGAGGTGAAATAAATCAGGCAGGTTGTCAAGGCAGTAGATGATCTAGCAACAATGAGTGTTTGTGGAGTTCCTTGATATAGTTCAAGATAAATTGGTTGATAAGCTGTTAATTCTCGTCTCCTAATTGCAGTGAGTATCCCCCTACTCTATATATATACATATAGAGGCTAGGAATGGCTGTCATGTCTAACAACGACAGTATAATAGTAAATCGGAATAGAAGCATAGTGATATATCACTAACCGAAGCAAAAGACACCTAAACCTGGCATTCATCAGACCAAACCATGTTATAGTAGCGCTAACACCATCAGCCTAGAAACGCTTTGGAGGCTCCTAAGACTAGCCACTAGCCAACTTTTGCAACGAAGCATCTAGAATATCATATTAGCTGAGAACTGTTGCTAAGAATAAGCAGAGTTTAGACTGCCACCAAGGGCCCCCTATTCGTAGGTCTCGGTAGTGGCCAGGAAACGGCGCGCAAGTTCACTTACAGTTTCCGTTAAAAGTATCCGAGTCACCACCATATTTGTACGCATCATTGAACTGCCAAATGGTATAATATGGCCAGCCACCGGGAGGCGTTCCAGCGCTGCTGCTGTACCGTGCGAGAACAAGGGGGTTTGTACTGACAAAGGCACTCGAGCCACCAGTGCAGCTAGACCACCACGACGGGTTTGTGTAGAGTAGGGGGTAGCGTCCCGTTTTGCTGTGATATGTATCGCTGAAGTCCTTGATCCAAGAGACCATAGCACTTGTCGAGAGGCCTGCGCAGTCACCCTCTAAGTCCAACATGCCTGGGAGAGTGATTCCGTCTCCCGACCAACCACCGCCATGTGCTAGGAAGTAGTTGGCCTGCGTGGCTCCCGAGGAAGAACCGGGATGCGCAAAATGATAGCCACCGCGGATGAACCCAGCGTTGGTGGCACCGGTATAATGGCTACTGAAACTTGGGTCGATATACGTGGTGCCCTCGGTAGCCTATTT
This sequence comes from Hypoxylon sp. CO27-5, assembly GCA_002120305.1. Lineage (NCBI taxonomy): Eukaryota > Fungi > Ascomycota > Sordariomycetes > Xylariales > Hypoxylaceae > Hypoxylon > Hypoxylon sp. CO27-5. The sequence goes on along the minus strand of KZ112437.1, from coordinate 36,678 downwards.
GCATCGGGTTAATTCTATTTCAAACGGCTTTACTGTGTAAGATTCAGAATTACCTTGATAATAACAAAGCGCGCCCCGGAACTGTAGGCTGCTGTAAAATCTACACTGGATTGGTAGTGAGAAATATCGAATCCAGTCACAGCTGCGAGGGCAACGCTGCCTAGACCTAAGAAAGTAGCAACAAAGAACTTCATATTCACTACTAGGATGTCACTGATTTCTGATGTCGGGTACCTTGGGATATGGTTAGCATTGGTGTTGGCCCGTAGCCTCGGCAGGCATTTATACTCGTTGTAAGCAACCAAAAGAACGGGTCTAATCAACTAGATACATTTACAATGCCATATGGAGACCAGGTCGTGTATGTGAATATGACTTCAAGTTCCTAGATAGTAATGCAGATCAGGCAGGTAGTATAGATCCAACTATAGTCTGGGACATTATTGGTTGGCTGGGGGTACCCTAATTTTCAGCTGAAATAGAAAGGTTGTCGATCCCCATTAGTCCTTGTAGGTGTCCATAGATATAGTGGTAACACCCAGAGCCTAGCGTATGCATTCCGATGGTTTAAGGAGGTCCAGGAAAGCTGAGCTCCAGTCGAAGAGACTATTTGAGAATAAGCTATGTTTTTGTGGCTTTAATTCGCTTACTACGTTGCCGTGATATCTAAGCTGATTGACGCTTGATATATCCGGCTAACGGCGGCCTCCAACTTCAACTAGGACATTTAATTATCCATGGCAGGTTGTGTTGAATATCTTGAGAATGATCGACTGAGATGTCTAGGATAGACCTACCAAGTAGTCGGGCATTCAGGAGAGAAGCGGAGCAATATTTTACCCAGCTGAGACTCATTTGAGCCAGCATGTTGCCAGTCTTCACGTATATTTCATCCCAAAAGAGGCAGAGTGGCGTCGGCTCGGCTTTATGAATGACGAAATGCGGTTGATATCTTTGACGGGTAGTGACTCGGCCAAGTTCGTCAAGATTGGTACATACACGCATACAAGAGCTGTCCTGTTGTACGGTCGAGAATGCGGAATATTTCCGTGGTGAAATATTTTCCCTGTCTCAGCTACCCCCAAATTAGGTAGGTACTCTTGGAGAGATGCCAGTGTAGTATCGTCAGATGAGGGTTGAGGAAATCGAAGGTTTTAACTTGAAGGTGTAGTAACAGCACTGTTGACTCGGCTGGAATAAGGAAACACGGCTCTAAGTTAGCTGCAAAAATGTCTTATCACTGTATTGGGAAATATTTTCCTCGTTTGATATAAAAAGGAAGATCGCTCAGTTAGATGGATGTATGCAGATTCCAGCGTGTTGGCGTTATTTTAGTATATAAATGGAGTCGTGGGGTTTACATGCAGCTACCTAGGTACCTAAGGTACAGCAGGTAGGTACATGTAGGTACGGTATCGATAACACCGGCAGAACCGTTTTCCCGTCCTCTAAGGTACTAGTAACAGGGCTGGAATGGACATGAGTGGGGGGAGGCGTGAACTTTTAGAGTTATTCCAAAATCTTTTGGTGATCGGTTGAATAAAAGTGACTTGACAATACCAAACCGCGAGCCAACGTATCGTCATAATAATATGATTGAAAATTAGCGACCGAGGGGCTTAAACGACAAAGCTACTGTGAAAAGGAAAAAAAGATGGCCTCCGAAGTCGCGGCGGCGGCCGCCAATACCATGCGACGAGCAGGGAAGGAGATGCATGGTATCGTGGTATCTGCTGGTCTAATGGACAAGACCGTGAAGGTCAAGCTAGGTGGACTAAGATGGGAACCGAGAGTACAGAAGGTTAGTAAGGACACACAAACACTATGCCCCAATAGATTGTAGCTAACTCCCAATTCTTTCGTCCAGTACTTTAAAGAGCCGCGATTTAAGCTAGTCCACGACCCTCGCAACTCCGTCCGACAGGGCGACGTGGTAGCCATAACGCCGAGCTGGAGAGTATCACAACATGTGCGACATGTTGTCAAGCACATAATAGCCCCATATGGCGATCCTATTGACGAACGGCCAGCCATTCCTACACTAGAAGAGAGGCTGGCCGAGGCAGCCGCAAAGAGAGCCGCCAAGGACCAGCGAAGAGCTGCACGTAGGGAAGAGCAGGCCAAGATAAGAGCGGAGGAAAAGGCCGCTCGGGAAGCAAGAAAGACGTCGAAATCAAGTGGCGAGACTCCGCCCCCTACCCAACCTACGACAATAGAAGATGTCGACTGAAACATCATGGTTGCTCAAATAGAAAGGGCTGGCGAATAGAGCGTAAGCCTCCTAGGAGTGCCGTATCACCGCCTTGATCGAAAGAGGTCGCCCAATGCGGCTTCGGTATCGTGCTGCTGGTAAACTAGTATATACCAAATCACTCGCATGTAACATATGTACAATTACATATTCGTACGGCTTTGGCTACTCAAAGGACGACGCGTTCACATAATTCATATTGAACAGACATCTGACCCTAGGTATCGTATGTCAACCTATGGCTTCCTAATTCCTTGAACGTCACCGACATTCCCTCTAATTTCGCTACTTGGGAATCGCAATACTATTGATGGTTTACAATCATAACGAGGTTTTACCCACCACGTTCGCCATACCTCCTTGCCCAATCCTCATATTCCTTCAGCCCTTCTTTGCTAACGCTAGGACGAATCGTACGGAGACTGGCTTTGAAGTCTGCCAGTTCTATGGGCCGGATCTGGTCCATTGTCATATGAAGGAGAGCCTCCCCTAGAGCTCGGAGGGGGCCCATCGCTGCATCTTTGGCTAGTGCTGTGATGTCCGAGCCCGAGAAGCCTATATATATATATATATTGATTAGCATTGCGTTATATGTACCTTGTAGATTTATCTTGATATTTACCATCTGTGAGGTCCACCAATTCCGCAATATCGGTGTCCGTAAGATTGTGCTTCTGTTGCCCAAGTAGCGTCTTCAACTGAATGGCCCTAGTTTCTGCTTCGGGTAAAGGGATATATTGGCGCCTCACGAATCTCCGTCTCGCTGCTTCGTCAATGGCCCACGGTAGATTGGTAGCTGCCAGGACAAGGACCCGGTTTGGGTCGCCTCGCTCTTTATTTGTCCCGGCGATGTTCTCACGCCCTGCCGCAGCTCGCTGTAGATCACTCCACTGTATGAGAAACTCGGTCTTGATCCTCCTAGTAGCCTCATGCTCCCCGGATCCAGACCGTTGAGAGAGAAGTGAGTCTATCTCGTCAACAAATATGATGCTCGGAGCCATCATCTTCGCCAACGCAAATAATGCACGCACGAGCTTTTCAGATTCGCCGAGGTACTTGCTGGTTAGACTACTTGCCGAGATGGAGAAGAAGGTAGATTTCGATTCCGTTGCGACAGCCCGAGCCAACATCGTCTTCCCCGTCCCAGGGGGCCCAAAGAGTAACATCCCTCTAGCCGGTTCGCGGAGACCCATGAACAAGTCGGGTCGTAGGAACGGATATACCACCGCCTCTCTCAGTGCGTTCTTCGCAATTTCCAGTCCAGCAACGTCGCTCCAATGAACCTCGTCGCCGTGAACCACGATTTCATTGAATATTGCTTTCGCAGCCGCCTCGTCTATGCCTGGTGGTAAATTCTTTAACACTGCCTTTTTCCTCTTTTCCCATTCGTCTTTTGCTTTCTTCCCTTCTTCGGTAACTGAACCCGTCGAGGATCGGTCCTCAGTGTCAGAAACAACGGGCGATCCCTTTTGCTTGCCTTTGCGTCTTCGACTGGAAGAGCTGGCCCTACCTTGCTCTTCGCTGGATGATACTTCTTCTCTTCCATCATAGCCAGACGTCTGTCGGCCCACTCGCTTCCTGGCACTATTGGGCTCGAACGCTTTACTGCGGTCCACTGGCTTCCTCTTTACCGAGCTTTCCTTGGACCTTGTTCCGAGGGCAGCCTCTAGGGATCCGGAAGGTCGACTGGGTGTATTCGGCTCGTCATAGCCCGAGCTTACTCCTTTTCTAGATGTCGATCTCCGTTCAATTCGAGTTGCTGTAGGACTAAGCTCATCCCGCTCTTGAATGGTTAGCGCCCCCAGAGCACTCGAAGCTGCACCAAGAGCTAGGGAAGATGGAGTCGGAGACGTGTAATCACCAGAATTGCGCATTGAAGACTCGGGACTCGAACGAACACCTGTAGGTATAAAACCAGAGGCATCGGGAGAAATCACCAGTCTTCTCGTGTGGCTATCCCAGTGCCGCGGGGTGGACGAGGAACTCTTTCGCACCTGCTCAGAGGACCGGCGTGGCTCAGATAATCTTAACGGCGAACTCGTTGCTTCTGCAGGTATTCCCCTTTCGAGGCTAGTCCAAGCCAACGTGGCTGCCTTGCTGGCCCCTGGGCCTTTGCTTATCTTGGTTGGAGTATGTCGATGTTGTTTTGAGGATTTGTCTTGCTTGCCTGACCGTAATGTTGTTCTCATGGTATGCTTTTCTGGACTGGGCGATCTCGAAGATCTCCTCCTTGGAATAGATGCGCCATAAGGAGGGAGCGAAGGTGGTCTTGTCGCTGAGGTTGACAAGTCTTGATCCATCATGGCACTACGGAGTCCCACTATAGCCTGCTCAGACGAGTTTCTAGAAGGAAAAGATGGTCTTTTAGGTAGTGGTGGCTTGGACAACTCTGTGTATGTTATGGCGGGTATCGTTCCGTCACCGATCCATCCCCTTTCTGGTGTATTCGTGTTCGACTGGCCTTCCGCGCTTGCCTCAGTACCAGCACTCGTCTGTGTGAACTGAAATGACGGATCCTCTTCGCGGGATATTCTAAGGGCTTCGAGAAGATCAATCCTTTCCTTGCACTGCACCTCCAACTCCCTTAAGCTTTCTAGTAGGGCGCGTTCGGTCTCTGATTTGGGAGAATAATTGCCCTGTCTTCTATTGACGGGGTTCTGCCGTATTTGGTCAAGAGCGTTCTTCCAGCATGACATGGCCTCTTTCTCGTCTCCCTAGGCACCGGGAAAAAGCAGTTAGCTAAGTTAAATTTTGTTTCGGTAACTATACTATCTTAACCAATATCGATGCGGTAGAGGTAGACGTACTTGGCTTTCGTAGTAGACTGCCGTAGAACATTTTAGGTAAGCCTCATCGTATGTTTTCTGAAGGCTAGAGACGCTGCTGCTTGGCCACATGCTTGTGTCGCGTGGGCGTGGATATGGGATGTTGACTCTCTCTCTCTCTCTCTCGTACAAGGGCATGCGGTTCTTTATCGGTGTCGCGGACGCAAGAAGTACGGAAGGATTGATTGACTTGGTGTTTTTATTTTAAATCATTGCAAGAGTAACCTCCCAATCCATGTAATAGACGCGTACGGAGGGTTGATACTACACGAAAAGGAAGCACGTAAAGGCTAGATCCAGGAACGACTTTGAAGATCTCATGTCTACATCTACCGCGAGTTTTGAGAAAGACCCAGTGACGTCGCGTCGTGTTGCTCAGTGGGGTTTTAAAAGAGCCCAGAACGGTGTGGCTTGTGGAAGCTCTATATAGTGGGGCATTACGGATAAAGAACACCCACCACCTTCCCATCCACGATTCAGGGATACATTGCGAATGTACCTACTTATGTATCTATCTACATGTAATATCTACAATGTTTCGATATTACAATACACAAAGGTATGGAGAGATCAACTTTCACAGATTCGTGTCTAATAATGGTAATCGAAATCACATGTCTTCTAAATTAGAGTATTGTGGAATAAGCATGGCAAACATGGATGATATTGCATGCTACCTTTACTTACACGTATCTATGTACGATGGACCAAAAATATATGTGATTATCAATGAGGTTTCTTTTCTTTTTCAATCGTCGTCCTCTTCATCTTCGTCTCTAGGAAGTTGCAGGCCCATCATTCCAAGGATATTCCCCGCGGGGCCTGCCATTCCAGCCTGGCTCTTGAAGCTTTCCAGGAGGTTCTTGGCCAGATTATAGTCGACATCGACCTCCTCATCACTGCTCTCTTCCTCGCTATCTACCCTGCGTACTATATCGTCCTTCTCTTTCCCCTTTGAACTAGCCTTTTCTCGAGCTTCTATGGCCTTTACCTTTTCAGGTTCAGCATCAAGCTTCAAAGCCCCATGCTCCTTCAACTCGGCTTCCATTTGGGCGGCTAATTGTCTGATATCTTCGTCTTCATCATCTTCCCCTTTCATAACACCACCCGCGACCGCATGGTTTGTATCCTCGGCTTCATTTTTCGAACTCGTCGGCTGCGCAACCGGTAGCCCCATCATCTCTCTCATCATCCTCGAAAACTGCTCTTCATCGAAACTAACTTCTTTGTCTTCGTCGTCGCTCTCTTCCTCCACGTCCGAGATGTCATCGTCTTCGTCCATATCTTCCATCTCAGCTCCTTCTATGCCGGCCCTTTCGTCATTAAGGAATGCTTCAAAGCGGGATACGATTTTTTGTAGGTCTGCTTGCGCCGAGGAATCGCCAAATCCACCCTTGGACCGTTTTTGATGGCCACTATTTCCCTGTAGCTCATCCTCGAAGTCCTCAAAATTGATATCTAACCAGGATTCGTCATCATTCCTATGCACGCCCTCCCATGTCTCTATGTCATCATTAGTTGGGAGTGCCTGAGCACCGTCTTCTTCCACATCCTCAAGAAGCATGGCGAATTCACGTGCTAGGCGATTGTCTTTCTTGTCCGTATTCGTAGCAAGCATCTCGAAGCCGCATGCCACCTTCATGCCCAACTCTAACCGCGCTAATCTTAATTGAGCATCCTCCACATCCGATGCCTGTTTTTCAGCGTTCTCCAAAACGACGCTCCACATCGGAGGGGGCGAAAAACGTTGAGACTTGAGTTGCGCGAAGAGGACCCTCGTGAACTTTATGCTAACAGTTACTAGGTCCTTGGGCGGGAAATGTACGTCGCAGGATAGGGACGTAAGAGACTTCATGGCGGCCGGATCTCGTAGGTAGAATGCCTCGACGGCAGGAGCAATCGTGGAAGGCCGTTCATGTAGGATGTATGCTAACTTCCTGGGTATTGTGGCTGCTGAGTGGTGTATTGAGTCTGTGACCTGGCCAGGATACTTTTCTAACCTGTAAAAGGCCTCGGCCTCAACGAAGGTGGAATGTACTAGTGTGCTAGGGCTTGACTTGATATATCTGACGGCCTCGTCCAAGGAAAGCGCCCGTTTCTCTCCTGAACTGGCCGCCATGGGTAATATATAGAGATTTCCATTATGGATCCATGCTCTATTTCCATCTATCTCTGGATTCAACCATTTTGGCAGGACGTTGGCTGCTTCGACAAGTAGAAATTCGCCGTCGCTATCGAAAATTCTCACCCAAAGTGCAGGAAAAGATCTAGTTAGTTCCCGAAGTAAATAGACTATAAGCCATTCATCTTCGACTGAATCTCCGTAGTCGGTGATCCCGTGCAGGTAGACTAGATCCCGGTCTCTTTCAAGACGTAATTGGAAGGAATCTCGTTGCCATATGTAGTCTTTAGCAATGTTGTCACATAAATTCGTGGCCGCTTTTCGTATGTCTTGAAGCTCGGAAAGAGTATTGCGTGCTTCTTGTTCGTTATCGAGAACAAATAGTAAATACTCCACGCAGTTTTCGGGGAGGCTTCTGGGAAACCCTCCGAAGTTGCCTTCGGAGTCGTAGATGCCTTCAGAATCCATCGACTAACTTGTCGCGTTCATCATAGAAACACAACAGTAAGCTGTTAGGGTATAATAGGATTCGATTTTTCGAAGTCTTAGATGTACAATGTATCATGAAGCCCCTTAATAGATATAAGTACGCAATGGCTAGACCGAGGATGTCGAATAGGGTTAGGCTGGTATGAGATCAGTTTAACATCATACTTGGGGAATTATGAAGGTCGACTAATTTACCTCAGGTGCGTATAGTAAACTCTCATTCAGGTCCTTTTGAAGTCTGTTCTTATACCTTATATCTCCCCCGTCTTCTCAAGTTTAGAAGGTGAGTACGATATTCGTAGTACTTTATGTTATCACGAGAGTATTTTATTCCTTTCCATAAAATCTGGCCAACTTTGTTAGTTTTAGGTAGTCGTGTTCCGCTGTATGTCTGCGACCAAGCCAAGTCGAAAGCTTCCTAGGACTAGGAGATCCTAATTTTCGGATAGATCAGTGAAAAATTAGTATAACCAATTTTCAACTTCTACGAGACACATCAATTATCAATTTGAAAGTCCTCTGCAACAAGCCGTCAAGATGGGAGCTTCCACAGCCGATGGCCTGTGCAAGAAAAACTTATGTACGGTATATTCAAATGTGCGTACCGTACCTGCTGCATGTACCTACATGTAGCATGTGGAGTCTAAGGTACATGTATGTAGCAAGAACCCCTCACTAACGCCAGACCCATCCATGGCAGTAAAGTGGGGTATAGTAGCGGCTGGGTTATGTAATTACGGAAAACACGTCCCCTTTCGCGCCTGGGCTCGTTTGCCGCGTCTCACGTCGCGTCTCTCTTTACTAAATTTAATTATGCTTCTAATTTATTCCGTCACACTATTCCACGGGCGGCAACCAACAATGGTAATTGTCTAATAATACATACAGTATAGAGAATACATTGGTATCGTCCTTCGACTTCGCTAGGTAGTGTCTGACATGAGCTCGACCTAAGGTTACAAAACAAACGACGCCCCCAATAACAACAACAACAACAACAACAACAACAATTCTGCTCCAGCAGTCATGCCTGCAGCAATATCCAAGCGCTCTCGTCGCGCTGCATTTGATGATGAAGACGATGAAGGAGCCACTATTGTCCAGGCTAGCTCGAGCCTTAGAAATGAAACTGTCAGTAATTATCTTCCAACGAAGCTCAGCGCCTTCGCTTCTAACTTGAGAAATATAGCAGCGAAAGAAGGCACGAACATCGCATGCCGGCCCTAGCAAGAAGTCGGCTTGGACAACTCGCGAGGAGAGCCCCCCCAGCTCTGAGGACGGTGACGACGATGTGATGCAGGATCCCGAACCTGAAGAGCCGAGTGCGCCGGCTGCGACGCAGTATGAGATGATGCGGGATGCCGGATTTAGGCACCTGGAGAATGCCGATCTAGACGACCAACGAGCGACACAGCGCCTGAAGAACCGTCCTCATATCCTCGGTGAAAACCAGGTGGCTCTGAATGCCATCATCGAAAGCATTACCTGCATGAACTTTATGTGTCACGTAAGACTACACGTGGAGCTTGGTCCCCTACTTAATTTCATCGTGGGAGAGAACGGAAGTGGCAAAAGCGCCATTCTGACTGCCATAACCCTGTGCTTGGGTGGAAAAGCTAGCGCGACGAATCGCGGCGGAAGTCTACGGAGTTTTATCAAAGAGGGCCAAGAGAGTGCCAGTTTAGTGGTCAAGATCAAGAACCAGGGCCCTGACGCCTATAAGCCTGATCTATATGGAGAATCAATAATTGTCGAACGCCACTTCAGCAAAAATGGCTCAAGTGGCTTCAAATTGAAAACCTCATCCGGCAGAATTATCTCTACCAAAAAGGGCGATGTTGATGATGTCGTTGAGTACTACTGCCTACAGGTCGACAACCCCCTCAATGTGCTCTCTCAGGACAATGCACGTCAATTCCTGAATGCCGCGACTCCTACCGCCAAGTACAAATACTTCGTCCAAGGCACCCAGTTAGAGCAGCTCGACCAGGACTACCAGCTTCTTCAGGAAACGCTTGAAGCTAACGAGACGAGGCTACTTGCCTACCAGGAAAGTATTGCGGCCCTCAAGGAAAAGAGCGAGAAGGCTGTGAAGCTTAGAGACGCCGTCGCCAAGAGTGCAGAGATGCGGAGGCAGTCTAAGATATACTCAAATCAGTTGTGCTGGGCACAAGTCATGGAGCAGGAGACCATTCTGCAGCAAATGGAGGATGCTGTACATGCAGCCCAAGAGGAGATCAATCAAACGGAGGCGACAATTGTAGAGAAGTCGGAAATTCTTGAAACCATCGACAACAAGGTCCAAGAAGCCAAGGATGCCTTGAAGACACTCCTCGATGAGGAAGGTCAATTCAAGGAGAAGGAAGAGGAAGCGAAAACAAATTTCAACAATGCTAGAGCGTCAATCGAGCAGACTCACACGCAGGAGAGGGATATCCATCAACGACTCACCAATGCTTCGCAGAAGGTCAAGGACTATGAGAGGAAGATACGCGAAGAAGAACGACGTCTAGAGGAAGTGAACGGCGGGGCTCTTGCCGAAAAGCAGAAAGAGCTAGAAGATGCGAAACGCGACATAGAAAAGATTAGGGAGTCCCAGAAGACTCACGCCGAACGCAGCTCTAGTATTATCAGCGAGCGTACTGAAGCTCAGAAGAAGGAACAGGATTCGCAAGATCTGGTTGATCAAAAGAGGCGGGAGGTTACAGCGGCCGAGACACGACTGCGAAACTTATCACAAAATCGCACTGACCCGTTCGCTGGTTTCGAACAGCAAGTCCCACAACTTTTACGGCTCATTGATAGCGACAGCGGTTTTTCGGAGAAGCCCATTGGTCCCATCGGCACACACGTCCAGTTAACCAAGCCGAAGTGGTCGTCGATCCTTGAGAAGATATTTGGAGCAAGTCTCAATGCGTTTGTCGTCGGGAGTCGATCCGATCAAGTACGGCTGTCCTCGCATATGGAGAGATTAGGAATCCGAAATTGTCCCATCTTCATAGGTTCAAGAACTCCGATTCAGAACTTGAAGGAGCCTGACGAAAACTTCGATACAATACTGAGAGTCTTAAAGATCGATGATCTACGCTTAAGAGATCAACTGATCATCAACCACAGCATCGAGCAAACCATTCTAATTGAGAACCGAGAAGAGGCCCAGGGTGTGATGTTCGACGGCCCACAGCCGGAGAATGTCTCTGCATGTTTATGTTTTCATGATTCAAAAAGGGGCCATGGTGTCCGACTCACGAGACGCGGTGCGAACAACCTTAACAGCAGCCCTATCACTCCTAATTACGAACAAAAGCCTCGTATGAAATCGGACGACGTAGAGTCGCAAATCAATTACTTCAAGGAGTCTCTAGATCAACTTCGAGCCGAATTCCGAGAGCTAGAAACGTCGAAGAAAACTCATCAACAAGCCGCTGTGCGCTGTGTTCAGGCCATCAATCAGCACAAGAAACAAGGAATTAACTTGGAGAAAGAGCTACGCAACGCTCAGGCTCGGGTCACCCATATCGAAGAGGAGCTTGACAAGTTCGAAGGTGTTGATAACAAGTTACAAGGGTACAAAAACGATCTCCAAGAAGCTCAGGCTCAAAAGGACCACTACGGTAATCAATTTGGTGAGCTTGCCATGCAAAAGCAAGAGATGAATAGGGAGGTAGATAGTCTCCATGAGATATTCAAACAAGCCAAGTTGGCCGCTCAGGATCACAAAGCCAAAATTACCAAGGCTGAGGACAAAGTCAAGAGATTCGAAGAGACCCGACGAGTAGCCCTGGCTGAGAAGAATCAAGCTTACGAGAAACTCGCTATGGCGAAACAAGTAAAAGTAGATGCGGAAAGGTCCAAACAAGGACAGGAACAAACCGTCGCCGAGTATATTCAACAGGCGAGTCAGGCCGCTCCCGAACGAGCTTATATACCCGAAGGAGAAACCCACCGAAGCATTGAGCGCAAATTTGATTCTATCAAAGAGCAGTTAAAGAAAATCCGTGACCAGCTAGGTGCGTCGGACGAAGAAATTCAAAATCGGGCATCACAAGCAATCCAGGAATACCGAGAAGCTAAGAAGAATTATAAGAATCTTACATCGCTAGTGGATGAGTTGAAGAAGGCTTTGATGGATCGCCTGCGTAAATGGAGGACGTTTCAGCGACTCATCTCAGCCCATGCACGATGCAACTTCAACTATCTTCTAAGCGAGCGTGGATTCAGAGGTGAACTTTTCCTCGACCACAAAGCCAAGAGGCTTCGGGTTCAAGTAGAGCCGGATGAGACGAGGAAGAGTAGTTCGGGACGAAACACTAAGACGTTGTCTGGTGGAGAGAAATCCTTTTCATCTATATGTCTTCTCCTTGCTATCTGGGATGCGATGGGGTCCCCCTTACGATGTCTCGATGAGTTCGATGTTTTCATGGACAATGTCAACCGCGCCATTAGCACAAACATGCTGGTAAGTCGCTGCATCTCTACGATCTGGACTCCTTTGCTAACAAGCCTCGTAGATTACTACAGCCCGTCGTTCTGTGGGCAAACAGTTCATTCTCATTACCCCTAACGCCATTGAGGGCCGGGCGAACATTGACAAGGACGTCAAAATCATCCGGTTAGTTTCCACCCTTGAACTATCACTAGGCACACGTAGATTAGTCCATCTCCAGACTGACAGTGTAATAGGCTCACGGACCCCCGACAACAACGTATCACGGACCTTTAATATATCTCGGTTCATTCTTGTGATTCCGCGTGTGATTGCTAAGACGTCAATCTGATTAGGGACTTTGTAGAGGTTATATCCTAAGGAGTTTGAGTGACAATATGCCTTTACGAGCTTTAAAATAAGGTCTTGTGTTGATATGACACTAGGAAGGGTTAGGTAATCAGGGTCCGGACATAGATAGGTGGTGGCTCCAATGCCGTTTAGTAAGATGCTGCACAAATGGTGGTGAGCCGTGAAATATCAGTTGCATCAAATTTCGAATGGACTGACGCCGTAATCGAAGTTATTTGTTCTATAAACGCCGTCTTCAACCCGTATGCCAATAATACATGTACACATACAACTTTACAGGTTCACATAGCCAAATGCGTAGAAATCCCTGGAGAGCAGTTGAGGTCCGTAGCGACTAGGGCTGCTGTTCCTCACTATATCCGAACGCCCTTGCTTCTAAGCACGTTCACTCCAGCCGAGACTGTGAAGCCCACCCACTGGCCGACGCTGCCCAAGGCACCGGCCATCTTGCTCGTCTCGTTGAGGCGGCGCCGGAGGAAAGCCCGCGTCTCACCGTAGCCTGGGGATCGATCGTTCGTCATGAAGAGCTCGGACGAGGCGTAGATCATGGATAGAGATCCGCGCTTCGTGTACCACGAGGGATCTACCGAGATATCGCCCGCTAAAAAGTAGATCTCATCGGATAGGAGTGCGAGTTCCCGCAGGGAAGAGGGAACATGCGATGGTTGCGCCATTATAGCCAAGGCCTAAGTAGGAGGTGAGTAACAGTTGGCTAGCTACGTGATGTATAACGGGATGGGGCGGAGGGGGGATGAGGGTGGCCCGTAGATCCAGGTATTAGAGACTCACTTCTTGCCAGCGATGGTTGACCTCTTGATTTCCCAACAGTCTCTCCCATGCCAACCGCTCGACTTTGTCAGGGACCTGCAGCCCTTGTTCTCCCTGAGGACCAAAGAGGGTCTCGCTCCGCGGCGCCAGCGCCTCCCGCTGGGTAAGAAGGTGGTACCGGATCAGGCTAAAGGGTCCTTCAGGAAGCAAGTTGGTACTAATATCGAGGTAGCCGGCGTCCCGGGCGCCGAGGGACAGCGTATACGCCGTGAATCCATGCTCGGGCACGTGCCGGTATGCGGCGGAGAGGATGGTTTTTTCGGCGGTGCTGAAGACGCCTGGGGGTGGTGGGTGGTCGTAGGAATGATAAGATCGCTGGCGGAGTGGTTCAGGGAGGAATCGGAGGCGTTGCAGGTGAGAGACACCTCGTAGGTTAACAGCGAGCCTAGCTGTAGCCCGTGATGGGGCCATTGTATGTATGCGTTTTGAAGTGATGATAGTTGGGCCTGTGCACCTCAATTGATTTAAACTTATTTATGTATTTTAAGGTATGGAAGCTAATAAAGCTCCAATCGTTTACAGTTTAAGGATGACGATCTTTCAAGATTGTCAATCGTCCGGCTCCAGCTGCCAAGGACAGCACGGACCGCAGCTTATATAAACCGGAGATCTCCCGGAAACTAATACTTACCCTATCTTATATATGTAGGTACCTATTCACTTTGAACAGTCACATATATGGCGTCAATAGTGGGTTACTTTATATATTTACCTGTTGTATATGTAGTCTATCAGCTGTACATACAGACGATGTCTTGCATAGCTGGGGCATTCTAGACTCGAATCTATCTGGGCGTGAGCGTACATGTACCTATGTAAGCCGATCTAGGCGACATATATTGTAAATATCGACTGGTGGGACTTGTAAACTTGTTTAGATGCTTATGTAGGTAAGATGTAAAGTCTTCGAGTAATCCAGGATTTGTTTCATGGGAAGAACTAAGGATCAGTTTAGCTAAGGATGGCCTCCAGCAATGTTTCTTTAATCACTGTCCTGAGGACAGATGGGGAAGACAGTGTCTCTTGACTTGTCAGCTTGACCGGAATAGCCGAGAAGTAGATGGGGGTTTTTTTTTTCGTCTGGTAGCACAAGAAACATCCTTTAATGCCTATATGCTATATCTCTTATTAAAAATCCTCAAGGGGCTCGATTGGAATTTTGAGAAATTGGTCCTAAAGTTTGACATTTGTCATAGGCTTGGATTCGTATGTTATCGAGAAAATCTATAAAACTGAGGCTCTTTTTATCCAGTAATTCCAGATTGTAATCCCATCGCGGTTCGCTTCCCTTTCCCGCCTTGTTCCTCATCCGGTTCGCTATCATCCCACGCGTAAAGGTCCCAATAAGTTAAAGCCTTGGTTTCGTCTACATGTACTGTCAGCAGCCCTACTGGAGCCCGGTCGAGGATGGCCGGTGTTCCTATTGGGTTCTGAATTTGCGGAGGGGCGGCAATGTGACGGGATGCCTGTTACGAGTGGGTAGGAAGACCAGGGGCGGTGTGACTCGGGTTCTACATCTTTACGGAAATCTTTGAAGGCATTGTACGATATCCATTAGATCGATAAGCGGATGAGAATTAGTATACTCCGTTAACATACTAGGGTAGTGTTCACGATACACCCTCGAATCGCTCGCTCAGGGGGTGGTAGGCCACCGGTTGCACCGAAGGGTATCGAGGCGGCGAAGCAGCCCCGCTAAGTCACCAGCATTCGTTGACATATATTTTCATATCCACCCTTGGCGCGACGTAAGTACTTCTGTTGGTAATACGGACATGGGGTTTGTGGGTTGGACAAGTTGATAAGTTACATGCGCATGCCGTTGCCTTGCTACGAAGCAGGGAACGGATCGAGGTAAATATTCATGCACTAGGTTGCTGGTTCTTCAGACGGATTCTTGTATGTGTAGATATGTATACTATTAAGGGCTGTACTCAAAGATTAATAGGCTCGATTGCAAACATATTGGGCGTCTACCTAGATCATTGCTAAGAACTTAACGATGGTGTTTAACTATCGCGACCATGAAAACAAGAACACAGTACCGGTGATATCTACAATTGTCAATTCGATGCGTGATTGGAAGTAAGGCCGATAGGTCAGACATGCAAGACTGTCGTACTGGAGGAAAGATGTGACTTAGGACCTTCTTTTAGAGGGCGAACCTTTGAATGTGATGCTACAAGGCCCTGTTGCCTTTTAGCTTGCAAAGTGCTAATCTAGTAGCACTACATCTGCTGTGTCACCACAGCATCGCGGCTGAGGGAGAATATTGGCTCTTAGTCCTAGAGAAGCGGCACTTCGTAAGCATCGAAGTCGCCAATCATCTCGTAGACTTCTTTGGGTGTGAGAATAGGAAATGCTTCTTATAGCCTAGCAACTAAGTTGTAAATTTGGTAACAATGATGCTACCGCCATTGTCCTAATATGATCCAGCGATCAGTGATGATAATAACCTTGTAGCATTGCACAAAAGTGTCTCGAGTGTCAATACTGACAGAGGAGGGACAGGGGTCTTTCCGTTAGGATGCAACTTGCTACAAGTAGTACTATTTTCCCTGTGGCGGTGAGCTTGCTTAGGTCCGCCGATGAACTACTTATCATATACATACTTTTGATTAAAAGTATGCGATCATGCCTAGGGTTCGCTGGGGATCATGCTGTTATCCGGGGTTCTATAGGAAGATGTCTTATGCAATACGGGGTTGGATTCCCAAGCTAATTCGGGAGATGGAAACAGCATACTATGAAATCTACAAATATTCCCGGCATAGTATTAACCCCAAGCAAAAAGGGAGGTATGTTACGACGAACCTAGATCCTTCCCAGGAGTAAAGATCCTCAACTTTTACAACAGAAGGCGGAGCGCGAGATAGGGGTCGGGTTATGACTTACACCATCAACTCACATATCGCGTAGCCTAGCCTGACCTATAAGCGCGATATATGTACATTATCTCCAAGACTGTAACTTCCCTCGATGTTAGGAGAAGATAACCGAATCTTCATTTAATGGTTGGACAATAGACAGACTAGGTAGCCAAGCTTGCATTCAAATTAAACATTGCGTGTTAATATGCGACGGATTCTTGAAACTTGGACGCTCTTTCTTATATAGGACGAGTATGCTGCTACATACCTAGGTAAGTATGAACAGCTTTCCCTAAGGAGGAAAAATTGTCTAGGAGGGTTTTCACGGTAGACTCGGGGCCGAGGGCTACGAATACTTGGTTCAAGCTGCAGGCGGCCATTTGAGGACCAACCCTGCACTTTACGAAAAGTGATAGGTCAGAAAAGTACCAAAGGAAAAAGAAAAAAAAGGAAAAGGAAAACTGAACTAAGCCTTAGCCCTGAAGGTGATTAGTATCCGATTCTTACGTGACGAACTACTATACCTAATGAGAATAGATATGTTTGGGCTTAGGAGAAGCACACCTTATTATATATTCTTGAATAAGTATTGTCACAGGTTAGGCCCTGGCTGCGGTGTGCTCTATCTGTCTCCGTGTATGCTTGCGAATTCAAGATTTGGATACGACTGTGACAACCAACGATCCTAGACTTTAGCAGCATAGGAGGGGATGGGTTTGGTTACGAGACATGGCTGGCCTAGCGGGCCGACCTCTCCAATCCAGTGGCTGCGGCACCAGCCGTCGTTGGGACTTGCTTGCATCGACCAATTTATGTTTTGCACTGCTCATACATGTGCGTGAAGAGTTGAACCATAATCTAACCTGATGGGAACTACTCTAACATGGATCCACGGATCTGGGAGGTGGTAACCAAACTGGAAGAGGGTGAAGAAGGTCAAAAATCCGTAGAGCTTAGGCCACTTAGCCGGTCCCAGGGAACTGTCCAAAATCGTACAGACAAGGGGATGATATCTTTGCTTAAGTACCTTGGAGGCCACGATAATACGGCGGATATTAACCTTTTAATTTACCTATTCTATTCACGGGTAAGGCACCTATTTAGTTGCAAGATACAATTAAGCCACTTCAAGCCAAGCATATCCTAGTACCCACCTCTTATCCAAGGGTTCATATAGGTACGTATACATATTACAGAAGGTATCTACCGTACAAGTTAAGTTATTTGGATGTTATTGAAGGGCCGCGTGAAGCCAATTATGTAGTTAGATGGGTACCAGTGGGATCCCGGCGGGTTGCTAAGGTCGAGCTCCCTAAGGATTTTAACAGAGCGGGAACTATTGACCCTTGCTCGATCACTACTAAATATGTACGTACACGCTTTAGACGCTACTGCAAGCGCATATCCGGTACCTATCCATTTCCTTAGCTACAGTAGTGTAGTGCTATTCGAGTATACGAGGATGATGGGTTTCGTTGCCTCATGCACGTCTCAAACAAGGCAATAGACAAGGCCACCTATCGTGTCGCGCGGCGGTTAGAGATCGTCAGAGCTCAGATGAGCATGCGCATAATTTTAGGAGTAGATTTCGATCGTATCTCGCCAAACGGATTTGATTCATAGCTCACACCACAATCCTATTTGCCCATAGTATGGCATACTATAGTAGTGTGGATAATTTCCGGTTTTATAGTCAGCAGGGCTGGCCTGTTAGCATCCGTATGTAGACCGCGCTTCCGAGTCCTGAGCTAAGCTTACTAATGGAAAAGTATTGGGAGCCTGCCTAATGATCTATGGATATTTTTAGGGGCACCATCATGATGTTGACAGCATATGAGAAGTCACAGGGAAAGCCAGCAAAGAGCCACACAGACC
Source organism: Hypoxylon sp. CO27-5 (assembly GCA_002120305.1). Lineage (NCBI taxonomy): Eukaryota > Fungi > Ascomycota > Sordariomycetes > Xylariales > Hypoxylaceae > Hypoxylon > Hypoxylon sp. CO27-5. Next base: position 18,620 of record KZ112437.1, on the reverse strand, counting down.
ATAAATTCAGCTATATGCAAAGAACTGTAGTTTGCGTGAGCCGTTTTTGACCGGTGTGGAAATTTCATATACCTAATGAAGCAGCCCTAGAGCCACGTAAGCTCTAGCATGCTTTTCTGCCTTGCACCAAAAAAAGTGCATGGATATTAAACAGGCCTTAGGCGCAACTAGGAAATAGGTAATAGCTAAGAGCGAATAAGAACAGTATCAGGTAAGGATGAGTAGATAATGCTGTGCAGGTAATGTCTTTGTGTAGAGGTGGATGCTGGATTAGGTACATAGTAAGCCTTGCATACGAATAACTTGACATAAAAAAGAAGAAGAAAGAAGGAGCTTGTATAAAGGTCTTTGATATATTTGGATTTATGTCTTTGAACCACAAGGATTAACGCAGCTTCTATTCGTATAATGAATGACCTCGGGATGTGAAGACGAGGTTGATATGAAGCCTTTTAGATATGTATACTTTTTTCGTATGGTTCCGTTGACATGTGTAAGTTAAAAGTATCCGTGCACGGTACGAGATATCCTTAAACACGGTAAGTGGGGATCGTACTTGAAAACTGACAAGGGGGGCAAAAGTATAACATATGCATTAGTGGGTAATAATCACGATTACGGGGGCTATTCTTTCACTCCCCGAAAACGCCAATGCCCCAAAACGGACCAACCAGAAGAGGTGATTCAGCTGACTCGAACGCGGTAATCTTCCCTCCATTTTTTTGGGGGCCACTTTCCCAATCGCGTTGCTTTCAGCCCAATTCCCATCCGTCCACAACCAGCAATTCATCGAACGCATCTCCCCCAGATTTTTTCTTCCCTTTCCCATTCTCGTCGATATTGGGCCTGGTACCCTCTCCTGCAGCAAGCATATCAAGGTTCAAGTTCAGGTACGTACGTATGAGAGCCGCCGACCGTCTGGTTGCATATGCACACCCTTCCACACCCCCCAAGCTTGCGTCTTTTGTTTTTATTTTTAATAGTATTTTTATTCCCCCCCAAAAACCTTTGCACAACCAGCCACTCGGTGTACAGACATATCGCGCGACACCAGCAAACAGGCGGTCGTCACGCCTTACCTTACTTCACCTACATCATATTACATTACATTAGGAAGGGACGCGCCTCGTTTCTTAGTTCTAACTGCTAAACACGCGCGCGTTCTTGCCTGCGTGATACTTCTTCAGTATCTCCAACTGCAACTACAACTGCCGCCGCTGGTGCCTGCTGCTGATACTGGTAACTACCTCTGTTGGTGCCGTGCTGGTTGTTGCCGCCTGTGTCGTTTTTCTCCTGCATAGCCTTTACCTATCTGTATATGGGACCAGCCTAGGCCCTCTGTCAGCGCAGCCCGTCTATTGTGCAATGCGAATGCAGAGGCGCTGAATCACACCCGATACAAGCATTCTTTGTACCTTTGACTTTCCCATATTCCCAAGCCTTAGTACTTGCATCTAGTCCCCCCCCCCTTTTTTTATTCCCTCTCAGCTGCTAGCGAGGGTCCCCGAAAAGAATTCGACGCACTCCTTGTCACTTCGAAGGCTCACCCCTCCAATACAGGTTTACTTACTCTCCTGACCTACCAGCGCCCTTCGTTGGTACATTACTGTCCCCCGGAGAAAAAAAAACTTCTCAGACAAGGCCGGCTAAGCTCGACAAAGTCGTCTCTGAACGATATTTAGCTATGGGTAAGTCCACACCACCATCTTGATGTCTTCAAGCAACACAAGCATCTATACACCACCGACAACTTGTTTTCCATCGCTATCCACGGAGTCTCGCGTGCCTTCCCGAGCCTCCTCGCTCGCTACACGCTCCCATCTCCATTATCCACATCCCACACTACCTATCCTACTTCGTACATGTCTACATACATATATACTACCTCTTTCTGCACTCGCATACGCCCCGGCTGCCGAATGAGATCCTCCCCTTGCTACACCTCTTAACGGTATTCCTTCCCACCAATCTCGTCTAGAAGCATAAAACAAAATGCCTCCTGCGACGTGTTACTACCTACAGTACCTTCACATCTAGCTTGTAACAGCCCACAGCATTACCCGCTTCCCTATTCCCATTCCTATCCTACCTTTTCTTCCACCACCCCCTCTCCCCACCCAATCACACTCTTTCCTGGCCCCCTTTGCTCGACTCACTCCACCAGTTGTTCTATCCTCACCTTACCTACCCTTTGTGCCGCTTTATACAAGCCGCAACTCTTCCCGAAGCCTTTAATACGCCGCGCTTCCCCCCCACCCCCGTCCCTGGACGCTTTCCCTTCCCGATCCACTAACGGTCTGGCCTCTCGAACACCCCCGTATGCAACGACGGTCCGCCAATTTGTCACAGTTAACTGTCCAAATTGAACCTGTTGCTAGTTTACAACTCTACTTCTTTCCATGTTTCTTCTGCTTTGGGATTTTGGCTTCTAACTCACGACGCTTTCATAGCCGACTCAGGAGATACCTATCGCCCTGTCAAGGTAAGCAAAGTCAAGAGGCGCTTTTCTGAATCTTGGGGTGCTGTCATCTGTCATCCCAATCGGTCCCAGAATTGTTCAATTTGTCCCCGTGCGAGCTTCAGCTTGGTGGTTCCTTTCAGCGGCAGCAAAACTTTAAATAAGACATCTTCTGTGTGGAAGAAAGGACGCTATACTTCGCAAGCTTCTCCCCGCGTCATCCTTTTCGCCTTTGAGCTAAGGAGGGGGCACTGCAGACGAGTCTAGCTGGGCCCTAGAATATAAAGTTTGCTGCTTCTCCGAGGAACCGCCGGCAACAGCGTTCAAGACTTGAACGCTGTGCTCCCTCTTCCTCGACCTCGAGAACATTTGCTGCATTTCCTTCTTTAAGCAGGTTCGATTGGGAACGATCTGGAGCACCATAATTGCTTCCTTCGTAACTTGTTAGCGCGACAGCGCGCTATTTTTTGCTTCTAATGTCGTTCTTACCCCACGCAAATGCTGACGAGTTACAGCGCGAGAGATCTCGCTCGCCACGTCGTGGTCGTTCGAGGAGTCAAGGCCGCTCAGGTCGCCGTCGATCATACTCTCCGCGTAGCCGGTCTCGAAGCCGGGACGACTATCGTAGATCGGATAGACGATCACGATCTCCCATGACTGGAGCTGGGGCCCCAGTTGGAGGATCAGGCTCGGGTTACGGTGGACCACCCCAACGGACGTACGAGGAGCGTGCTGCGGCGCGGGAACAGATGATGAATAACATACGCGAGACTTCGCAGCAGGACCGACGTGTCTACGTCGGCAACCTGTCTTACGATGTCAAGTGGCACCATCTTAAGGATTTCATGCGACAGGGTGAGTCACTACAGCTTCAACGGAACGCTAATCTTTATTTGTGATCTTTTTTTGCTAATGTCTACATGGTTTGCAGCTGGAGAAGTTCTGTTCGCCGATGTTTTACTACTTCCGAATGGGATGTCTAAGGTGGGCTTCTACATGTGATTCATGGCTGGTTTTCTCTTTGGTTCTTTCTCCTCTGGCTCTTGTTGGAATTGATGGATTGACGGGTTGGGACATTGTCCGCGGGTTTTTGTAGGGTTGCGGGTAAGTCAATACCATTACCTTACAACGTTTCGAGCATTTTTACTAAAACTGGCGCAGTATAGTGGAGTACGCTACAAGGGAGCAAGCACAAACAGCTGTTCAGACTCTCAGCAATCAGAACCTCATGGGTCGACTCGTATATGTCCGAGAAGTAAGGGTGTCGCCATATATTCTTTAGGTATGGCAAAATGCTAAGGTTGGAACCAGGACCGAGAGGCCGAACCACGATTCATTGGTGCCACCGGAGGCCGCGGCGGCTATGGTGGCGGCGGAATGCAAGGAGGATATAGTGGTGGTGGTGGTGGCGGCGGCGGCGGCGGCGGCTACGGTGGTGGCATGTCTGGCGGCAACCGCCAGATTTATGTGTCCAACGTTTGTTTATTCCCACCCTTTCCCTCTTGATGCTGATTTAGACAACCTGGTCTGGTGTTAACTTCATTTACAGCTTCCATACACCGTTGGCTGGCAAGATCTTAAAGACTTGTTCCGCCAAGCAGGTCAGTCTCCCCGTTTGGCCCCTCCTAATCGACGTTATTACCTCTTAATTATTGACATTATCTTATAACAGCTCGTAACGGCCAGGTAATCCGAGCCGACGTCCATCTAGGCCCCGACGGCAGACCTAAAGGCTCCGGGATTGTGATGTTCGAGCACCCCGAAGACACGCGCAATGCCATACAGCAGTTCAACGGCTTTGAGTGGCAAGGCCGCCTCCTTGAAGTGCGCGAGGACCGCTTCGCCCATCAGGGAGTTGGAAGCTACGGTCGAGGCGGCTTTGGAGGTCGCGGAGGTTTTGGCGGCTCATACGGAGGCCGGGGAGGCTTCGGCGGTGGTCGTGGCGGTTTCGGCGGCTACGGCGGTGGACGAGGAGGCTACGGTGGACCCGCTGGTGGATACGAGTCTAACAATTCCGCCCCGGCCGCCGCTCCAAACCCATTTACTGATTTCGCTACGGCGGGAACTGAGCCAAGCGAAACTATCTATGTCCGGAATGTAAGAATCCCACAAACGGCTTCCTTCGGTGGTTCAATGGTTAGGAAATATATTTGCTGACGAACCCTTGTTTACTAGCTTCCATGGTCTACTAGCAACGAGGATTTGGTTGAGCTCTTTACCACGATTGGGAAAGTTGAACAAGCTGAGATTCAGTACGAGCCTAGTGGGCGATCTCGAGGAACCGGCGTTGTTCGATTTGACAGCACTAACACTGCCGAGACGGCCATCTCAAAGTTCCAAGGCTACCACTACGGAGGACGACCCCTTGGCCTGAGCTTCGTCAAATACGTCACTCCAGGTGGAGGTGATAGCATGGAGACAGATGCGCATGGTGGTTTGACTCAAGATCAGATCATGTAGAACACCCCATGGGGACGTATCTCTATATCATTTCTACATCCTCGACCATGACCTCGGATAGGTCATCCGACACGTCACCCGTTTCCCAACTATCATCTTGCCGATATTAAATTTTCGTGAAGCATAAACGAAGTATCTTGGGAGGTTAGGTCGGATAGAACGGGCAGGCGTGTCCGCTCTTGCATATCTGTACTATCTATTTTTCATTCCTCGTTTTACTTCGCGTTCGTTTTTCCTCTCTATCTTTACTTCTTTCTCAACCTGTATCCCCCTTTGGCAGAAGCGACAACTCAAGGTTCTCATGGCGAAGAAATTGCCGGGGATTAAGACCATCATTATCGGCAACGAGCTCCACTATAAGCAATAATCTGGGGAGGTAAATTGCGGACTTTCCGGCGTGTTGATTTGTGGTCGATCGATACGACATGTGGGTGAGAGCAGTTATTGCTCCCACGTTGGGCAGGACACAGAAAAAGGTTTCTTTTTTTTTCTAAATTCTCCTACATGTTTAGCGTTATCAAAAGGCGGTTTACTGGGCTTCTGATGCCCTACAAGGAAATGAGAAGCTTGAGAAGACGCCCCAAAATTAGATTGTATCCCGCGAATAGCATTCGGATTTTCCAGAATTAGGTGGCGGTTGGCCGAGTCCGCTGTTATCGTAAGGCAGTGGATAGGTAAGACGTTTTAGTGAGAAAGGTGTAGGATTTGGTATGCCTCCCCGTGTGGTACATATAGGTTGTCAAAAGCTAGGCTTGGTATGTGCAGGTCATCGAGAGCCGGCCTGGTTTGTGTGTTGTAATATGCGTGACTAGACGGTAGAAAACGGGGCAATATTCACCGGATGCGGATATGCTGCGCCGCCTATGCTCGCAAACAAGCAAATGCGGCTTGTCGGAACTTTTTTATTATCCTATTAGATGATATATTAGGTACGGTAGACGGAATACGCAAGGCTGTATGAACGGCGTTATAAGGTTTTTTTCCTACGATCCTCCAGAGATAGTCCCACCCATAATTGTACGGAATGTGCTTGCTTGTCAAATCAGCTAAACCCCCTTTTCTTGTCCATGAACATGGATATTAATGTCTGTATTACTCCTCTATCAGGTTAAAGAAATCGCTGTCTCTCACCCTCTACTAAACTTTTAGAACAACATGAATTAACACACATGACTCCTCGTGCGTTACTATATCTATCCTCTTTCCCCCAAACCTCATCTCTCTCTCTCTTTTTTTTTTCTTTCTTTCTGTGTTTATACAACTAGCAGGGTCTATACTATTAAATTGATAGCAATACCGTCACAAGCAAACCCAACAACCTCTTCGGTCAATCACTTGGATCATCAAAGTCGTCCTCAATTCAATTTTCTCCCCTCTCCCCCTCTAGCTTATGTGTGAGCTTCACCACCAAAAGTGTGCCACTTGCAAGCGGGTATGGATAGAGCACAAGAAACTCGCCAGCTGCGAAAGTCAGGATCTAAACGACAAATGCCCGGAGAATTTATGTATGTACGTGGGCAGTCCTCGAAGGCCCATCAAGGGCGAATGCGAAAGCTGTAAGGAGGCGAGGGAGCGGAAGGAATGTCTGGAGGAAGAGAGTACTAGCATCGACCAGCACAACAGTACGACAGACACGAACAGCGAGTAGACTGGCAATGTTCTGGGGTTGAACGCAGGGTAGATGGACGGTGGGAGGAACAGGCTAGGCAAGCGATGATGGGCACTTTCCAGTATGTTTGTATTATGGCATTCTGAGCACAACTTGATTTGATACCCTTGCTAGTAATATCATACGGCTAAGCAAATTGCTTATGACTCATAGTTCAGAGCTACCTCAGCTCAATAGGTACTTGTCCCTTCTTCTTCTTTGCCTTGCCTTTCCTCTTGCTGCGATCTCTCGGCTTCAACGTAGTCATGCCGGACTTACACACATCGGCATACTTCTCAAAGAAGGCGGGGAGCGAGTCGGGTTCGACTACGGTGCGCAGCTTGACCTTGTCCTGGCGGCGTTCTTTGCTCCTGGCATTCGTCGCTTTGATGATCACGGGCATGGGTTTCGGAGGGTGTAGATCGGGAAATATGGTGTCACTCGTTGCTTCTGGTAAGGGTTGGTCGTAGGATACTAGAGGAAGTATACAAAGTTAGAGACAAGAATATTCCATCAACAAGGGTAGGAGAAGACGTGCATCGTTTTTGCACCAGGATTATGGAGCCATGATCTTTGCCTTTCCTTCGATCGAAGAGCTCTGTGAGCTTTGTGAAGAACTACGGAAGACGAGTTAGCATATGGCCAATTTCTAAAATATAGCTTTTTCTTAGTATATACCTCGTCGTTAGTTAGGTATCCCATCTTGATTCAGAAGAATATGGTACGCAGCAACCGGAAGGAGGCTGTGAGAAGTATTAATGTAAAGTCAGAGACGATGATCAACTCTGCCGCGCATGCGACGATTGGTGTTGAACATTGAAGTTATGAAAATATATTGGTCTTTGCGCAAGGCTAAACTACATGTAGAAAAAGATAAGTGGGATCAATAACAGTTCCCGCGGTGGGGCACAGGGGAATAGGTATAGGTACATAAGTGCACTAGCATGTTCTCCACTAACAAAAAAAAAAAAAAGCTACTTTGCCATACTGGGAAATTTTTCTCCAGAACATTGAAGTAAAGTTGCGACTTTTCACCAATCCCCAGATATCAATAACAGGTTTCATGCGAATATAAAAATCTCATGGGACGGGATACAGACGCCTCTTCAAGATATACAGGTGAAACTATATCAACCCGGTTATTATAACCACCTTGAAAATGGGACTAGGACCCAAGCGGAAACTGGCACTACCTTCATCAATCTTGAAGGAGTTGGACTCTCAACAGTCTTCGTCATTTTCTAAAGGGAAGGGGGGGGCGAGGAAACAGCTCTCGAGAAAAGAGCAACGAAAGGCTCAACGGGTTCAGAAAAGGCAGTCTCGCCGGCCACAGCTCCGTCAGGTCTCTGAATCAAAACTATCTAAGCCGGCCTCTCACCCGGTCTCTCACCCAGCTAGTGATGATTCCGAGATTGATGACCCAGACGATGGGAATGATAACGAGGAAGGATCTGGTTTAGGGTTTGAATCCGAAGGGGACGAGAGCGAAAGCAGCGGAGACCAAGAGCCGAGGCAACCTAAACTTTCTAAGTCAGCGCAGAGTAGGCTCGCTCAGGATGATAAAGAAATCGCAGACCTGGAAAGGAAACTAGGGTTAAGGGGCAGGAAATCACTACCCAAATCATTTGCTGATGATGGCCTTGGCGACCTGTTGGACGGTCTAGATGATGGCCTAGAAGAGACAGGGGCCATCTCAAAGAAGAAGCGCAAAGCAGAAGCGGATGAGTGGCTGGCCCAAAAAAGGAGAAAGGCTCAAGTTGCTGCCAACTCTGCCGCCGTCTATGAGAATAGCAGCGACGACGGGGAGGATGACGATGACAACGACGACGAAGATGGAACTAGTGACGATGATGATATAGACCTCGATGAATCCGACCTAGGCGATTCCGATAGTGACGGGGAATCTGAGGAAGATGATATCTTTGGAGGGTTTTTAGACGAAGACCAACCTAAACCTGCGAAACCACAGCGAGAAAATCCTTACGTTGCTCCCACTACTAACGTTACGAAATATGTTCCCCCGTCCCTCCGTAAGCAATCAGGCTCAGCCAACGAAGCAGAAACGGCGCTTCGAAGACGTGTTCAGGGTTTGATAAATCGTCTAACAAACGACAACATGACCAGCATAGTCAAGGATTTCGTGGCTTTATATGACACGAACCCCAGGCAAACTGTTACCTCCACCATCGTGGATCTCGTGTTGGCTTTGGTATGTTCGCCCGAGAAGCGGCCGGATTCATTCTTCACAATGATAGCCGGATTCGTGACAGCCATGTACAAGGCCATGGGAATGGCTGTCATTGCCTCCTTCATACAGCAGCAAGTAGAAGTTTTCGACCAGCGGTATGAGAAAGCGTCCGGCGACCAGTCTGATTCTGGTTCGAAGCATCTCGTCTCATTGCTTGCAGAACTTTATAACATGCAAGTCATCGGTTGCAACTTGATCTTTGACTACATTCGCCTCTTCCTAGACAAGCTTTCTGAGCTCGATACGGAGCTACTCCTGAGGATCGTCCAGCTCTGCGGACCGTCTCTTAGGCGTGATGACCCCCACGCCTTAGGAGACATTGTCAATAGTATCAAGCCAGCTAACTTGAAAGGCATGTCAGTCAGGACGAGCTTCATGATAGACGAAATGAAGAAGCTACAGAGCAACAAGACGAAAGCCGCAACTCGCAACAAAGATCTCGCCGACCAGCGGACCCAGCTAAGGAAACGTATCGGGACCTTGGGCGGTTCTCGGGATATCCAGCCTCTTCGCATGGGCCTCCGGGATATACGGGATGCCGATAAACACGGCAAATGGTGGCTTGTCGGCGCCTCCTGGTCTGGCGGTCATAGCGGGGCCGACGGCCAAGGTGGAGTTTCGAATAAAAAGGGAGATATCGGTGATGGCCACGATGCTGAAGAGATGATGAAATATGCCGATGATGATCTAGGTATTCCAGATCTATGGCAACTAGCTAAGGAGCAGGGCTTCAATACAGAGGTACGACAACGCATCTTTGTTGCACTGCACGCGGCTACAGATTACGAGAATGCTGAGCTACTCGTCCGGAAGTTACGGCTCAACAAACACCAGCGGAAAGAAATCCCCGAAGTCATCGTCCGAAGCAGTGAACGACAGTTTCAGTACAACCACTACTATACTCTAGTTGCCACCAGATTCACGGGTGACCGGGAGTTGTCATTTCAATTTCGGCGATGTCTTACGACACGACTTAGGAAGATGGGAGAGGACATTGATCTTGGTGACGGTGACGAATTTGATGTCGAAGACACGGAAGATTACGATATGCGATGGGTGTACAACATAGCTAAGATGTATGGGTCGCTTGTGGCCAGTCGAGCTCTACGATTAGTGGACGTGGTCAAGTATCGCAATCTTGCAGCTCTACAGGAAAAGGCACACATGTTCTTCGAGGTAATGCTGATCTCGATGCTCCAGGAGTGCAAGCGCGATGGACTGAAGGACATGTTCGGTGGCCTAGACGCGGATCATGCTCGGGGAGTTCAGTATTTCTTGAAGAAGAACGTACGTCAGACGGACCTCCTGAAGGACAAAAGAGAGAAGAGCGCGATCAAGAAGAAATGCGAGGCTGCGGATCAGGTGTTGAAGGCTTTTCTTACGAAATAGTCGTTGCGGCGGGAGCTGGTATAGATGTAAGCTGACTTCAGGCTTATTATCCCGATCAAGTCGTCCCTTATCGTCTGTGTGTACCAAAAGTACTTTAGCTTGAGGGAAATAAATATTCATCTTCATGTGGCGATACGAATGCACGACGTCGTTTTATCCTGTAACTGCTGTCGGTGTATTTAATGTTGTATTATGTTGTGCGCGGTTAGTTTCGGAACAGCGGCGGGAGAAGAAGGGCGAAAATTGAATCGGTAATGCACGCTAAGGACCAGAAGTCAGAAGAACTTAATTGTTGGGCCAATGAGACTTCAATGTTCGATATACCAAGATACTTTTTGAAGATACGTACCTACCCAAGGTAACACACGTGCATGTATTATGGGACGGACCTCCAAAATTTCCAGCAACTTTAGCAACTCCAAAAACATCCCGGCTATCTAAATCTCTACCGGTCTCATCTACACCACCCTACCACCTCAATCCCCCATCTCTCCGATTAACATATACCCGTCCTTTGGCGTTTCTTCGTTATAGATCGATAGACCAGGCAAACAATCGCATAAACATACCATGCTGGCCAGTCGATTAATACCGCGGACCGCCGTCCGATCTGCTTTCCGCACTCCTTCATCGTAAGTAGTACCCCCCAGCTTGTGCTTGGAGAGCTCCTTAAAATAACTCGCTTGTCCGCTAACCCGAATTCCGATACCAGTCTTCCTTCAGTCGTTGCGCCCGTGTCGAGATGGCGAAGAGGATATGCTACTGAAGCAGGTCAATTCTCCTTTAACGCATTCCGTCACCAGTTCCTTCTTATCGCTGACTTGGCGCAGAGGAAAAAGATCTAGTCATCATCGGCGGTGGAGTTGCCGGATACGTTGCAGCTATCAAAGCCGGACAGGAAGGCTTAAAGGTGCGCCACACCCAATTCTAATGCGACCATCGTCACCATCCTCTTATCCTCCCGCATCGAGGAGCGCACAAGAAGGAAAAACCTAACTGGGAGTCTACCCGTATCTAGGTTACCTGCATCGAGAAGCGCGGCGTGCTTGGTGGTACCTGTCTCAATGTTGGCTGTATTCCCTCGAAATCCCTCCTGAACAACTCGCATCTATACCATACCGTCCTCCACGACACCAAACCTCGAGGTATCGAGGTCGGCGATGTGCAGCTCAACCTGGCAGCCATGATGAAGGCGAAGGACACTTCTGTCACTAGTCTGACGAAGGGTATCGAATATCTCTTCAAGAAGAATGGCGTCGAGTACATCAAGGGCACCGGTTCGTTCGCTAGCGAGCATGAGATAAAAGTCCAGCTGAATGATGGCGGCGAGACGAGCGTAGTCGGTAAGAACATCCTTATTGCTACCGGTAGCGAATCGACCCCGTTCCCCGGTCTCGAATTCGACGAGAAGCGCGTCGTCACCAGCACTGGTGCCTTGTCCCTCGAGAAGGTTCCCGAGAAGATGATCGTCATTGGTGGTGGTATCATTGGTCTTGAAATGGGCTCTGTATGGTCGAGACTGGGTGCCAAGGTCACTGTCGTGGAATTCCTAGACCAGATTGGTGGGCCCGGGATGGACACCCAGATCGCCAAGGAGGCGCAAAAGGTTCTCAAGAAGCAGGGCATCGAGTTCAAGCTTGGTACCAAGGTCGTCAGCGGCGACCCCAGCGGCGAGAAGGTTAAGCTGGAGGTTGACTCTGCTAAAGGCGGCAAGCCCGAAACTGTTAGTATTGCCATAGACCCATTCGCAAGGCGCTTGTTTCTAATCAAAAACAGCTCGATGCCGACGTTGTCCTCGTTGCTATTGGTCGCCGCCCGTATACTGCCGGTCTCGGTCTCGAGAATATCGGTTTAGAGCTCGATGAACGCGGCCGTGTTGTCATCGACTCCGAATACCGCACCAAAGCGTCGCATATCCGCTGCATTGGCGATGTCACCTTTGGCCCTATGCTTGCTCACAAGGCCGAAGAAGAAGCCGTCGCCGCCGTTGAGTATATCAAGAAGGGTTATGGTCACGTTAACTATGGTGTCATCCCGTCCGTCATGTACACTTACCCCGAGGTCGCATGGGTTGGCCAGAACGAGCAGGATCTAAAGAAAGAGAACATTCCGTACAAAATTGGAACCTTCCCCTTCAGCGCCAACTCGCGCGCCAAGACCAACTTGGACACTGAGGGTCTGGTCAAGATGATTGCCGACCCCGAGACGGACAGACTACTGGGCTGCCACATCATCGGCCCCAACGCCGGCGAGATGATTGCTGAGGCTACCCTCGCCCTAGAGTACGGCGCATCCACAGAGGATATTGCGCGCACATGTCACGCCCACCCGACGCTGGCGGAGGCCTTCAAGGAGGCGGCTATGGCAACATACTCCAAAGCTATCCACTTCTAAGGCTTGTAAATATAGAACGGGTAGATTGGGGGGTGGAAAATAAATCAAAACATTAGGAAGGATAGCATTGGTGTAATGGTGTACATTAATACAGCATGAGAGGCAAAGCGAATTATCCCAAGGCCCTTGTTCAAGACGGCAATTCTTGGGCCAGGATGTACTTATGCCATGATGCCTTTCATTTGTTAATGGCGATGTGCTCTTAAGACTAGATCATATTTCTTGACAATAGCTATTGTGGTCGGTGACTTTGACCCTGACACTATCCCGAAAAGTATATGGATGCGTCTGGCTTGTATCTTAATGGTCAGACAAATAAATATTAATGTGTACACAATCAAGACTTACAAGGTGAGTGTGTCACGTAGTGAGATCATGTTGCTTGAAAGCCCCTGTATATATAGGTATATATCACCACTAAAATCTTTAATGTACTACTACAGCAGTATGATAGTCTCTAAGTACCAGGGGACTAGAAATGGAGGGCATCGTTAAGTTCATCATGTCGAGTTCCTTTTTTTTTTAATACCACTCTATTTTATTTTAATTTTTGCTCTCTATTGTCAAAATGGTATCAGGTCTCTTTTCCCAACTTCTATGAATAACCTCATATGCTAACCATCTATTCATTAACCTGGACCGTTTCAGCTACCTTGAGCGCTCTCGCAAAGATGGATGTTAAATCATCTTCTAGCCCAACACTGATCCGAAGCAAGTCGGGATCGACCCCATAACCAGCGGCCCAATCCAGCTCCTGGTAGTGCGCCAGAACCACATACGGCGAAGTCAACGTGAAATTAGTTCCTAGACTTGGGCCCTTGGCAGTCTCGAGGGCGTCATAGAAGGCCATGGCGTGTGCCTTAGTCTTGAGCGTGCACGAGAGCAGCCCGCCGTACCCTCCGTTAGGCAACTTGCACACTTCGTAGTTAGGTCGCGACTCATTGTACTTTGGATAATAAACCTTGGTCACCAAAGGGTGCGCAATCAGCACTTCACAGATGGCCTCGGCGTTAGCGTTGACTCTGTCGATCCGCGATCTGAAGTCGCGGCTGTTCCGCTCCATGAAGATGACGTCCTCGGCCCAATACGTGTCCTCGAACTCGGCCGTCATGACGGATTTGAGCGAATCGTAGTACCGGCTGTTCGGGTTTAGGATTATGCTGCCGCCCATGACGTTGCAGTCTCCCGAGAAGATCTTGGTCAGACTGCTCACAACAACGTCGGCGTAGGGGAGCACGTTCACGTTGACGAATGTACCCACCGTTTCGTCTACAACTACCGCAAAGTCGTACGTATCGGCCAGTCGTCGGATACGCACAAGGTCGGGGCAGGATAATAGGGGGTTTCCAGGAAATTCGCAGAATAGGGCGAGGAACCTCTCTCCATTCTGTAGACGACTCTCGAGGTCATCCAGATCCTCAGAAGAACCTCGGCCGTAAAAGATAGCACCGGGGCCGAACTTTTGCAGAATCTTTAGGGTGTCCACATATGGAAAGCCAAAGTTGATGCTCTTCCGAGGCTCTCGGGCCTTGAGGAGAGCTTGATGGGTCGTGAATATGGCATTCATACCGCAAGGGACTAAGTATATGTCGTCCTCCTTGAAGTTTGAAATTCCACGAGCGTTAGAGTCCATGGTCGGAAAGGTGGTTGTGCTCTTCAGGTCGATATTCTCGGTCAGGACGCCGGCGATACGACGCCTGATGGCTGACTTGGCATTTGGGACTAGGGAAAGATCTAGATTTCTCCCATACCGTTCTTCCAAGAATCGTGATGTCTCAAGCGTGTCGGTCGGGTCATCATCGGCGAGTTTTACGGGATATTGTTGATGTTGCTGCGTTCCGCTAGATACATTCGAGGTATCATCGATGGAAGCTGTTCTTCGGTATCTTTTCGGTCCACGACATAGCTTCTGTTGTATCGGACGTGGATAGGATGCATGATCCGCAGGAACTAATAGATTCTCCTTGAATAGCCCGTGGCAAAATTCTGCACGCCTACTCGAGATGCCGTCGCCAGAGTGCTGCCAATATTGCTTGGCGAATGGGTACGCCTCGGCGGAACAGAGTACAGCAGAAATGGACGGCGTGGCAGACTGTAACGACTCTGGTGTCTTCTTAGCTGGGTCCAGAACCAGATGAAGAACATCAAGGGAGGCTAGGGCAGACGGCGGGGCTTTGTCTCGAATGAAGTCAAGACACCGGTTTGCCGTCTTCCTAGTCGGGAACAGCATAGCTTGTTGCTCGGCAGTTCCATACTTGGCAACAATGTCACGCCCAAAGGCCTGAATGCTCTTATGGATGAAGAACCTCGGATAGCCGGTCACCATAGTGCCGATAACCCATTCCTGGCCCTCTTCATATCCGATGTTAGACTCCCACGTAGGAAGCGAAACGCTCACGGCCTGGATAGAAGCTTAGAACCTCATTTTCAAAAGCGAATGAAGTACACGGTATTAGCGAGGACTCACGTGAGCAGTATTCGGGGGTATTGAGTCT
Source organism: Hypoxylon sp. CO27-5 (assembly GCA_002120305.1). Taxonomy (NCBI): domain Eukaryota; kingdom Fungi; phylum Ascomycota; class Sordariomycetes; order Xylariales; family Hypoxylaceae; genus Hypoxylon; species Hypoxylon sp. CO27-5. The sequence goes on along the minus strand of KZ112437.1, from coordinate 3,528 downwards.
CCTAGTTCGATTGAAGGCATATTGATGGGTATTATTCCTCAGACCTCGAATTGTTATCGAAATACACAAGGTCTTCTCCGCCTCAGCCGGAGTGATTATTGTGTTGTTACTTTGAAGAGATACGGACAGCAGAATTATTATGTAGTGTATGTAATGTTAATGTATAGAGTGTATAGAGACATCGCTCACTTAAGTATGTATGTAAATGTCCATATGTATGTACCTATCCTATTCTCTACAGGGTTTAAATGTTAAAAGTTAAAATAGTTAAGGGTCTGTTTTTACATGACAAATTGCCGGGATCGGAGACAGAAATTTCGAAGGGACTGGTATTGAATGTGGGGTATGACAATATATGTACATGTATGTTACTTAATGCGCCACCAATTGCATCACATCAATAGTACCTACAATGTATATATGTAGTAGTGTATGAAGTCCTCTGCATTCAACCTTTTAAGATCGAAAAGTCTTGGCCCATGGGATCTACGGTAATATCAACAAAATCTGTCTATAATAAAGAATGCCCGGCAGCCCAAACTCACTTTTAGGAACAAGACAAGCAAGCAGTATTGGCTGCTATCCTATATGATAATTCAACAATGCGCGGCTGGGCCATTTTGAAGCATCGAAATTATGAAGGTTAAAACGCCCGTATTGTCTAAACATACATCATTGCCTACGTGTGGTGGTGATAATCGGGATGGAATGCCGGCATCTTGTCAGAAAGCACGAAATTAACAGATGCAATGAACCTACGCGCAGATACAAGCTTGAATGGCCCATTACTATAGTCGTTCACCACAATTACACCCCGCCTTTCCCTTCCGACCAGCCATTGGCATTTTTAGTCATCGATCTACTATAGAAGCACGATTGGCTTGGTCTTGTCGAGAGGTCCAGGACTATAGTTCTCGGGTACTACACACAACTAGGTATCGTTTCTAGCTCAGACCTTCAGCAGCTTGCGATACTATGCATCGTCCGAAGTGGGCTCCCAATACACATTGCTGACCTGCCGACTAGTAACATGTTCATGATGGACCATCCGAGTTCAACAACGAAGGCGGGACAAACTCGGCCGCGTGGGGCTCTAAACGCTCCATTTATGATTAAAGATTCCCGCTTGTCCGCCTGTATCGGTGTAAATACTATAGGGAATGCCTCGATGTCTTTTAGTTCCGTCAACTCCTTAAGGATCGCGTTATGGTGATGGGACTGCACCAGACGCGAGTATACTATATGGCTGGTGAATTTCGTGCTGAAGAGTGAGAATTGGTGATCCCACGTACCCTTAAGATAGATACGACTTACTAGTGTCGCTGAAAATACCTTATTACGAATGAACTGCCCCCTCCCCTTCCCCTTTTTTTTCTCTCTCTCTCTCTCTCTCCCCATAAGTTATCTCGGAAGCCATATATTTTCGTGTGGAGCAGGTACATATTAATACCGCTCTCACATCACAGAACAGACCGAGTCCGAGTAGTCGGGGCCAAATATTTCCTTATTGCGTTCCTTCTCATTGGCTCGGATCTTCTCTTTAACTTCTTTCGGAAAGTATTCACGAAGAAATGCAGCACGTGTGCTGTCGAAGTTTTCTATACCCGCTCTCATAATTACGTCAGCTCGGCAAAGGGGACAGAACCTCTCTCCCTTTCGCGACATCTTGACGAGACACCGGCTGCAGAAAATGTGCTGGCACTCTAGTCGAATTGGCCAGTACGCCACGGCGAAACAAATGGGGCAGAGATAATCGTCAAGCTGCGGGACGACGGAGATCAAATCGTTAGACATCTGGGCGCATAAGTCTTTGGCCACATTTCCTGCTAAAAGATGATTGGTCCGAATAGTAATCGGGAACGCCCGAGACACACCCAGGGAGGTTCTTTTATCAAATTCTGTTTAGGATGGTTAGTACGAGTAAATAGGAGAAATTGATATATTGGATTGTTAACAAACTTTTGAGTATCTTGGTCACGGCTAAATTATTTATCTCTTGAAATTTGAGAATCTGTAAGAGCAACGCGTTCATGTTGAGAAATCTGGTATAGGCTTGTCGACTGTTCTCGAGCTTGAGTCTATGGATCAATTTTCTCGACAGCACTTGGTCTTGGAACCACCGAAGTTGCTCGACAGCTTGAGTACTTGTCCGTGCGCCATGGTCATTCTCCAGTGTCGAGAAGAATATCCGGGCGTCCAAGTATAGTTCAAAAATTTTACGCCAAGTTACCAGGTCTCCCTTTGCTTTTCTGCCTTTCGATGGTTTTGTAGCTGCGTTGATATCCTGGCCGAGAAGCGTTATCTCTTTTCCCAACTTATCCTGTTCTTCCTCCTGCAACGTGTCCAAGTTCGAGACATCAGTTTGCAATATTTCGAAGAACTCGCCGTCAAAGACCAGAGGCACTTCGATCTGTTGGATCGAGACTGACTCCTCTTCTGACGAGTGGCATTGTTTAGAGACGCATAGAACAGGAGGCGGCTTTTTGTGATCAGGGTCATTCGCTAGGCCCTCTGGCGTATCTCCTGTCTTTGAAACGATTTTCTTCAAGAAATCCCGCGTAGATGGTGTTAGTTTGGCATCCACGGCCACCCCATCCTTTAGATGGATAAAGAAGGTTAATCTTGGACGAAAGTGTTTGGAATCCGTAACCTTCCCATCTAGTTGATAGTGAAAGGCCACAGCAGATGGATCATTTTGACCAGTGGTTAACTGAGCTAAGGTATCTTTATCTAGCCCAAGCTCCCGGAGCTCATTGGTAACCTTTTTGATACACTTTTTGAGCTGGCCATACGGTACAGCATTATTAACCCATTTCTCTGGGAAGCCTATGGGAGCAAACCAGGTCAGCGACGAGTCATCAGCGGGGCCGGGAAGAAGACGGCATACCTTCTTGTTTCAAAGACTTCCGAAATTCTTGGGCGAACTTCATGAGAATTATTACCAATATGAGAAAAACACGACGGCTGGCAAAGAAGCGACTAAGTTAGTTCGACCCGTCTTGATCTGCCAAGCGATATCCGCAAAAGACAGCGGCTTAGAAAGAGGTTTGTTGGATCGGATGCCTATGGAGCTAGTAGAGATGAGATGGAGTAACAGTGGAGAAGTTGTAAAATGGTATAGGAGGTAGCGAGGATTAAAAAAAACTAGGATTAAGATATGTATGGATAGACATGGAGATCGAGAAAGAAAGAAGTGGTGTAGAAGAACATTCTGCTGGTCAAGCAAACGGGGCAAATATTCCCAGATTCTGTACTAGGGAGGTGAAATGGTATACTACTAGGTACACTACGATATGTACCATACTTTATGTACATTGATGTAGGTATAGTAGGCATCAAATGTACTAAGGCACTGTAATACATATGTGTAGTATTGAGCAGAGTGGTCCCCCCTTTGAACCTAGCAAGTACATACGGGGTCGCCTGCTTGGTAAAGGTTAGAGACCTCCACAGGTCCACTCGTCAATTTTTTAGGATTATACTACCTAAATAGGTAATATTTACATAGCCACACACGTCCCAAATGTA